>CM022763.1:24369413-24774413 GCA_012411365.1 Ameiurus melas | reverse complement strand
TACTTACTTCTGGCTAGTATGAGCCTCTGGAGTGGCACTTTTGCCATGCACACTATGTTGCAAAAGTGCACAGGATGCGTTGTAATTGGAAAGAGATTTGATCAGCCGGAGCTCCGGTGTAATCGAATCTCAAGCAGGCGTAGATTAAAGTCCCCACCAACAGGTACAAGAACAAATTATTCCAAGAACCTCAGTAAAGGAGCGGGGAACAATGAGGACTGTTTTATTGCACTGCACATATGGACTGAAATACAGTATTTAGTTTTATATTACATTTGTTATTGAGGACTTTTATTTGTTACATACCTTGTGGTCAGAATTGAATGTTTGCCCACTGACGTGGGTGGAGTGGTACCCCTGTAGGTGAGATTTCCAAACCTACTTTGATAAAAAATTGTGCTAAAATTAGCACAAGACCCCCTTTCTTGGGTTCCTGTCTTGTGGATGTACTCTATTTATGTCGCCCCTTATGCCTTACTTCACACAGTTCAGTTAATCACAGTCCTAACTGATTAACTGAATGAGTTCAACACAACCAAATGGTAATTGAGCTGTTGTGTTTATTCTGTTTGTTTGTTGTGTCTTACTTTACAGGTTCTCCGAATCCATCGGAGCAATATGGAAGATGAGAAGTGCCGCATGCTGGTAAACCACCTGCTGGATCATCCATCCCTGCTGGAGCTCGACCTCTCACACAATCTCATAGGGGATCGAGGGGCGCGAGCTATCGGCAAACTCCTCAACCGTAGCTGTCTAGAGACTCTGAACATTTATGACAACCGGATCAGTGGACGAGGAGCCCAAGCCTTAGCCCATGCCCTCTCCAAAAACACCTCCCTAGTGTCACTCAACTTGAGATTGAACCAGCTAGGGGACGAAGGCGGCCAGGCTATAGCTCAGGCCTTGCTAAAAAATCAGACTCTGGTAAACCTTCATTTAGGGGCCAATGAGATGACGGAGCCCACAGCCACAGCACTCTCACAGGTCTTAGTACAGAACACGACTGTGAGGAACCTCAACCTGTCCTGCAACAAACTGGGAACAGTGAGTTCTGTAAATCAGAGCTTCTGGTTTCACATACTTTCTACATGTTTTACAATGGTTTTTGTTGTAAAATACAGCACCCTCCATTAATATTGGCACCCTTGATAAAAATGAGCAAAGAAGGATGTGAGAAATTGTCTTTATTGTTTAACCTTTTGACCTTTTAAATTTTTTAAAAAAATTTAGAAAAATACTCTGCTCTCATGGATATCAAACAATTGCAAACAAAACACAGGTTTATCAAATATATACCTTTGTTAAATATATTTGTGTATTAAATTAAAAAAGAACACAAAATAGAAGCTTTTTCAATAGTGCTCTCAGACTTTTGGACCCTTCTGTATGTTCTAACACATTATAACACAGCCATAGTTCCGCAGTGCTTTGTAAGTTATATTATTATGCATCCCACTTTTATATTGTCGTACATCGGGAACTTAGACTAGCAGGCAAATGAAAGTGATGTGTTCTCTTCTTCATGGTGTGTAGGATGGAGGGAAAGTCCTGGAAGAAGGGATGTCGCACAACAGCAGCCTGCTGGAGTATGATATTCGCCTCACTGAAATGAGCCTGGAGAGCGAGTACTGCATCCGTGAGGTACTGTGCACCAATCGGGACAAAGCCCGGCACAAACACACACAAGACACAGCAAACACCAAATAACCCACTGTTTGAGAAGCAGCTCATGGGTTAAATATCACACTGAGAAAAGGACATTTTACTAGGAGCACTATGTATGTCTACTGAATGTATAAAGTATTGTTGCAAAAAAGTTTCAATAAGTACAAATTAGATAAGCTTAACATCTTCTGCAGTTTTGAATGATAATAATACATGTCCATTAAATTCTAGCATGCAGGTACTAGCAATGATCTCACGCACTATAGCTCGCAATGAAAAGACTGCTGTCAAAAACAGTGGAGACGTGGTGAGTAAGAGTCTCCAAAAGTGAGTAAGGAACGTTTATCACAATGGAGTGAGGGACTGAAGTGCAGAATGGAGACAGACGCTGCGAATATCAGCCTGTATTCTGCATGCCTACATGAGCCCAGGCAATCTGTTCATCTTAAAACCATCTGAAAGTGGCGCTTGCATTTATTTTAGGCACCGTGATCACCCTCTGACATAAATTTGAGTTTTGAAGCAAACCAATTTTGTCAAAAATTGTATGTATGTATGTATGTATGTGTGTATATATATATATATATATATATATATATATATATATATATATATATATATATATATATATATATACACATGTACATATACAAAAAATACATATATATATACACATGTACATATACTATATATATATATATATATATGTATGCGTGTGTGTATGTACGGAATGTACATACACACACACATATGTACGGAAGCGCGTCCTCCTTTATCTCCTCCCTCCCGCGTCTGTATGGCGGGATTCTTCCTTCTAATTCCCCAATCGCCGGCCTGCATTGGGTCCGCGGCCCCGCCCGACCGTGACAGTGTATATATACATACATACAGTATCTCACAAAAGTGAGTACACCCCTCACATTTGTGTAAATATTTGATGATATCTTTTCATGTGACAACACTGAAGAAATGACACTTTGCTACAATGTAAAGTAGTGAGTGTACAGCTTGTGTAACAGTGTCAATTTACTGTCCCTCAAAATAACTCAACACACAGACATTAATGTCTAAACCGCTGGCAACAAAAGTGAGTACACCCCTAAGTGAAAATGTCCAAATTGGGCCCTAAGTGTCGATATTTTGTGTGGACACCATTATTTTCCAGCACTGCCTTAACCCTCTTGGGCATGAAGTTCACCAGAGCTTCACAGGTTGCCACTGGAGTCCTCTTCCACTTTTCCATGATGACATCATGGAGCTGGTGGATGTTAGAGACCTTGTGCTCCTCCACCTTCCGTTTGAGGATGACCCACAGATGCTCAATAGGGTTTAGGTCTGGAGACATGCTTGGCCAGTCCATCACCTTCACCCTCAGCTTCTTTAGGAAGGCAGTGGTCGACTTGGAGGTGTGTTTGGGGTCATTATCATGCTGGAATACTGCCTCACACCTCCAGGATTGGGGGTTCAAGTCCCACCTGTTCGAGTCCTGTGTGTGTGGAGTTTGCATGTTCTCCTCGTGCTGCGGGGGTTTCCTCCAGTCTCCCAGTCCTCCCCCAGTCCAAAACATGCATAGTAGGCTGGCGGGTCTAGTGTATGAATCAGTGTGTGAGTGTGTATGTGATTGTGCCCTACGATGGACTACCCTGGGCGACTACCCTGTGCCCGATGCTCCCTGGGGTGGGCTCCGGGTTCCCCATGACCCTGAAAAGGAGTAAGCAGTAAAAGATGGATGGACTCCATGTTGTGGGAGACAGAACTGAAGCACAGAGGATTCTTTATAAGATAGTTGAGGGAGATTCAGACCTGTAAGATGAGGAGAATTTGAACCTGATATACAAAAAGATGGTGAATAAGGGGAAGGAAATGTAGGAGACTCAAATAAGCAGACAGACACAGAGACAGAGACAGAAAGGAATGAGCAGGGAAGACATCACCCTCTGTGGACCAGGAGTAATACATATGAATTATTTAGTTTCAAGATAATTTATTCAGTTCTAATAATTAGCCACTATTAATATTGTACTGTTCTACACACACGCACACACACACACACACACACACACACACACACACACACACACACACACACACACACACACACACACACAATTCACTACAACCAATGAGAATTCATCAGTGATAAATATAATTTATCAGTGAGACTTCAAGATTATCCACACGCTATCATGAAATTTGCTAAAGAATGTAAAGTTTGTACTTATGAGTATAGTCAATAGGAGTGCATATCACATCTGTAACACTGGAATTCAAAGGTTTAAATATCAATCATATTACATTTCATTTATATGTATTTTCCCCCCCACCCATCATAATAGATCCACAACTGTGCTGCCTGGGCTTCCTGATTATAAAGATGATCCTACTACCCTTCTAACAGAACATTGACAAGATGGTAAAAAATTTGGCATCATTTACAAATCAAAGAGAGCTACAAAATAGCTGTTTCTAAATACTACTCCACAAGAAATTAAGATCTTTGGCATTTCAGTTACCTCCGTGATATATGACACTGTCTCTGTAATGTCTCCTTTGCTATAATATCAGCTTAAAATCAGCATTTAGATTATAGAATTTAGTTCAGAAATATGTTGTTGATTGGAAAGCATATTTTGCATTTAATTATGTTTAATATGAGCTTTTTCGGATCTGGTTCTATTTCTACCAGTCAATTAAGTGTTAATTTTATATGTTTAAAAAAAAAAATAATATATATATATATATATATATATATATATATATATATATATATATATATATATATATATATATATATATATATATATATATATATATATATATATATATATATACACACACACAAGTTTCCCTTTCAAAACAGCTATGATCAGTGTACGTACTGGTAATGTACAGAAATGGACAGGACTCTTTAGACAGGAGCTTTAGTACAAAATCCAAAACAATCTCCATAACCAGTGTCAAATAGAGGGCAAAGGTCAAAGACAGAGGTTCCATTAATAAACCAAACAAAGAGCAAATCCAAAGGGCAGTCATTGAATAAGGCAAAGATCAAAACACAGGAATAGTGATCACAGAACATAAGGCTTAGATTTTACATGAAGATAGAAATTGGCAAGACTTCCCGAATACTGAATGTTCCACGGTTCAGACGAAGTGTCTGTATCGGCCCATTTTTTTTTTTAGAAGTTTTAGGCAGAAGTGGGATCTTTCTGATTTACTGGGTGGGACGCAGTCTTGAGGTCTTAACATCATCACAGCAAATTCCTTCATAGTCTTATCACAGTGGACCGAGTGAGATGGGGCTTGCAGCTGATGGATCACATTTCCTGTTTTGCTATTCTTGTTTCTCTTACCATCTCATTCTCTCTTTTTTTGCCCCCTCTACACAGGATTGAATCAGTGTAGAAAAGATCCACTTTATATTCTGTGTGTTCTCAGCTCATCTCCAGTGCAGTGATGAGTCAGTGAAAAGTCCTAAAGCTCAACACAAGGGCAGCAAAGTGAATGCAGAACAGCTGTCAAAACAGCGTAAAGACCTGACAAGAAAATAGCAAAACAGAGCGGCAGGCCAGCCCAGGACTAACTCTGAGTATAATAACATCGATCGTGATGCACATCCAGATTGCGCGGTTCAGCTGGAGTTGGATTTAGTCCTCGATTGTTTAAAAAGTCTATCTCCAGGTTGCACCAGCACTCCAGGAGCTCTACAATCTACTACATACTCCAGTCCAGACATTGCCACGCTCACCTTCAACTCCCTACTAATTTTACACACCTGTTTCTCATTCCCTTTCATTGTATAATGTGTGTGTATAAATGTAATGGTGTGTATAAATACCCTGTCATTCACACACACACACACACATCATTTTGTTATTTCTCTATTGAGCATTTCTGAATGTTGTTTTCAATATTATTCCATTTTTTTTTGTTGAACACTGTTTTTTTTTACAACTCTGCTTCTGTCTCGTCTACATTGCCATGTCGACCATAACCATTTGGCCATATGCCTGCTGAGTTGCAATTGTATCCTACAGCCTCTTCCTCATCATGAGAAAAAGCTTTGGTTTGCCAGCAGTAATGTTAGCATCCAGGGCTACAGTGGGTTTTGCCTTCAGCCTTTCATTCGTTATTGTGTTATTGTTTAGTTTAAATATTAAACCTGTGTTCTTAATTAGGTTACTTTTCAGGTTCCTGTGATGCCCTTGTTCATCTCTCCTATTTGCCTACATTACATTTTGACCCAGATGTGAAGGTACCCCAGGCGTTGAATTTAATCATTTCTATCCACTCTAGCTGTTAGCTGACCTTCTGCAACTCAAGGCAGGCTGTGGCTCTTCCACTTTAGGAGGGTTGAGTGATGGGGTCGCACTTACAAATTGTAAGTACATTTAGCTGTTTATATGCAGTATACAAGGGATTTTCTATAGACCATAAGACTTTTTATTTTTTTATTTTTTATAGCTCATGGGCATTCTATAGATCGTAAGGACTTTCTATATGATATATATCATAGATCATCAAGTTTACATACAGCATAGGCCTTTATATAGATTAGGCTTTCTAGAGATTATTAAATACCTTTTTATTGACTAGTGAGTCTGTAGCCTACTGTGTTCATGTGCCCTCTAGTGGTAACAATCATAAAATGTAAGAAAAGTACTAAATAATTTAAGATCGGAAAGGGGGCATTATTGACTAACTTCTGAACTTAAGGGACAGTCCAAACTACAAGGAAATGAAATAGTGGCCAAACTGGCTAAACAGGCAATGAATCATATGGTTGTTGAAGTTTATATACCACTCAGTAAAGAAGTGGTAAAAGGAAGAATTAGAGGACTTAATGAATATAAAGTGTCAATAACTCTGGGACAAGGGGGGAGGGGGATGGAAGACAATATCCAAAAACAAGTTGGAAAAGGGAGAACAGGTCTCAATAATAGGAGAGAAGATCCAATAATTACTCAGCTCCTAATAGGACATTCTGACTTAAATCACTCGTTGATAAAAATAGAGAAACATCAGACAGGATTATGCTTGACATGCGGTGATGTAGAGCCAGGTAAACATGTATTATTACATTGTGCAACGTTTACAAGGGAAAGAGAGGAGTTATTGAATAAATTGAGAAATATAGATTCAATCAATTTCACCTTATATACCTATGGAATTCAGTGCCTCAGTACAGTTAGAAAATACAAAGAGAAATACTTCATTATCTCAAGACAGGATTGCAAAATAGGATTTAATAAACATATTATATAAAGGGTTTTTTTTTTCCCTCTCCACCCTTCTTATTAATGTTTCACACTCCAGTCCAGGTGGTGGCGCTAATGGACAATAAGTCAACCGCCATTAAACAACACAAGAAGAAGTAATAGTAGAAGAACAGAAGCTATTCGCTACAGCACTCGAATTTGTCGGTGTGGGTCATTTTTGGTAGAATATTTTGTTTTGTGAATAGTTGTTTTTTTTTTTGGTCTTTTTAAATGTTTGAACATGGAGCAGAAGTTAGCAGAGTTCAGAGTCCGAAGGAAAGTCGAGAAGCAAGCAACGAAACCCGGAAATCCACCTGAAAGTTGTTGCTCTGAGACGCACGCAGCTCCTAATGACGTCATCACGTCCACGGCGTCGAACAGGGGTGTAAAAAAGGCAAGCGTTTTCCCCTTTCCCTTACACAGGAGTAAACTCAGTAACCTTGTTTAACGTGTCCAGTCGTCTCACTACTATATCTCTTACTACAGTAGGTTGGAAATATTCACAAATACTTGGCAAAAAAAAATACTTCCTTTACACGGATGGCAGTAATCTAATGATTGATTATTCTGAATATGACGTATAATATTCTGATTAAGGTGTTTACATGAGTCACGTTTAGAATACTCCTTTCATGTTCTGGTTTTACATGTTAATAATAAACATAGATGGATTAACGGTACACGTCATTATGTCACCGCGCCACGCCGTCTGACGTCCCGCCAGAATTCCACGTATCGACGTACAGTTGGTCTTCGTTATGGGACCGTATACAGTTCTGGGTGTTTTTATTTTTAATTTTACGAACGCGTCAAGTGCAGTTAATTATTTGTCGTGCTAATAGACGACTGCTTGAAGCCGTGGGCTGCGTCCCAAACCGCGTACATAATACTATGTGAAACATGTATTTCTCCTGCTATATAGTAGGTAAGTACGCGGTTTGGGACGCAGCAGTGCTCTCTTGTTTGCCGTCAAACGGTCGAGCGCTGCCGTGTGTGTACGTGTCCTGTCGCACGATGCGGTGAAAACTCCCACACGATGTTAATAGTGTGATTAAGGTGTGTACATGTCTGTAACACACGTCGTTAATGCGGCTAAAACAGGAATTCTCTACATGTCTTAATTCCATTTGTGTTTACTTCGAGTATGACTTTAATCAGATTAAGGTCCTCAATAATCTCTGTTTACATGCTAGTTTCGTAAACAGAGTATCGTTTAAATCGGGTTAATATCGGATTATCGTTGTCCATGTAAACGTAAGGACTGTTGGTTTAGTAAATGAATTGTGAATGTGAATGAATGTGAGACTCCATATCTCTGGGTTCCATTAGCTTTCTTTTTTTTATCATCAGATTACTGTAATGAGTGAGTTCTTTTCCCCAGGAAAACAGAGACTGGTTGCTGGACAGTGCTGTTGGTCGCTTGCTCGGCGTGCAGCGTTTGGCTGTTACTAATCTGACCCTGCTGAAGGTGTTATTGTGGCTTGTGTTGCTGGGTCTCTTCTCTGAGCTGGACTTTGGGCTGCCCTTCTTTCTCCTGTCTCTGTTTTACTGGCTCTATGAAGGTCTACGGAGTCCAGTGGAAAGACGGCCTGGTGAGCTGAGCGCCTATTCAGTGTTTAACCCCGACTGTCAGCCCATCCTGGGCACACTGACTGCAGAACAGCTGGAGGGAGAGATGGGTTACAGACCATTAAACAACAGGGTGAATACGTAACACACTACCGACAAACTCTCAGACTGGCTTCAGTATGAACATGGCTGAAGTTTGGATCGCCCTCTAGAAAGATATAATGTATTTTGTGTAGCCAGAAACCACACACACACACACACACATTCACATTTTATTAAATACATCAATTTAAGGACATTAATGAAGAGCTCTTGAGTATTCGGTGATATCCTATACTAAGCCTACTTGTGCCAAAGTTAATTTGAACTAAGTTAGGTGTGTATATACACGGCAGTAGTTTGATGATGATTGATGTTTATTAGGATAAAAAAATAAATAAATCGAATATTTGAACCCTTACATGCTAAATACATGTGACAATCTAAATCAGGTTTATTGTTGTTATTTTTCTTTTAAGGTAAAAAAACAAAACAAAAAAAAAACCTATGGTACTTGATGCATTTGAATGTTCTATAGCAAGTAATATCCTCCTGAAGAGAGCACACGATTATTTGAAAATTAAGTGGTCTGATTATCCAGTATCAGTGTTGGTCCCTGTGACAAATGGAAATTTGGAAAAGACATTTAGTTCTGGATCTGGAAAGAGACTTTTATTTTTCCATTGTGGTTGATTTGATTACATTTATACTTTATTATACTTACAATGCCCGTTATATTTAAGTGAAATAATGTAACTGTAAAGTACTTCAGTTAAAAAAAAACATATTTTAAAACTCAGTAGTTATAACAAACTTCAAAGCTGGACAAGGGGGAGGCACGAACCGACTGAATGGGAACGTAATGTTTAATCATAAACGGAACATAAAACAGACCGTGAACATAAATCACACGTGCATCTCTCTCTTTCTCTCTCTCTCTCCCTCTCTCTCTTCCAGTCGCTCCTTCACTCTCTCCCACTGATTATTAGAGAACTCAGTGGCGGGCGTGCGTCCTCACAGCCGGGCCTCTCCCTCCTCCTCACACTAGATTTTTCAAGAATGGGTATCAGTATCCGGTGATACTCAATGTTTTAGAATTAGTATCGCAAAAGAAAAGTCGTATCACTGCATGTCTACATACATTTACATGTGAAAAAGACATGTGTGTTAAAAAGATTCCAAAAACACTGAGTTGCACTAGCTGAGATGATCTGCAATTAGTGTTGCGATGTCCAGTTAGTATATTCAGGTCTGAATACTTGTTCATATTTTTGGATTAATAAATAAATAAAATGTAGTGTGTGTCTATGTATGTATCTGATTATTTTTTATTTTCATTATTTAAAAATGTTTAGAAAAAAATATTTAAAATGTCACTGTAATTTAAACTGAAAGAAAGAAAATATCAGTATACGTGAAATGTCGACTTTCACACCTCAGTGGGTCTCATAGATGTCAGTTTCTACTTATTAGTCATGGATAGTGCACAGGAACTATATAGCACATTATTCAGTTCGGTAATGGACCTTTTAGCATGTTTGAGAAGTTCATTAATGAAATCCATGTTAGTCAACATCTTGTATTATTCATTGTTTTATTTGCAAAACAGCCTTGTCCAGGCTTTAGGTTCCACAGATAGATACATTTTTAGTGGAGCTACAGAAAAATTCACAAAAAGATTCAAAAAGAAATCTGTATGGCTCATTTGGAAAGGTACATAGTTGAAGACGCAGGGCAACAACTTCTATGGTAACAACTTCTTTTAGGAGCACTCCTAATTTTGTAATTAGGAGCACTTGTGCTCCTAATTACAAAAATTTAGGAGCATGGTTGAAGCTTAGTGGGGTATTTTTTTTATATTTTTTAAATTTTTTATTTTATTTTTTTTTAAATAGAGATGGTATCATTTAATGTGCTACAATTTAACACACAAGTAGGCATGAGAAAACGTGAGCTGGTCAATTATGACAGAATTTAGGAACATGGTGTGAGCCATGACACATTTCATTTACCTTCTGATAAACTGAATGTAATATTTTCAGTTCATTTTACAGACTGTATGCAAAAAACAACCATTAACCTGTTCCACCTTGTAAACAAACACAATAAACATCAATGTTCAGTGTTTGAAGTCTGCTCCTCTTAAATATATTTAAAGCTACACTATTAGACATTATCCACTGTCATGGTTCCGGGCTGGACTCAGTTCTCGAACCGCTCCGTGTATATTGTGTATATATCTGAATAATCTCATCTAGGATGTGATTGGGTGAGTTCATTTACCCGTCAGATGCAAAGTGCTTTAGTTTGATGGTGTTCATTACTGATGCCCCGATCAGGATTTTTTACAACCGAAACCGATCCAGATGCCGATCTTTTTCTCATTTAAGCTTTAATCAGGAGGTCTGTCGTAAACAGTTAAATGTAAGCTCTCTGCTCATGGTCGCTGTTAATTGAGTTAAAATAATAGCAATGAGAAATACTGTTGGTTAATCGATAAATAAACAAGCATAATATATTTGAGTCCTAATTAAAAGTAGTCTAACACAAAATGATCCATATTAGGAAAAAGGCTAATAGCTTTCTAAGGAAATAGCGAACTAAGCTTAGGGTCAAATTGATATTAAATGCAACCCATAGTAATTAAACATTATTTATCAGTTTCAGGTCCGTGCCCCCAGTACAGTGTTGCCATGTCTGCTGATAATATTGTGTTTGTTTGTTTTTTTTTTTTTTTTGGGGGGGGGGTTAATCAAAACATAGAAACTGGAGTTGACTTTTCTAGGGATCTCTGGCAACCGTGAGTTTAAATAAAGTGAATGCGCTATTAGATTTAGTGAAGGAGAGTGGCAGTGTACTGTAGCTTTACAGACGGAACTGTTGCTACTCTTGATTATGATTGGTGAGGAATTATTTAATAAATAAGTTTGAATTAAACCCACCTTGTTGCGTTAGCATTATTATTAATTACTCCGCTGTGTCTACACGTGCAGGTTTAGGTTCAGGTCATTTTGCGGGATCAATAAAAGATGACGGTTTGTGAGATCGGGAAGTTGAAGCAGATCATGTATAGAGTTACTCTATTTCCGCACTTGTTCAGTTGACTGAGATGATGAAAAGCAGTGTGAAAGTAAATGTTGTTCGGTGTAGATGCATTTTAGAGTTTTTATCCCAATTGTATTATACAACGCCTAACCGGTCACTCGCACCGGTGTGAATAAATATTTATTCGCAGTCGCACAAAATACTTTTCAGTCGCAAATGCGGGTGAAATGGTCGCACTGTAGAGCCCCGAGACGGGTGCGATAGTTGCATGTACATCATACACATCATCCGATCATATCGTCAACACAAAATACCCCAATAAAATCTCAATGCAGCCATTTTGATTAATCATGTTTGCTATTAAAAGTGAAAACTACTGTTCTGTAATATGTTCCACAGCGTACTTGTTGACAACTCAATAAAGCTAAAAACTTGGATTGCTTTGATGTCAGCAATTCTTCCTTCAAATGTCACACACTGCAAAACGTCATCCATCTTGCTGAGGCTGGGGTTCTTCATGACTCCAGAAAACAGAAACACGGGTTTTAGACTCTCCAGAAAACATTCCTAACCATTAGGCTACTTAGGATCGTGAGAGGATTGAAATCAGGAATCGTCGGAGTTGCTGTAGTTCTAAAATGAACTCTAGGATATTTGAGCTGGCAACAGACTGCTGTTATCAAAGCAGATATTATCAACATAATGTTTGTTAACATCTCTTACCTGAGACACTAGGTAGTTAGCTATAGTTAGCCAATAAATTGTTCCATTTCAATTAGGTCAACAAAAGAAAGCAATCTTTCTTTTCTGACTAAATCCAATTAATTAGTATTAATATCTCAGTGCTGTTTTGGGTCCATTTTCTCATTGTATTTTTGCTTCTTCACGATCTTTTAACATTGGCTACCAAATTTAGTCACCACAATGGAGTTCTCCAGCGACTGAGTGATACATAAAGCTTTTCACCAAATGATAGTAAAGTGCTTTTTTTTTTGTGGCTCATCTCAGTGCTTAACTCGATGTTCCTCATGGGCTCCTGTATTTTACTGAACAGATTCCTGACCCAGAGAATCCTGACAGACACTGAATGTAGGTTTATAACTAGAGAAGGGTCATCTCTGATTTATTGGTAGTGCTACAGATATTAACAACAAATGCCTTATTTAATCCACATTTCTGCATCAAATCTCTCTTAAACACATGTACATACCTCTTCTACATGCTCAAGCTCTGACACAAAGCACTTCAGTGTGTGTGTGTGTATGTGTGTGTGTGTGTGTGTATATATATGTATGTGTATATATATATATATATATATATATATATATATATATATATATATATATATATAAATATAAATATATATAGCTAGCTAGCTAGCTAGCTATTCTTATTTTTAGTTCACTATTTCCATAAAGACAGTATAAAAACCTTTGATGTACCTGTCCAATTCTGCATCTGAACAAATTCTCTTACAACACATTAGTCCAGCACCATGTAAATAAACTGCATGGGTTGTTTATTTATTTTTGTAGATTTAGTTAGGTTTCACCTTGCAAACCTTCCCTTGTGTGTTGAAGAGACGGTTGAAGTTTACAGCGAGGGAAATAAGTATTTGATCCCCTGCTGATTTTGTACGTTTGCCCACTGATAAAGAAATGATCAGTCTATAATTTTAATGGTAGATTTATTTGAACAGTGAGAGACAGAATAACAACAAAAAAATCCAGAAAAACGCATGTCAAAAATGTTATAAATGGATTTGCATTTTAATGAGGGAAATAAGTATTGGACCCCTCTGCAAAACATGACTTAGTACTTGGTGGCAAAACCCTTGTTGGCGATCACAGAGGTCAGACGTTTCTTGTAGTTGGCCACCAGGTTTGCACACATCTCAGGAGGGATTTTGTCCCACTCCTCTTTGCAGATCTTCTCCAAGTCATTAAGGTTTCGAGGCTGACGTTTGACAACTTGAACCTTCATCCACAGATTTTCTATGGGATTAAGGTCTGGACACTGGCTAGGCCACTCCAGGACCTTAATGTGCTTCTTCTTGAGCCACTCCTTTGTTGCCTTGGCCGTGTGTTTTGGGTCATTGTCATGCTGGAATACACATCCATGACCCATTTTCAATGCCCTGGCTGAGGAAAGGAGGTTCTCACCCAAGATTTAACGGTACATGGCCCCGTCTATCGTCCCTTTGATTTCTTCCATTTGCGAATAATCACACTAACTGTTGCCACCTTCTCACCAAGCTACTTGGCGATGGTCTTGTAGCCCATTCCAGACTTGTGTAGTCTACTTGTGGGAGCCAGAAATCTTTCTGATTGAGAGGGGGTCAAATACTTATTTCCCTCATTAAAATGCAAATCAATTTATAACATTTTTGACATGTGTTTTTCTGGATTTTTTTGTTGTTATTCTGTCTCTCACTGTTCAAATAAATCTACCATTAAAATTATAGACTGATCATTTCTTTATCAGTGGGCAAACGTACAAAATCAGCAGGGGATCAAATACTTCTTTCCCTCACTGTATGTGTGTGTGTTCGATTCCTACTCCACATCCTTAACCATAGCTCAAACATGTATGACTAGCTGTCACTCTCTGTGCTATGCAGTTAATTTTTCATGTAGCTAATGTGTGTTTATGACACAGCACATAAGCGAGCATTTGGAGATATTGAAGCACATCAGAGTTATGATTTAGGTGTGGAGTTTACGCATGTCTAATCTGGAGGCTATAACACTGTTAGCTACTTTAGTATACAGCTACAGTGTAAACGTAAAGACACAAGATATGAACAACATGACCTAGCTGAGCAACTATCTGGGGTCATGACATTCCTTTATCAATGATCAATATCAGCAAAATTCTTATATATCACAAAGTACCTTTGTACAAGGTTTAGGGCATGATGACATGACTTTTGTATCTTGGAAATACTTGGACTCATGAAATCCTCCAGTTGAAGCTGGAAAAAACTGAAATGTGGTGTACAATGAATGCATTACTAAAATAATATATTATTATCAAGCGTTCACTTCCTACGTTTAATCTTCAATGTGAGTCACTGGTGCTTCTTGAACCTTTTTAAACTTGGTTCCTTTCGTTTCTTCAGTGATGGAACTGAACTTAGCAAACATTTTCTTCCAGTGTTTCAATTCTGCTAAAATACCTGATGCCTCGTCCTCTTTTCTTATTTGATCACTTTCTGTGTAAACCTGAATTACAATAGTTCTCAGACTTTTAATTTTAATACAAGTAACAGTTTCACGGGTAAAATCGAAGGCATTACTAAAGACCTTAATAGGGCTAGAACACTAGAAGATGATATCCGGCTGTAACTCTAGCAGCCATTCAGCTTGTCTACACACAGTGTGTATCTGTAAATACATTGGTAAATAGACAGACTGACTGATAGATAGATACAGATAGAAACTCCATCCATCCATCCATCTATCTTCTACACCGCTTATCCTTTTCAGGGTCATGGGGAACCTGGAGCCTATCCCAAGGAGCATCGAGCACAAGGCGGGGTACACCCTGGACAGGGTGCCAGTCCATCGCAGGGCTCATATAATTTAAACAGGGAATAAAATGGTCAAATGAAAAAACAGTCAATCATTAACAACAAAAAAAGAAATACAAAATGAAATGTGTGTTCTGTAGAAAACCGGTGTATGTAGTGCTATAGTATTATCGTTATGTTATAGCTATTCTATTTCGATCACTGACTGCTAACTGTATGATAACGTCATGATAATGGTATGAAAGTCTGCGCCTGATCGATCTCTTTGCACGACGTTTGTGCATCATGTCTACATCTACTCCTCCTGCTTTCATATCATCAAAAGTCCAAAGCCTGGAGAACTCGATACATGAGGCTTCTGACAGCTGAATACTTTCCATCATCATCTGAGCTTCTGCAGAATAAATCAGAACACACGGCTGTTTAAAACTGGTTTAATGTAATTCCATGTGTTAACCCATGACCTAAAATCTAATCTACTTCAGTGATTTTCAACCACTGTGCCGCGGCACACTAGGGTGCCGTGAGAAATTGTGCTGTTTCACTTAATTAGTCTTAAAATTCTCCGAACTGGGTCCTGGACAAGACTCTGACCCAGGTGTAGGCCCTAGTATGAGTGGTGGTAAAAAAGAAAGCAAAGACGTTGAGCTCGAAGCAATACAGCGAAAGCTATCTTTCGTTCGGATTCACTTTCACCGTGGATGAGACGACGCCGACTCCATTATGCTTGGAGTGTGGCGAGAAACTGTCCAACAGCGCCATGGTGCTTAAAGCTTAAACGCCATCTCCAAACGAAACACCCGTCGCTTCAAAACAAGCCGATGGACTATTCGTTAGCAGAGTGGAGGAAAGAAACCCAGATCTTATTGTTATGCAGTGTTTTTTTGCACCGTGAGGCCCTCGTTGCAAAGACTTTACCAGCAGAACTAGTTCCTGTGTTCCTGTGATGTCGTGAGCATAGTGAACTTTGTAAAGACACGACCTTTGAAAAGTCGTATATATTTGCATCTTTGTGTGAGGAAATGGGAGCGGAGCATAAGGCCTTATTGCTCCATACGGAAGTCCGATGGTTGTCGCGCGGCAAGGTGCTGGCCCGTGTGTATGACCTGAGGGAGGCACTTAAAGCGTTTCACACAAATGAGAGGTCCGCTTACTCAAATCTGTTTGCAAGTGAGGAGTGGTGTGCAAAGCTGGCATACCTGGCAGATACATTTCATCATCTGAATGAACTGAACACGCTGAAAACCTGCTTACGAGCACGGATAAAATAAATGGATTAAAGGTGCACCTCTGGCAACAACATGTGCAAAGTGCCAACCTTGAGATGTTCCCACTCACAGAGGAACGGCAAGGTCACACTGCTGCACTGTGCGAGGTAATAGGTACACATTTGAAAACTCTTGAGGAGAAGTTGTCATTTTATTTCTCTTCAGTCTCCACTGGATGCCGTGACTGGGTTAGGGACCCATACAGCTCAGCATCTGGTGTTGGAAAGGACATGACTTCACAGGAGCAGGAGGAACGAACTGAACCAAAACAAGATCGTGGTTTAAAGCAAGGATTTGCTGATCTTCCTTTGGACAGTTTTTGGTTGACTTCTGCCAGGGAGTTCCTCATTCTGGCCAACAAAGCTGTTTTGAAATTGCTCCCATTTTCCACAACATACCCGTGTGAGCTGAGCTTTAAAAAGTAAAAACAGAGACAGACGGAGAGATGTTGAAGAAAAGCTTCGTGTGTGTCTTTCTTCAATCGCTGCCAGGATATCCGCTTTGTCTTCATCTAAACATGCCCGGGTTTCACACTGAGTGAGTATAAATAAACTGAGAAACTATATTGTACGTATATATACTGTATTAGGCTACAGAGTGTCATTTTGTAACATTTTTGGTCGGTGGAGTAACACAAGATTTTTCCAAAGTAAAAAAATGTGCCGTGGCTCAAAAAAGGTTGAAAAACACTGCTCTAACTGAGACATGTAAGCTAAATCACATTCGCCCTTTCTTCTTCTTCTTTTTGTTATTTGGTCCAAATCTCCAGAACACATCACGTTTCCACAGCACTGTGGAACACGATTTGTCCTTCATTTGACTCCCCGTGACTCAGTTTATCAGCTCACATCTACACAATAATCTTGGCAGCAACACAAAACATACATAATTTTTGGTTCCCTTTGTGCAGTTGGATCAATTCAAGATCGCTGCAGCTTTCTGATGGCAACCGCACCATGACCGGAACCATACCAAGACCAATTCGTTCAACTGGGCTCAGACGAACTATTTTGATCTGCACCTGAGTGCGATTGCCGTGTTCTCACATGCACAAACGATGACACTAAAGTTAATGCAAAAGAGGAGTGCCTGGGTACAGATGGGTTCCCAAGTGATTATTATTATTATTTTTAAAGAAGTCTGCTAAATAATATTTGGTCCTTTTCTCTGTGTATATGAAGAATCATTTTCTTCAGGCTCATTACCTTCTAAAAGTCTGCAGTCTTACTCATATTTCTATATCCCTCTATATGTCGTTCCTACTTTATATCTTAGATTTGTTCCTAAAAGTAGAAAGATTGGAAACCACTCTACCTTCCATTATATCTGAAGATTAGACTGAATTTTTTGAGAACCAAAAAACCATTTTTTTTTTTTTTTAAATACGCAAGCCCTTCAGCATAGTTCATGATTCCGCACAACCCATTTCATTTTATTTTTAAAGATACAATTTGGATTCAGGCCTAAATTTATAGAATGGATTAATTAATGAATAACAGTTATATGAAAATAATAATAAACACGAAATGAAAGGGCTTTACAGTACTGCGGTGGATTTTTTTTTCACTTAATTGCATGGTCTGGAGTGTGTTATCCCACTTATACTCCAGCCATTTGTCAACGATTACCATACTTATGAATGAACATCACTGCACATTTGAACAGTTGTAGTTAAGACCCTTAAGTTAGTTTAGTTGTGTCCCCTTTTTTTTTTTTATAATTAAGCTCATTTTTATACTCTGTATATAGACCAACAATGGTGCAGTGTTGTTTTTTCTTGTTCTTGTCTACATTTCTATCTGTTAGAAGAAATAGATGAAAGGACTCGAGGGAAAAAGGTAAGTAAACCCTTACCATCTAGAAAGTTAACGTAGATAGATATAACTTTTTTTTTTTTTTTAATTCTGCTCGATTTTCTGTTCCTCTTCAGTGTTGGTCAGGACACCCAGTCCTCTGTTGCACATATTGCAGGTAAATACACCTACTCATTGTCCCTTAAGAACACCCTCTGAGGCATCGAGAATGGAAAAGCCGATCTCCTAAAATAACAATGCAGAGATGACCTCTGGCATTAGCTCAGATGACTACAGAAATGGTGGATGGTGTAATATAATAAAGCGCACAATTTCAAACTCACCTGATGGACGGTCTCTGGTTTGATGGCAGCATTCACATTGTTCCTCATGAAAAAACAGACCAAGCCCAGTAAGAGTTGTCTCTTTTAGGTTTGCCAGGAACATTATTTTGGCTTCCTCTTCAGAGCCAGGAAAAGTGCAACCACATTCAAATGCATGAAAGGATTTTTGAGAATAAGACAATTATGAATTCGTTTTGTTGTTTTTTGTAGAGGCAATTTGGTTTCTTTTTTCAATTAAAGTCTTAATTTATCAATAAAATGTATTATTTTAGCCCATAACTACTAATAACAAACTTACCGATAACCATTTGGTCACACCAGCTGGTCTGCAATACTGTTACTGTATTGTGTAATTGGTGTATTTTCTTCCATCTTCAAGCACTTGTGTACTTTAAGGATTAACATGATCATGGGATTACTTTCTTAATGGTCTATTAAACAATTCAGTACATTTTAAAGGATCCTGTAGGATTTAAATACATATTTTAAATGTACTTTAAAACATATATGTGGTTTAATGCACAGTGCTCACAGGAATCACATACTATTGCTGGAGTGATCAGATTTTCTACAATTACTAGTTCGAAATATTATAAATAGTACATAGAAAAAATGCATTGGGAAAACCCGTACACGTCTGTCATTATCCTTTTAGATTCTGAATCGTTATGTAAAAGACTCACCACAGAAGCTGCTCAAAAGAAATATAGCTGCATATAAACAGCTCAGATCAGTCTCAAATAGTGCTTACTTGTACGAGTTTATTCTGGTATGAGATTAAACTCCATCCATCTTCTACCGCTTACTCCTTTTCAGGGTCACGGGGAAACCTGGGGTCTATCCCAGGGAGCATCGGGCACAAGGTGGGGTACACCGTGGACAGGGTGCCAATCCATTGCAAAGCACAATCACATACACACTCACACACCCATTCATACACTATGGACACTTTCGACATGTCAATCAGCGTTGGACTGGGGGAGGAAACCGGAGTATCCGGAGGAAACCCCCGCAGCACGGGGACAGCCAGGATCCTCTCTCCATCCTTGCATCCTTCTCTCACATCCTAAGGGGGTGGAGCTAAGATGCACGGAAAGGAAGCCAGGAAAGGAAATGAGGATGCACAAATTAACAAATGAGAAGCACTTATTAAGTCTGCCGTCGGCGCATGCGCGTTACAGCATCCAGTACGTAGTCCTACATGTCATCGCTACAGGCTGCAGTGAGGACCTCTTGCAGTCTTGTGGCATCAACAGGGCAGGTAGAGAACAACCAGAAACATTGCCAGATTCTGCCATTAGATGGCGCCAGAGATTTATTAGAATCTTTGGCAATCAGCTCAACCTGTGCTTTAGTCCATATATATGCACTGCTCAAAAAAATAAAGGGAACACGTAAACAGCACAGTGTAACTCCAAGTGTTCCCTTGATTTTTTTGAGCAGTGTGTGTATATATATATATAACACACACACACACACACACACACACACACACACACACACACACACACACACACACACACACACACACACACACACACTTAGGGTTTTAGTGACCCTGAGCTCTTGGTCTATTCCCTGCCTCTGTGGGTGGCTCACTGGGTTGTGTGTTTGCCTCAGATCCCTGGGATCGACCATGCAACCCCATTACACGAACAGATTGAATGTATTGGTTGACTGTCTGCAGAAGTTATAGCCAAGCTAATTACTTGGTTGAGTTGAT
This sequence comes from Ameiurus melas, assembly GCA_012411365.1. Lineage (NCBI taxonomy): Eukaryota > Metazoa > Chordata > Actinopteri > Siluriformes > Ictaluridae > Ameiurus > Ameiurus melas. Next base: position 24,754,177 of record CM022763.1, on the reverse strand, counting down.
AGGGGCTCTAAGGCAAAGGTAGAAAGCATGGGCTGTGACTCTGATCACACTTATTTCAGGAAGTGGAAGCCGTATAATGTGAATCTTCCCTAAAACATACAAATGTTGCATCAAGAACAATCTCTTCAGCCACTGTATCGTCCAGACACAGCAGCCAATGCTTCAGTAATGTATTGGTGGGCAGCCATCAGAAGCCTTTTACAGATCTCCCTGGCTTCTTTGCATTTTGCCTGAGGGGGTGAAACGTATCACTTCATATTGTCTCATTTCAAGCTTAAGTGTCACTAGTTGCTGATCATTTCGATTCTAGAAATAAAGCCGCTCAAAATGATCTGCCGATAGAATGAGATTTTGATTTGAGCAGCTGGTTTTGTTAGTTTTATGCCGAACCTTTGAAAGTTATTCGTAAAGTGTAACATACTATATCCAGTGCTAAATTATTTCGTTTTGAAGTTAAACAAATGAAATAAAAATTCAGTTTTTCAATTTTTATTGATTTTTTTTTTTACTGCAGCATTGTTTTGTTGGCAGTTTATTAGCACGTCTACACGTGTTTTAGTATCTACATATATGAATGTCTGTGTGTTCTTGTACTAATACATATGTCTTCTCGCATGATGGTTTTTGTCATATCACCCAAGCCTTCTAATCTGTTCATCACCATATTACTCTATGCTAGTGGGGGATGGTCAAAATTAGTCTCAGTTGGTCCCAGCATCAAATTTTGAGAGTCTAGTTATAGGACTGATGCGGTTAAGAGGGGTAAGTTTCATGGATGTGACACTTTCCTAGTGTGCGATATGAGGCGGTGCACTTCCTGGCAGATCGGCTTGCCATGAAAGCACATTCACACTATACGCACTACACCAGTGTACTATATACTATACTAATATACAAAATCTAATGCAAAACGTGGTATTACTGCACCAGTCCATTCAAACAGAATTAGTAGGTTATAGGATTGAGTATTTAGTTCCATTTAAATGTGAGATCAGATGAAGCCCATTCAAAAGCCTATTTTTTGAAATTTCCCCCTTGCATCGATCTAAACAATACTCAATAGATCTTATTTTATGTCAATACAGATGTTATTATGCTGATACATCATTACAGTAAATCAACATACCACTTTACAAGCTTCTTTTGTAGACTGGACTATTCAGACAAACAGTACTATTTAATAGGCTGAGAACATCTCATGGATTTAAAACCAGCGCTGCAAGAGATGTCTCTGCCCTCTGGATTTGAAGAATGTCACCATCTTGTTCTCTGCCTTCTTGTCTAGTCCTCACCCTGCTGCTAAACAATATCCCAACACACTTTCTGATGATATCTGGACTGTAATGAGAACAAAACGTGATGTAGAATGAGAACACTAATGATTGGTGTCGGATGTTGTTCATTTTAAGGTGACTATCTTCAATGCGCGTTCCTGTGATGGGGGTGCTTTTCATGTTTGTTTTTTTTCTTTTCTTGTTTTTTTTTTCTTATCAGCACCGTTATGGTGGAACGGAAAACCTCTGCCTCGTGTAAACCAGTGACTTTTAGTAAGAGGAAATTTAAAAAATGTTAATTAGCCTCATAACTCAGACTGACTGATACTCAAATAAGAAACTCTTGAACTTAATAAATAAAATGTTACAAAATGTGTGCAGTGTGAAAGGGAAACTTTGACGGACATCAACATTGCACTACAGCGCAGAAGGGAACTCCTGGTGCTCTGGTTTGTGTCCAGTCTGTTAGCATAGTTAGCCTAGCCTCGTATAAAACTTCCACTGTAACACTTGCTTCCGGATAACACTGTGCTGAGGACACTCCTGCTCTGAGGACACTCGCTGTCCTCCCCAGAAACGGCATTTTAACAGAAATGGCAAAAAGCGGCAAAATGTCACTGTTCTTCCTCGCCTGCTGTTCAGAGTCAGACATTCTGTACATGTGCGGAGCACTGCGCGTGCGCACTACAAGTCTCCCGCAGCTTGTTTCTCGTTCCTTGTCCACGACGGAGGTTTTTGCAACGCTTACACACAAGTGTTCTGATGTTGGAAATGAATCCAAAACAAAACCTGCCACACTGGCGAGCTGACTTCTCCTTGGGATAGTTAGCTTTTATATATATATATATATATATATATATATATGAGAGAGGGTGTATATGTGAAGAGGGTGTATACAGTATCTCACAAAAGTGAGTACACCCCTCACATTTTTGTAAATATTTGATTACCGATATATCTTTTCATGTGACAACACTGAAGAAATGACACTTTGCTACAATGGAAGGACACACCTCCAAGACGACCACTGCCTTGCTAAAAAAGCTGAGTGTGAAGGTGATGGACTAAACCCTATTGAGCATCTGTGGGGCATCCTCAAACGGAAGGTGGAGGAGCACAAGGCCTCTAACATCCACCAGCTCCGTGATGTCGTCATGGAGGAGTAGAAGAGGACTCCTGTGGCAACCTGTGAAGCTCTGGTGACTTCCATGCCCAAGAGGGTTAAGACAGCGCTGGAAAATAATGGTCCCCACACAAAATATTGACACTTTGGGCCCAATTTGGACATTTTCACTTAGGGGTGTACTCACTTTTGTTGCCAGTGGTTTAGACATTAATGTCTGTGTGTTGAGTTATTTTGAGGGGACAGCAAATTGACACTGTTACACAAGCTGTACACTCACTACTTTACATTGTAGCAAAGTGTAATTTCTTTAGTGTTGTCCCATGAAAAGATATCATCAAATATTTACAAAAAATGTGAGGGGTGTACTGACTTCTGTGAGATACTGTATGTAAGTGTGTGTGCGTGCGTGTGTGTGTGTACGAGAGAGAGAAATGAAATGATTCCTGTGAAGGAGACAAAAAAACAGATTAGCGATTATTCAGTATTATCTCTAAGATATTTGTTAGTGAAAAGAAAGTAAGAAAAGATAGAAATAGGGTTAATCATACTTGCATCATACATCATACATCATACATCATACATGCATCTGAAAATGACGATCTTTATTTTTTCCTTTTAATTAGGTGGGCAATTTCTGTAGTTGCTCGCTTCTCTCAGCAATGCCATCTATGATCTGGTCACTATCCAAGGCCATCTCTATCTGAAGCCATGAGCATGAAAGCATCTACATGCTGCTGTGTGAGAGAGTTCCTGAGCCTATTCTTGATGGACATAAGAGTGGAGAAGCTTCATTCGCAAGTGGGTGACTGACACTGATAGTGATCAGATCATAGATCCCCCTCTTGACATAGACTTATGGAGTGCTTGGGTTGGTCCAAAATTGCCATGGTTAAGACTGTTGTCATCAAGGGTGTATGCCTCTTCAGACTTAGCGCCTCTGTAACTCAGCCCTCTTTTACCAATGACTTTAATAACATCAATTATTCGTTCTAGCACTTGCCTTCTCCTGCGTACTTGTTCTCTCTGAGCTGATAACTGACTCCCCATGAAATAGCACTCAATGTTACTTTTGGAGGCCCTCAGAAAACATGCCTCAGCGTAATCAACGTGCATTGTGCTTTTCTCATGCTCTGCAATTCTTTGATGCACCTACTTCCAGTCTACCATTCCAGATATAGAAGGGATGTGTCTCTGGGCTTTCCAAATGCCATACAAATGAAGCAGCATAATGCATGAGAGCCCTCACTGTATGACAACCACCATCTGTTGGTGCCATCTTTACAGCAGAAAACCTTTTGAACCAAAGCTTTACATGAATTTTGTTGAGGGTGGAACGAGATGTCTTTCCTGATGTTGGGTCCTTGAAGACAAGCTGGTGGTTAGCACGTTTGCCTAACACCTCCAGGGTCTGGGGTTCGATTCTCGCCGGGGCCATGTGTGTGCGGAGTTTGCATGTTCTCCCCGTGCTGTGGGGGTTTCCTCCGGGTACTCCGGTTTCCTCCCCAGTGCAAAGACATGGATGGTAGGCTGATTGGGGTGTCTAAAGTGTCCGTAGTGTATGAATGTGTGTGTGAGTGTGTATGTGATTGTGCGATGGACTGGCACCCTGTCCAGGGTGTACCCCGCCTTGTGCCTGATGCTTCTTGGTATAGGATCCACGTTCCCTGCAACCCTGAAGAAGGAATAAGTGTTAGAAGATGGATGGATGGATAATAATAATAATAATAATAATAAGAGGAATAATAACACTGGCACCCTGTCCAGGGTGTACCCCGCCTTGTGCTCGATGATTCCTGGGATAATCTCCAGGTTCCCCGTAACCCTGAAAAGGAGTAAGCGGTAGAAGATGGATGGATGGATAATAATAATAACAATAAGGAGAAGAAGAAGAAGCATGGCTTCACTGAAAATACTTTCTACATAACAGATCGTAAGCTATGGTTTTTGATAGTTTATTTTACATAAATGGTAAATGGCGCACTTATATTTACCCATTGACACACACTCACACACCAATGGTAGCAGAGCTGCCATGCAGTGTCTTGCCCAAGGACACTTTGGCATGTGGAGACATGTGGGCCGGGAATCGAACCCTGCAATTAGTGGACAACCCGCTCTACCACCTGAGACATAGGTGCAGTTCATAGGTGCAGTTCACACAAATAGGCTCATATATGTATTGGAAAACTATTAGCTAGCCCTAAAATGCAAAAAGGGGGTCAAATAATTTTAATATTCATAAAACCTGCCCACAAAGCCACATGGACAAAAAGGTGCTAACTTCTTATGCGAGATGTGCTGGACCTCTCTGCAATGATTATAGCTGCAAAATCTACAAAGGTTGGTAACAAATTTAGTTTTCTCTCAAACACTACAACCCACGTTCGTTTTATCGAGATTAATTTGATAGGTTAATTACAAGTGAGCAAATTGTGTATCATCAAAATCTTCAATTGTCATTAAGTAAAAGATCAATATAAAACAAGGAACCTGTTTTTGGAAGAAAACAATGTAATACAATAGGGTTTATTATTTTAGTCTTATACTTTAGGTATTCTAGAGTTTAGTGCTAATGATCTCAAAACTGGACCACTGCAACTCACTACTCTCGGGCCTTCCGGCCAACTCCATCAAACCTCTTCAGATGATTCAGAATGCAGTGGCACGCCTCGTCTTCAACCAGCCCAAGAGAACCCTGGTTTATCATCACTGACCCTGCTGCTGGATACAGCCTCGCTGTTTTTGGCTTGTGGAACTGCAACTTACATTTACGTCAAAGGCATATATGTTCATTTAAAACAGGGGTTCTCAACCTTTTGTAACTAAAAACTCTCTAAGTAAGCAACACTGGTCTGCACTGACAGCTAGATGAAAAGCAGCTAAGCTCTGACTCTCCCAAGCAAAAAGAAAATACAAAAGGAGAGGGAACGCAGGGTTTTTCATTTATACACTTTCTATTCAAAAAGCAATAAAATACACAGAGTACCCAAGTGATGCCCTGTCTGTTTTTTTTTAAACAATTTGCGCCCCCCAGTGGGGCCTCCCTGGTTGAGAACCACTGAAAGCATTTCACAGCATCTGCCTCTAATGCTTTAAGCATTTTTCTTTTATGCATAACTTAAAATGATGGTTTCTTTCATGTTTTAATATCTGTCCGTACCAGGTGGGCCGGCCCACGTTGGCCAGCGGCCCACCGGGAAAAATCCCCGTGCTCCAGATAATATACCCATAATAACCATAGTGCAATTCTCCTCATTGAAGTGAGTGTTTTGATAGGTCACATATCTATGTTGCGGTAGTTTGTGACACTTATTTTGAGGGTTAACATGCATGTGATGCCCCTTACCATTTTTGTGGAGAAAAAAAAATGTTCTCAGATTTTCACCGCATTATGGAGGTAGATCATGTTTAAGTTAATGTTATATTATATTATATATATATATATATATATATATATATATATATATATATATATATATATATATATATATAGAGTCATAGTTAATGTTTATCGTTAGGTAATACATAGTTAGCTTCTAATTGCAGTTAGCTAGCCTGAGCAACATTTCACAGATGTCAGTTGGCCTACATTTACCTCAAATTAACTGCAGTTATTGGTGTTTAACATCCATCCATCCAACTTCTACACCACTTATCCTTTTCAGGGTCACCTGGAGCCTGTCCCAGGGAGCATCGGGCACAAGGCGGGCACAATCTGTTGCAGGGCACAATTACATACACACTCACACACCCATTCATACACTAAGGACACTTTAGACACGCCAATCAGCCTACCATGCATGTGTTTGGACTGGGGGAGGAAACCGGAATACCTGGAGGAAACCCCCGCAGCACGGGGAGAACATGCGAACTCACATGGCACACACAGGGCCAAGAGCGGTAATTTCCAGGTCTAATTCATAAATAAGCGGAAAACTACATAGCCAGTCTGTTTTCAGTTTTTTAACAAAGGTGAAATGGCTAAAAAAAAAAAAAAAAAAACACGACGTGTATCGCACAGACAAAGTTACATATTCGAAAGTCGAATTCATGACAGGTAGCCTAGTGTTCAGTTTACTTTTACTTATGTACAGCATCTTGTTCTGATTCACCATTTGATGAAGCCATCATTAGGATAAGAGGTACAGAAAATGGATGGCTGGATGAACTTCATTTAACCAACTATGATGACATCAAGTGCCACCTACAGGCCGATTAGGTGAAGTGCTGACTGTTAGTTCAAGAACACGCAAAAAGTGAAATGGCCTGTATTACATTACCACATTTTATTTATCTATTTATTTATTTATAATTATGCAATAATTATAAAGATATTAACCACTCCAGAGTAAGAACTTAAAATTACTAAGCACAAATGACTAAGAACTAAGCGCAGAGAGATGAACAGCCTGGCTTTCTAAACATAATCATTTTAATTTGTATCACTCGTATTTCTAACGTGTATTTTTATTTATTTATTTATGTATTTACAATATAATAACTTGTGGAACTTGTAATGTGGCTTACTAATTTTAGTTAATAACAAAAGCACGTCAATGTGCTGCTTTCGCACCTTAATTGATCAGGCACTAGGACCATGATGCTTTTTGCCGATTTGATTAGGCTCCTGTCCTATTATTGGCTAGTATGGAGAAATGTTCTGTTCTATGATTGGCTAGTTTACCCGAGTCATTTCATTCCGATTGGACGGATGTTACAAATCCCGCCTTATGAATGCGGAAGTATTACGAAAGCAGGTAGATGTTTACCTATGTGGCAACACCGCTTTCAGTTCATTCAGAATACATTCCTTAATGTCTGCAGTTTCTTCACATTAATCGGACTTTGGACTCCTGTTCTGTACGGAGAAATTGAACACAGGGTGTGTGAGTTCTCCTTTTATACATGTTTTTAATGGGAGGGGGGGGGGGGGAATTAGCTAGTCGTTATGTGTAAGTCGATAGTTTTGAAGATAGTGTTTGAATAGATTTGGACTTCAACAAAACATGCAAAGGGAAGAGCATTAGGTCAGGGGTTGCCAAACCTTTCCAGGCAAAGCCCCCCAAATGGCATTAACATTTGACCGAGGCACCCCTTTTGCAAGATGTCTTTAAAACACATTAAAAATACAGTCTTCTGAATATATCCCCCTTTTTTACGTTGATGTTTTTTTGGGTTTTTTTTAGCAATTAGAAAGTTAGGTATAGCAAATGTGATTTTAATATGTATTGTTTCAAATAACATGTTATAGTAATGCATATTTATATATCTGTATAATGTATTTATTTATTTTTCACACCAAGTTGTTGAGACCCCCCGGGCGCCCCCTGGCGGCCCCCACTTTGAAAACCACTGCGTTAGGGCACTGAAGCAAAAGAAACAAGAAATCTCTTCATAGGGCCTGTGTATATTTGTTTAACTTACAGATTGTGTGTTCATTTTCTGTAAGGCGACGCAGCAGGAGTTTAAATAAATGTCCAATATGAACTGGTTTCATCTACAGCTTCAGAAGTATCATTCTTGCACAGAAGAACCCGTTTCTCTTCAAACTCTGTGTGTTTCTCTTCACTTTTACATTCACGACAGACAGACTCAGACAGACAGACACGTGGATAGGTATGGTAATGCAACTTAGGTCAACGTCTGTGGGGTGGAAAAGTCCTTGTTAAATAATTTGACTTGCTCTGGACTCGCGTCTCCAAAAACCTGCAGTGAGGAACATCTCAGAAACCTCCAGCGTTAACCCTCAGGTGGTGAAGGTGTGCATGAGAGAGATAAGGAAAACGTGAACGCCAACAACTGTCCAAAGTAACGTGGCTCCAATCCTACTCGCTCACGATGACACTGTGAAATTCTCCCAGTTGTGAAATCTAAGTTTGGTTAATCATTTCAAGTTACTGAGGACTTTTTATGTTCGTGTGTATGGCAGCGATGGCAGGCAAGGCAGTGGTGGTAATGCGGCTGCTGGCGTCAGCCTACTCCGTGGCTGAGAAAGCAGGAGCGATTGTAAGGAAAGTGCTTCACAGTGGAGAACTGGGAATCGTTGAGAAGGTGAGCTTCTGTCGGTAGATCTTTACCTGTTCTTCATTTCATTCATGCTCTTCTCCAACACGACGTACAAGTTAGGTGAGTAGAATACACAGGTTCGAAATAAGAACCATATTTGGGTATATTAATAATTTCCATAAAACTTACACACTTTGGCTGCAGAAGACATCTTTTCTTCGACTTTTTCAGCCCTACTTGAGTTCTTATTGTTTTTGTCCATGTCGTCAGTTTGTTTAATGGATTAAAACATCCCAGCAGACTTATAATATAATGCAAGTTTGGCGATACATCGAGTAACCTTTTGAATACATTTTTACCCTTTCGACTCGGTATGACCCTTAGTCTGACAGTAGTATGTCAGTGTAGATGTGTCGAGCTCCTCGGATGTTGAAGTGTGTACCCTCATACCGTATGTTCCTGATCTCTGACGTTATCTGCGCTGTGTGTTCCTGTCTCAGACGGGGGTCGATGACCTACAGACGCTGGCGGACCGACTCGCTCAGAAGAGTATCTGTGCCTCTCTCTCGAAGAGCTTTCCTAAAATCACCATCATCGGCGAGGAGGTGTGTGCTTAGTCGGTGAAACGAATCTTCCTGAAGCAAGTTTTTTTTTTTAACTTCAGCTGTGTAATGAAGAGCTTCCTACATAATGCAAATGCTCGTTAACAACACCGAAGTACGGCGAACAAAAAGGGATATTTTCACAACGATGGTGTGCGGTTACGTTGCGATGGCGGATGGGTTTCAGTTATGAGCCAAAAAAAAAAAAAAAAAGGTGCTTTCGAGGTGCAGATATTTCAGTTAAATTGTATGATTTTGAAAAGAGCTATCTTGTTATTCCTGTATCGGGCAAAATGGAGCAATAAATTCAGTTGTAGAATCAGTTACTGACGGTTCGAGTCGATTCAAGTACAAAGCTATGGTCATTCCAGTCGTATACAAATGTACAGTAGAATGAAATGTCTGGTTTCGCTCTAATTCTTGTGATACAATTCCGAAAAAGTGTAACATCATTTAGCAAAATACTGATGTATCATCAGATTGCCAGCCCTACCGGTGTTGAGACAGTTTATGATGATGCTGAAAATTTGTATTCTGTTGTGCATCTAGTTCATGACCGTTTGTGCATATTCTACAGCAGACTGTCTAAATAAAAAAAACTGGTCTTTCTGCATGTAGTGTTATACTGTTATTGTCTACATTGTGATATCAGTTCGTTATTAATCTACTGAATTCTAAAACTGCTATTATTTATCTAATATTATTCAAATCTAACAATCAGAGGAGCGTAATCAACTCTGATTGGTTTGAAACTTCCTGACGTGTGTGTGTGTGTGTGTGTGTGTGTGGTTCTCACTCGCTGCTAGTGTTTACCTCTGCCCTGCTAACAGAAGGTACGTTTCCTCGTCATACCTTCCCTTTAGGATCTACTAGCTGAGGCAGTGGAAGAGGACCTGATCGAGACCAGCCAAAACGATGGGATATTGCAAAAGCCATGTCCGGATGAGTACAGCAACTTAAAGGAGGAGGAGGTAAAATATAATAAATAATTTAATTTCTGTAAATCTCATATAAAGGCACATACCGGTTCCAAAACCAGTTACAGCAGTTAAGACAGAACTTTAAAGCAAGGAGAGAGAATGACAAAGGAAAAAAAAAAAAAAAAAAAGCGTATAATCTGTATAAAATGTTCGTATTATTACAAACACGGAGAGAAATTTGGTCTGTCTCAGAACTTTAAGTCCTTCCTCGCCCATACTTGAAGTTTGCTGAACACTTGGTGGAACGATACTCAGCGTTGTGATTGCAAGATTTTGTCTGAGATTAGCCCCACCCACTTTACATGAACATGGAGGAATTGTGGCGAAGTACACGTGAAACTCCATTACTCTTTATCAGGGGCGTCCGATCTGAAGCGCACGGTGTGGGTGCAGGTTTCCATTCCAACCAAGCAGGAGGCACACCTGACTCCACCGGTTAAATCAGTCGATCTCGGCTTTCAGTAGATTCAGGTGTGGCTTCTGCTTGGTTGGAATGAAAACCTGCACCCACACCAGCCCTTTCCGGATAAGATTGGACACCCCTGATCTTTATACTGCGTACTGCACAATCCTGCAAACGGTGTCTGTTTGTTTAAAAAAAAAAAAAAAAAAAAAAATATATATATATATATATATATATATATATATATATATATATATATATATATATATATATATATATATAGAGAGAGAGAGAGAGAGAGAGAGAGAGAGAGAGAGAGAGAGAGAGAAAAAAAGAAAAAAAAAATCGAGATCAAAAGTCCCAGAGGCTTACTGTGAAGTTTCTGTGAGTGAACCTAAAGCGCCCTTATTATGCTTCTTTGGGTATGACGTTTCATGTAGTGTGTTTTAGAGCGGTTTGTGAAATGTAAAAAGTCTGCAAAGTTTTACAAATCAAAGCGCACGACAAACAGTTGTTGAGTCCCAAAAGAAAGACCCGATTGTGAACAGCTGAAACGAGTCATCAGTAATCCCAGACTTGACTTCCTGTACTAACCTACGTAGGTTTGTTACCAAAAAAAAAAACGTGTCTCTGGTCTTCATTGGCTGCTCGGGAACAACGTGTACTTTGACCCGCCCTCAAATATTACAGTGGGATTTTCGGAGCGATTATTCATTAGAGATCGGGCCGTCCCCGCTTTATATGGACCATCTTGCACCTCTGGGTCATAACCTGTAAGTATGATTGATTATTTATGTTGATATTTTCTACTGAGTGTTCCAAATGCGTAGTTTTGTGTTGCACAGCTGTAGGCCTCTGTTAACCGGCTACCTCGCGTTATTGTCAAACTACATATAAACTTACCACTGAGAAACCTCCTGTTCTCGTCGTGCTTGTGATGGTAATTCGGGTTCATCTTCCAAAGTATCGCTATCAGACTCGGGCTCAAATTGATAAGGTAAAACCGACGACATTATTACTGAGCTGAAATTCAGATATGGTAGTGGGCCTTTCCTTTCCAACACGCACTGCAAGCGGTAGACCAATCACAACAGACTGGGACATCTGACCAATCAGAGCAGAGTAGGCTCTTTTGAAAGGAGGAGAGTGAACGGATCCTTGAGCGACTCATTTGTGACACGGAGATAAAGAAGTGATGCAGCAATATAAATTATGAGGAAAATCAGTGTTTTTTATTTCAATTTTTTTATTTTTTTTTTTACCTTGAATGCATGTAAACCTATGTTATGAGATCCGTAAAACAAAATCAGTCACTTATTTTATATATACATACATATATATTAATTATATAAAATAGCGCATTAGGGGCGCTTTGAAATATTTTACATTTCTGTCTCTCAGCTGGTTGTGTGGGTTGATCCTCTAGATGGCACCAAAGAATACACTGAAGGTAAGAGCGTCTCATCATCTCCATCTGACATCTAACTCGTCTAAAGTCCAGAATTCTGATTCTCACTGTGTTCTTAATCCCACTTATGCTTTAATGAAAATAAGCGAAGATGCTGTGTATAGTGTGTGCTGAAGGTCCCTGCTTGATGTTAAAACTTTTAAAGAAGGTGGAGGTAGGCTGTGCTGGGGCCCCCTCCGGGTTCTCCAGTTTCCCACTTCCTGGAAAAACATGCAAGTAGATGGATTGGATAAGATCAAATGTCCTGTAGGTGTGATTGTGTGTGTGCATGGTGGCCTGTGATGGTGATGGTGGCTGTGTCCCAGCCTCGCACCCAGCGTTCCCAGCATTGGCTCCAGATCCACAGCAACATAGTAGTTACTAAAACTGAGTGAGTTGGTGGGGGGGGGGGGTGGTCGTTAACATTTCAATACGAGCTCAGACTGCCTAACAGGCGATATATAGGGAGTGTTAGTGTGTTGAATTGTGTGCAGTAACAGTATAGTGCGTGCTGAATATGTAAGGGTATTATAAACATTACAAGCGGTGTGACCTAGAGTAAAACGTTTACACTGCTGTAAACACAAGAAATGTTTTATTTCTCTTTCTACATTTACAAGTACATTTTAATATTGAGGAACAACCAGGAGTCAAGTCCCACACATTACGTACCTTATAGCAGCTATAAACAGCTGGTATAAGGTACCCTCTGGAGTTAATAAGGCAAAAATTCACTCGTCATGTTACTAAGAAACAAGAAACGGTACAGTCCTCTGTCCTTATGACTCTCCCAGACTGTTGAGCGTTACTCAAACGCCAACACTCGATAGCTGCACTTCTTTCAATCGGTTTATTATATGTCGTAGATTATATGGAGCATCCACCATACAAAATCCTATAAACGAGCTGTTACTATAGAAACTATTTAAAAATGCATTCATGTAAACCGGTTATTTAGCTTGTAACGGGCACTTCTGTCGGAGCTGCTGTTATAGAAAATTAATCAACACCTGACCAATCAGATTGGAGAATTTAGCAGCACTGTGGCGTAACGCAGTATATTGTATCATTTATTTATTTGAACTTTTATTTATTTATTTATTTATTTATTTATTTATTTTTAAAATAAAGGTTAAAACGGGGCATTATATTCTGAACAGAAGTGTTCAGTCAGAAGTCACCTGCTCTCACTTTCAGTTCTCTCTCGCTCTTCATTTCTCTACTCCCTGGGGCATTGAATCCTGTTTCACATAGTCACATTGTCCTACACTGATCCACTAGCCCTCTTTAATCTCTCGCACTCTCTCTCTCTCTCTCTCTCTCTCTCTCTACCTACTTCCCTCTCTTCCTGTCTATCTGTGCTCCAGCTGCATACATATTGAACAGCCCAGTTGTCTGTACGAATTGGCTTGAGGCCCACAGATCTCCAACAAGTATGCTAATCCTTATTCTGTGCTGCTTTCCAGTCCTGGCTTTACCACGCCCTAATTAACTTCCCCACCTATGTCACATATGTGTATTGTTCAGCAGGAGCATGCTCGAATACATGTGTAAATCTTCCAACACATCACTGTTCGTTTCCTTCACACTCTGTACAGTGCTATACTGACTTGCTAGTTTTTTGTTTTGTTTTGTTTTTTTTAAATATGTGACCTGTTCCATTACAGAGTCTCTCTAAACCATTGTGTATTTGACACATTTCTGTATTCCTGTTTTCATGTAGATCTTTGTGCCTCAAATATTGTAAGAGGTAGTGGTAGCTCAGTGGTTCAGACAGTGGATTTGAGCAAGGCCCTTAACCCTCCACTGCATAAGTTGTCTAAATGAGTTAAATGTAAGTCACTCTGGATAAGGGCGTCTGCCAAAAGTTGTAAATATAAGAGTTATTTAGCGCTCATTTGGACATCAACTGTTAGAATTCTTGTTTGAGTTAAAAAAAAAAAATATATATATATATATATATATATATTAGAATTTTACTTGCAATGTAAGGGAACATGTAGACTTGAAAATATAGGAATGAAAATAATGTTGTATTGCACGAGGCAATACTGGACGTGTAAATGTTATCTTCGCAGTAGTCCTACACTACTACACTATCTACCATTTTTATCACATGAATAATGTTAAATTGTCTTAAAAAATAAATAAATAAATATAAACAGATCTGAAATTTGCTTTCCCACAATTTTTTTTCCCCCTTTGTCATTGCTTTTCCTCCTCCCTTCTGACCAGAATATAAACATTTTCGGAGAGTTACGACGTCAGGCATTTCTGCAGTTGACCCTTTGTACTTTTGCACCAGAAGCTTTAAAAACGATTTAACAATGCTGTAAGAACCACACCTTTTCAGTGGGCCTTTTCATCGAAGATTTGATGTCTACACAAATCCACCGTTACCACTTGTGACTCTGGATGATGAGATACTGTATATATTTTAAGAAAGGAAAAACTTAAGGAAGAGACATTTTTAAAACCAAGTGTGCCTATCATGTGGAGTGTATTATCAGAGAGGCCTGTTTGTGTGTGTTGTGTGTGTGTGTGTGTGTGTGTGTGTGTGTGTGTTTTCAGGGCTCCTGGATCATGTAACTGTGCTGATAGGCATCGCTTATAAAGGAAAAGCAATCGCTGGAGTGATCAATCAGCCCTTCTACAACTACCAGGTCAGGCAGTTACACGTACTACTATACAAATGGTCTATATGGGTCAGAGTATTCATAAATCAATACAAAATACAAGTCCATTATTCGTTGTTGCATCATGCAGTTGTTGTCTGCTTAATAATAATAATGTGTGATGGATCGCTGTCCTATCTAGCATGTATGCCTACCTTGTGCTCAATGTTCCCTGTTTTTTTTTTTCCCCCTTTAGTTGCGTTTGTTCAGGAAGTGTGCTTGTGTGACGTCTTTGCCCGAGAAAAGGTTCAGAGATGATGTGTGTAATGTTGTTTGTAGGTTTAGTAATGCGAATGTGCAATGTGAAATTTCAGGTGGGTGCGGGTGCCAGTTTGGGCCGAACAATCTGGGGAATGTTGGGTTTGGGATCCTTCGGGTTCCAGCTACAGGAAGTCCCAGAGGGGAAACGCATCATCACCACCACTCGCTCTCACAGCAATAAACTTGTTACAGATGCCGTCCAGGCCATGGAGCCTGATGATGTCATCAGAGTGGGAGGAGCTGGGAATAAGGTGTGTAAAACTAGGATGATTATTATTATTATTATTATTATTAGAATATTAGAAAACTGCTGCAGAGATTTTGAAAAAAGCTTGCAGAGATTTGATTTGCTCACTGTGAGGATGTCAACACTTGGGTCCCGGCTAATACTAAGACCTCTGATATCAATTTAAAAAAGTAGAATCAGTGTGATTTATCTCGGTAATATTTCTTGACTGGTATCATGAAGTTGTCGTCGTTCGTCCCAATACACCCCCTCCAGCCCCCGAAAATAAAACAATTCAAATCAGAAAATGGGATTAACCGTGTCTGGTGTAACTGTGAGCCAATGCACTCTTAGTGCCGGTCCCAAGCCTGCAAAATGGAGAGGGTTGTATCAAGAAGGGCATCCGGCGTAAAACCTGAGCAGTATCAAGATATGCAGACGGGTGATCCGCTGTAGGGGCCGCGAACAGGAGCAGCCGAAAGAGCGGAAAGAGGAAAAAAATAAGTATCTGGTGCAACTGCATCGATTTACACGAAAGACGAAAGGTTTTAAAAGGAAAAAGAAAAGCGGTTACTGAATATCAATGCACACTACAGCTGTACATCCTCCTGTCTGTGTGTCTGTAGTAGTGAATCTTAAAAACTATTGTTTTTGTATAATACCGTATACAGTGTACCATCTGAAAGATAGATATACTGATTATAATGGCCAGTTGAACCTTGCAGGATTGGGCTCTTTTTTATTTTTTATTTATTTATTTTTTTACTGATGCACCGAATGTTCGGCGGCCGAAATTAAGTGAAAAGGCAGAATAAATTTGACCGAACAATGACGTGATTGATGACGCAACCAGAGATGAGGGGGCGTTTGCATGCACGAGCTACGAGTGCTCAGCGAGCGCATGCTCTTCGGATGTTGACAACCGTGACCTTGTTTACTGTGGACACATGCGTTTGTTTTGTTTCTGTTCTGGAGTGTTCGGTCACGTCGCGAGACGTAAGAGAGTAGAGTACGGAAGCAGGTAAAGACGTATTTATTTAAGGGCAGGCAGACAAATCCAAATCGTAATCCAAAAAACGTGGTCAAGACGGGCAAAGGGTCGGGCGATCTGCAAACGGGCGTAAACGGAACGAAGCAGGAATCGAAGTCACGGTCAAAACACAAAACAATAAACATGAACTAGTACTATGGACTGGGAGCGGAAAAACCAGTGGGGACTAACTGAACTAATCTATAGTTTAAACTAACTAAATCTATCAAGGAACATAACATTTAACAATGTATCTAACTATACTATATCTACTAGAATACTCGGTGAGGTGTACAGGGACGCGAGCGGTATATATCCCCAATATAATCGGGAGTATAGAACCCAATAGAACCCTTTTCTGCACTCTTGTCAATGCACTTTTTAATGCACTTTTAGTTGTAGTCTACAGAGTGTTCCATTCTTTCAGCAGTCACTTATAGACCTAACATCGGCTATACAAGGGGCTCAAAGATGACCACATCAGAATATTTACATTTTACTCATTTCTTTATTTAAAGTTATATTGTGCCTTGTTTGTAGCCTATGCCTGCTGGAATGAAGAAAAATGTTCAGTGTTAAATCAATATTTTGAAGTTGTAGTTTTTGTAATTGATTTTTTTTTCTTTGAAAAGCAAGACAAATAGTAAATAGCATATTTTCACTATTTAATGTATGCAATGGTGAAAAAAATGGCAAAATAAATGGAAAAAACGTGTTCTGTTTTTGGCCTTTGGCCAAGAATTTTCATTTCGGTGTGTCCCTACACCCCCTCCCCCCTTTACTCTCAATTAAAACACAATGGAAAAAAAAATCTAAAGCATCTATCATTCAATAATTACCAGAACTGCGAGTTTTAACGCTAATTAACTTGAAGTGCTTTGAGACAAGAGCTGCTTGATATTCCTGCATACAGACGAGTGCAAACACTTTAGAAATGCTTTCAGAGAGAACTGACTTGGTTTATAATTGATCATTCAAGGTAAATTATTATTATTATTATTATTATTATTATTATTATTATTTTTCCCCCAAGCATTTTTCTGAAGGAGCAAGGATTTTTATTTCTTTTTTCCACGTATGAGATGTAACAGCTTTTGGTGATGATATTAATTATACTGAGAGTAAAAATGAAAACCTGCTGAAGTTACAATTCTTCCTGGCAATTTGCTAAGTGTATCTCATAATAGATTATCATAAGTCGTATAAACAGTACGAGGTGGTGACTTCAGACTTTCAGCAAATGGACTGTGAACATCTGATCGCAGCTTTACATCTTAAATTTGGGAAACATCTTTTTTTTTTGCTTGTTTCTATGAGCATTGGCCCCAAAAACAAAAACAAAAAAAGCTTTAATCTTTGGCCCAAAGAATTTGAGCGATGTGATTGCTGTTCCAAATTTAGGTTTAAGACCAGAGAGAGAAAATTGCTACATGTATCTCATATGACAAAAATGGCAGAAATGAATGCAAAATCGAGTAAACTCCTTAATATTTGGAGGAGCATGCGAGGAGTTACCACAGGTTTTCTGCAGATTTGAACCAAGACGCGTCACGTGACGTTCTCACGACTCGTTTTTGGCCAAAGCCCTCTTCAATTCACGTGCTAAAAAGTCTCATTTACCAACAAACATCACTGAGAAAGGCCGTGCAAAACAATTTTGTTCAAATATCAGTGTTGCTGCATTCTAAGATTTCCATAAAACAAAGGAAAACAAACCCATTCTTATCTCCGAAACTATTTTTACACTAGACTCCCTCCTTGTGTATTGATGAGATGAGTGTTCCCTCCTGTGCTTTTTCTTCAGATTATTCAGCTGGTGGAGGGAAAAGCGTCCGCATACGTGTTTGCCAGTCCGGGCTGTAAGAAGTGGGACACCTGTGCAACCGAAGCCATTCTGCATGCTGTCGGAGGTAATACATCGTTTTCTCTTTGTGTATTATTTCATTCCGTTTCATTTCTATTACCTCACAATCAAGCAATGTCCAAACCAGTGGTGTAAAAGGAACCGCACTTGTGACCCCAAAGGGAAGCTGACTGACATGCACGGGAATGCGTACCGATACGATGCCGATGTGAAGCACATGAACTCCGCTGGTGTGTTAGCCACACTGCGGGATCACCAGTTTTACGCCAGCAGAGTTCCCAAGTCTGTCCTCAAGGCCCTGAAGTCCGACTGAAACAGCCACAGGGGCTTTCCGGAAGTCTTTCTGCCTTTCCGTTTGGTCCCCTTCAACTGAAATCATTAGAGAGGACTGTGTAGTGTCTTTATCAGTGACAGAAAATAGATCTGGAACTGACACAAGTTTGAAATATTTAAAATCTCAACATTCTCGTATTTGTATAATCTGCCAAATATTTTGGCATATCTGTACACCCTTACCAGTTAATTGCATCAGCCAATCATATACGTTACTGTTTGTGTTCACTTGCTCACTGTAGCCCATGTGTTATACTAATGATGGATAAGCTAGTTGATATTTGAATCTGGAATGATTGACCGTGACATGTTTATTTTTATTTTTACTTTTTTATATTAACTGGCAATGGAAGTCAAGCCCCCTCCTCCCTGTCTCATGTCGTTCGTTTCCTCTCGAATTTCCTGCTTGGAAGATTGAATGTAAAATGGTTGGGGTTCAGTGTTTCAATGTTGTGAAATTGATCCAAATATATGTTTGAGCTCACATTAGGTAAGAATATATTTAATATTAGTTAGCTATAATTATCAGGGATGCCGAAGGAAAAAAAATAAAAAACTGTCTGAAAGTGGTCACCAGGTGTGGGGGGGTGGGGGTGGTGGGGGTGTGTGTGTGTGTGTGGGGGGGGGTGCTTAAACAGACCTACAGTGAAGTGTAAAATTGACATTTTGACAATTTTAATGTTAACTGCGTCACTTTACACGTTTCGTTGACCCGTTTCATCTGCCTTTACTACACAAAAACTCCAGCATGAATTGACCTTTTGTTTTGAAGAGCTAATTTTGCATTTATTGTGTGTTGAATTAGAATTTTATTTGAATTAGCTAATGACCCTAAACGATATGCTCTTTTTATAAAGATAAATTTGCCAGTTAATTTAATTAATTGTTGTCATCTGCTCTTGACATTGGCATTAACTCTACAAGAATAAAGACTGCTGAGAGACACCTGGAGTTCTTTGTGGACTTTTTTTCTGGAGCTATAGTCACAATAGCATCTCCTATCGCCATCCGTGCTCAAAGTCCCTATTATTATTGGGTGCGTGTTATTCTGATACAACTGCATCGGCCACGGCAGTCGTGCTGTGATTTTTAAATACTTTAACATCACGTCTGGCTTGAAAAACAGCCTGAAGGCTAAAAAAATGTCCTGCAGGATACATCTACAACCCCTGGCAAAAATTATGGAATTGCAACACTTGGCTCACCTACATTTTTTTTTTTTTTTTTACTTCATAGCAAATAAACAAATCAGAGATGACACAAAACAATTTTTGTTTAATAGCTGAACATTCTGGCTTTGTGAAACATACCTCAAACAAATTAAGTAGTTTTAAATAATGGCAAATTTTTTCCCAGATCCAGTAGAGGAAAAAAAATTATGGAATCGTCAGCAAAAAAATAAATAAATTCACAATTAGTATTTGTTGCTCCTTCTCTTTCTTTTATGAAGGCCTGAATTATTTGAGGCACGGACTTCACTAATGGAAAACAATATTCTCAATCAAGCCGCTTCCGACTTTCTCAAAAAAACTGTTGACCGATCAGCATTGCAGGATGGAACCTTGTCCTGGACCAATTTTTTTTTTTTCTTAAATTTCCATCAATTTTCAGTGAGATTCGATCCAGATTGTTTACCGGCCATGTCATTGAGTCGATCTGCCTTTCCTGAAGAAAAGCTTTAACACTCTTAATCATCCTGAAAAATGACCAAACCTATTTTCTATCGATAGAATGGGGAAAAGTGTCCAAAATTTCAGTCTACTCCTGTGCATTGACTGATGTTTACCTGACATGCAACACCATATCATAAATGAGCATGGAAATTTGATTTTCTTCAGGTACTCATGTATATATGTTTTCATTAGAATGGCACCAGACAGAAGTTCCAGCATCGTCTCCTTGGCCAGTGCAGATTCGTGATTCATCACTGAATATCACTTATATCCAATCACTCCATGATTGCTTCTCTTTAGCCCACTGTAACCTTGTTTTGTTCCGTATAGGTGTTAGTATGGTTTTCATTTGGCTTTTCTAAATGTAGTCCCACTTCATTCAGCCGATTTCTTACAATCCTGTCACAACCATTGGCTCCTGTTTCTGCCCATTTGTTTTTCATCTGGTCGGTTGTGTATTTTCAAGGCATGTTGCTTTCAGTTTTCTATGCTGATGCTTGCCGTCTTCCCTGGTCTACCCGTGTGTTTTCCTTTTTAGGCCTTCCCATTGGGTTTATATTTGCACCAAACTGTCTGTGAACAACCAACAACTTTTGCCACAGTCTGTGTTGGATTTCCTTCTTGAATAATCATTTCCATTGTTTCAGCACTCTTGTTGAGGCCATGCTTCGTTTCAAAAAGTCCAAGGTTAAGGTCTGTAAGCACTCTCGTAACTGAAGACTAATTAGCATTTTTAGACCTCTGCTGGCATTTGCTTTAGAAATGCAAATTACAAGGTGATTCTATCATCATTCCCCCCCCATCCCCCTTCACATTGAGTAGGGGTGTATGACGTTACAGTACGTGTCACGATATTTTGAACAAAATTCTTACAGTGAAACTAAAATGCAAATCACCTTTATTTCCAAAACATTAACAATTTTCAATAACGTTTTGTTGTATATACAACTTAAAGAATTTTAAATATTTCACGATTTAATTTAACCTTTCCGTACATTTGACTAGGTGTGTCGCTGAACAATAAAACTCAATTTTAACATGAAATTTGAATTGAGGTAGCTGAAACCTATGAGAGAACTTCTTATAAGTGGGTGGGGCATCTTCTATTTCAATTTCAGTTTCAGCCGAACTCATTTTGCCATGCTATTGCTCCGTTGAAGCGATTTCTGCGAATGCACGTGTGACGCAGGTGTAGAGGTCATGTTTTGGTAGCTCAACCAATAGCTTGTTTGCCCATGACGTCACCTCACTGTGTTGCTGTAGCACAAAACGCTGAAAATGATTTTCTACATAGGAAGCACCATCACAAACTCAATATGCTTGTTTTGTGTCGTTTATGGTTGCTCAAATCGATCAAACCAAAAAAAAAACCACAAGGAGCTTTATCATGTACCAACAGTTGTTGTTCATAAGGGGGCAAAATGCAAGATGTTCACTGAAAAGCACAGGAAATAGTTGCTTGTAAACCTAAATCTGTGGTCGGGAGGAGCCAAGTTTTTTCCTCTACTTGAAAATATGCCATTAATTAAAAGCCAGAATGTTCAGCTATTAAACAAAAATTGTTTTGTGTCCTATCGGTGATGTAGTTTTTGCTATGAAGTAAAAAAATAAATATAAATGAATAAAAAAGCCAGGTGAACATCGTGTAAGCGTGGTGATTAAGTCAGTTTTGCTAGGGGTTGTAGTAGTCCGAACCGGACACTGATGGAAAAACTAGCTTCACGGTACACCAACAAGGAATCAAAAGCATAAATACGGTTGCAATCAAAATGATTCAACCCCCATCGCAAATCAGGTTTATTGTCCAAATGTACAGTCTTTCAGCTGTTTGCAACGAACACATCAAACAAAAGCGATTGAAATCGTTCAACACACGAAAGTGGTTTCCCCAAATTCAACTGAAAATGCAAGTTGTAATGACTCAAAATTATTCAACCCCCTGAATAGAATCCCTCACAACAGCACAAATATGCAAATCGCAGGTCTCCTGACTTGAACCCCATAGAAAATCTCTGGTGGGATTTTGAAGAAGGCGGTTGCAGCACGCAAACCCAAGAATATTACGGAACTGGACGCCATTGCTCATGAGGAATGGGATAAGATCCCTCAGGAACGTTGCCAGAAGCTGGTGTCTGGCTCTACTAAGTACTAAAGATGCTTGTCATGAAGGGTTTGAATAAATTTGAGACTGGAGAAGTCATTATAAGTTGTATTTTCAGTTGAATTTGTGGAAACCACTTGAAGCGCTCGTCGTGTTGAACTATTTCAGTTGCTTTTGTTTGATTTGTTCATTGAATATAATAAGTTTGGCAATAAATTTAATTTGCAAGGGGGGTGGAATAATTTTGATTGTAGCTGTATATTTATCAAATTGCTCGGTAGGTGTAGGAGGGGAAAAAAGTCTATCTTAAGAAACAAAAACTCCAGTTACTACCTGTACTCATCCCCATTAGTGTCATTATTTACAGTGCATTAATTTCGGTGTTAATTCCCCTGAATTATATTGTTGTTAGGTTTCGTGAATGTTATGTGTCTTTGGAGATCTCGATTCCAAAATGTTCCTGTGAGGCATTTCAGAAAATGGAGCAGCGGTCATGCTTGCCTTAACCTTTGAGGTTTTTCTTCCCAAAAATAAAGCGATTACGTACGGTTCTGGTTTAATGTGATTTTACAAGGATCATAGTAGTTCTGTGAATATCTTTTAGCATTTTGTCAGGGTGAAAAAATGCAATATGAGCACAAAAGAAAAAGAAAAAAAAAACAGGGTTGTTTATTAGTTTCTCTGATTAGCAGAGAGTCTGTGTTTTTGTCTTAGATTGACCCTGATGTAAAATTCTGGGCTTAGATTGGTAAAGTATATACACTCTGAGCTACCTTAATAGAAACGCATGTACACCTACACGTTCTTGCACTAATCCAATCAGCTAATCATATGGCAGCCTCACAATGCATAAACCATGTATATGCAGGGCAAGAGCTTCAATAAAACAAATAAATCACCATTCACATCAAATGACCGGAAGGTCACATCACACAAATAACCACTCTTTACAAATGTGGTGCGCAGTAAAGCATCTCAGACTTCACAACACTACAACTATATTCTGTCAGCCAATAACTGCTTACAGTGCGCACAGACTTAGTGAAACATTCTTTTGTTGATGTTAAAAATGTATAATGTTATTGGCTATTTTGTATTATTACTCGCATGAAAGCTTTAACAATACCCAAGTTCACCACCTGTTAATCTGGGTTGGTTTGTAGCACGTTTTGGTCTGGCTTTACTTCCCGTCCCTGCTAGCAGAGGTTGCGATCACCGGAATACTAGTGCTACATCTGCCAAGTATTTCCAGGTTCCTGAGAATTTAAGCAACTGAAATGTATTAACTAGTTGCAAAGTCTTGCTTATCATCTGTGTTCAGTAAGTTCTGAGCCTCGGTTTCATTCTGACTGTCTTACCGTTTGTTAGACTTACCCCGTGCCCTTGGCTTACCCCTTGGCCTTGTTTATATTCGACAGCGTTTTTGTCCATTGTCTAATGTTTCATACATGTAATTGCTTCCCTGTTCTGGAGTCAGGTTTCAGTGCATACACAACAGCTTCACTAAATTAAAAAAAAAAAAAAAAAAGTGCCTTTTCTTTCTGTTAATTCTGTAAATCCAGATTCCAAGGTGCACACACTTTTTCACATAAGTGTATACAGCCCATTTAAAAGTATTTCTGCCTGAAATATAAATAAACGTCGGAGGATTGTTTCAGTCTTCACCTCAACAGTGATACAGGATAGTTCTGCGACATTATAATTACAACATAAGCTCCATTCAAACACGTCGGAAATGTTAGTTGTTGATTCCCCCTGCTGCTGTTTCATGGCTAAGGCACACGGGGTCAGTAGACACACATGTAATATAGACACACCTGTAGGTTTATAGTGCATTCCAGTTTTCTGACTAACCAAGCACATTTGATGTCATGGCTCGAAGCCTTATTGGGTCCCTGAATCGATCCTGAGCTCAGTTTACTTCCACTGTCCTAAAAACGTGCTGGTGGACTGGCTATGCTAAATTGCACTGGCTATGCTAAATTGTGTGCAGTATGTCCTGCAGTCTTGTTGGTATAGGACCTGGATCCGGGATGAAAGGATTGCTGAAGATAAATGAATAATTGAAGTAATATTGGGAGAAATGACAGGGGAAAACCATGTTCAGTGGATCTTCAGTGAGCCTTTTGTCCTGGTCAGGGTCATGGTGGATCTGAAGCCTATCCCAGGAACGAGGCTTATTTTAACAAATTTAGGTAGTCTGAACACAAGCCAAGCAGTGAAAGGAAGAGAACTGGGGCAAATTATCATAGATCAGTAATATTGAAGGGCAAATCATCCTGACCTCTTCGGCACAATTCGATTTAGTTACCCGTGTTGAGATCCTGATGTTCAGCCCCTGCTGTAGGTAACGCTTGAGAAACTAGCATTAAAAATTAATTAACATCAATTAATTACCACACCATGTGATTCACAAGTAAACGGTAGAATGTGAAGTTTTATACAAAACATCCCCGGGTCTGGAGGTGATATTTTTATCAAACCAAGCAATTACTCATATACAGTCATGTGAAACAAATGTTTTTGTTTTTTCTTTGACATATTTGGACAAGCAAACATTTGATTGCCTGTTACTAAAGGTGATGCATCCTATCAAATGACATAAAATATAAATGAACAAAAAAACAGATCAGTCACATGGAAAAAGTAAGCACACCCCTACATTTATCACGCCTTCAAATCCATAAAATTGGAATCAGGTGTTCAAGATCCAGTGATTAGAACCTGCTTAGGGAGTGCAGGTGGAACCTATCTTATTTATAATCCTCTCATATCTAGTGTCTGGTGTTTCCTTTGTTATTGAGGAGTGTGGTGTCATCATGCCAAGATCCAAAGAGCTCTGTAAGGCCTTCAGAACAAAGCTTGTGGATGTCTATGAGTCAGGCAAGGTTTTTTTTTTAATCTCCAAATTATGTGAAATACATCATTGCACTGTAAGGATAATCATCTATGAATGGTGCAGATTTCAAACGAATGCCGATTTTGGCCGTCCCAGCAAATTCAGCTCAAGAGAAGACCGTCTGATGCAAAAAGAAGCCTCCAAGAACCCCAAAATGCAGCTGTTGGTTTCACAGTGCATGGTTCTACATTCAGAAAGAAATTGCAGAAATTTGAGCTGCACAGGGGGCGTGCCAGCTAAAAGCCTTTACAAGACTACAGTTTGCCAACAAGCATATAGAGAAAGACCAGGCCTTTTGGAATAATGTGCTCTGAAAAGAAGATAGAGTTGTTTGGACACAGTAACAGCAGACATGTTTGCTGCAGACCAAAGACAGATTTTCAGGAGAAGCACCTCATACCAACTATGAAGCACGGTGGTGGAAATGTTAGGGGTTCATTCATTGATTCAACTATGAATTCTGCTTCATATCAAAGAGTGCTTGAAGATAATGTGAGGCCATCTGTCTGAACGTTGACGTTGAACCAAAAGTGGACCTTTCATAAGCAAATCCACCAAGGAATGTCACAAAAAGGTGAAATGGAAAGTTATGGAATTGCCTGGTTAAAGCGAGGAGGTGAAACAGGCAGTACATGCAAGAAAACCCTTGAACATCTTTAAAGTGAAAGAATATTGCGTGGAAGAGTAGTCACAAATTCCAACACGCTGATGTCAGAGACTGGTGGATAATTATACAAAACACCTACAGGAAGTTATTTCTGCTAAAGGGGACAATACTAGTTTCCCTCCAATCCGGGGGATTGGAGGGACACATAGAGATCTGATGGGGGCGCAAATTGTTTTCAAGAGAAAAACACAGCCAGGGCATCATTTGGGTACTCTGTGTATTTTATTGCTTTTCACATGGAATGTGTATAAATGAAAAACCCTGCATTCCCTCTCCTTCTGTATTTTCTTTTTTGCTGGGGAGAGGCGGAGCTTAGCTGCCTTTTATCTAGCTGTCAGTGCAGACCAGTGTTGCCAACTTAGAGACTTTTCAGACCACTTCAGCGACTTTTTTTTGCAACAGCGACAAGTCTAGTGACTTTTTGGACAAACCTTATGAGTTTCCAAATGTCACCAGTACTGTCCTGAAAGTGTGAGGTCTTGCTTTCCCGCTGCAGTCACACCTCTCTCTGAGTCTGCTCTGTTCAGTAAGGGGCCGAGAGCCGGAGATTTAATAATGTCATGGATAACGAAACGCACCCTTCGTCCCAATTTACATCATTCATATACGGATGTTTTTAGAAGCAAGACGAATGGACTGTAACATGTTTTACATGTGAACTATGAAGTTCTCTTGTTCAAAGTACTTATAGTGTTCAGAAACATTTTTGATCATTTATGTTCCATACCTGTCTGTTATATAATTTTATAAAAGTTATTTGAAAAAAATCACAAGTTATGAAACGTTCCTATCTATCTATCTATCTATCTATCTATCTATCTATCTATCTATCTATCTATCTATCTATCTATCTATCTATCTATCTATCTATCTATCTATCTATCTATCTACCTACCTACAGTATCTCACAAAAGTGAGTACACCCCTCACATTTGTGTAAATATTTGATTATATCTTTTCATGGGACAACACTGAAGAAATGACACTTTTCTACAATGTAAAGTAGTGAGTGTACAGCTTGTGTAACAGTGTCAATTTGCTGTCCCCTCAAAATAACTCAACACACAGACATTAATGTCTAAACCGCTGGCAACAAAAGTGAGTACACCCCTAAGTGAAAATGTCCAAATTGGGCCCAATTAGCCATTTTCCCTCCCCAGTGTCATGTGACTTGTTAAGGTTACAAGGTCTCAGGGGTGAACGGGGAGCAGGTGTGTTAAATTTGGTGTCATCGCTCTCACACTCCCTCATACTGGTCACTGGAAGTTCAACATGGCACCTCGTTTCAAAGAACTCTCTGAGGATCTGAAAAAAAGAATTGTTGCTCTACATAAAGATGGCCTAGGCTATAAGAAGATTGCCAAGACCCTGACACTGAGCTGCAGCACGGTGACCAAGACCATACAGCGGTTTAACAGGACAGGTTCCACTCAGAACAGGCCTCGCCATGGTCCACCAAAGAAGTTGAGTGCATGTGTTCAGTGTCATATCCAGAGGTTGTCTTTGGGAAATAGACGTATGAGTGCTGCCAGCATTTCTGCAGAGGTTGAAGGGGGGCGTCAGCCTGTCAGTGCTCAGACCATACGCCACACACTGCATCAGATTGGTCTGCATGGCTGTCGTCCCAGAAGGAAGCTTCTTCTAAAGATGATTCACAAGAAAGCCCGCAAACAGTTTGTGACATACTGAAGCATTGTATTCCAGCATGATAATGACCCCAAACACACCTCCAAGATGACCACTGCCTTCCTAAAGGAGCTGAGGGTGAAGGTGATGGACTGGCCAAGCATGTCTCCAGACCTAAATCCTATCGAGCATCTGTGGGGCATCCTCAAACGGAAGATGGAGGAGCACAAGGTCTCTAACACCCACCAGCTCCATGATGTCGTCATGGAGGAGTGGAAGAGGACTCCAGTGGCAACCTGTGAATACTGTGTGTGAATATATATATATATATATACACACACACACGCAGTGGGGGAAAAAAGTATTTGATCCCCTGCTGATTTTGTACGTTTGCCCACTGACAAAGAAATGATCAGTCTATAATTTTAATGGTAGATTTATTTGAACAGTGAGAGACAGAATAACAACAAAAAAAATCCAGAAAAACGCATGCCAAAAATGTTATAAATTGATTTGCATTTTAATGAGGGAAATAAGTATTTGACCCCTCTGCAAAACGTGACTTAGTACTTGGTAATGACTTAGTAATTACTCTTAATTTTCAATGCCCTGGCTGAGGGAAGGAGGTTCTCACCCAAGATTTGACGGTACATGGCCCCGTCCATCGTCCCTTTGATGCAGTGAAGTTGTCCTGTCCCCTTAACAGAAAAACACCCCCAAAGCATAATGTTTCCACCTCCATGTTTGACGGTGGCGATGGTGTTCTTGGGGTCATAGACAGCATTCCTCCTCCTCCAAACATGGCGAGTTGAGTTCATGCCAAAGAGCTCCATTTTGGTCTCATCTGACCACCAGAGGACAACTGGGTGAAAGTGTTGTGGTCAAATGAGACACAAATGGAGCTCTTTGGCATCAAATCAACTCGCCATGAGTTGAACCGTGAGTTGAACCTCCTTCCCTCAGCCAGGGCATTGAAAATGGAAAGTAATTACTAAGTCATTACCAAGTACTAAGTCATGTTTTGCAGAGGGGGTCAAATACTTATTTCCATCATTAAAATGCAAATCAATTTATAACATTTTTGACATGCGTTTTTCTGGATTTTTTTGTTGTTATTCTGTCTCTCACTGTTCAAATAAATCTACCATTAAAATTATAGACTGATCATTTCTTTATCAGTGGGCAAACATACAAAATCAGCAGGGGATCAAATACTTTTTTCCCTCACTGTATATATACACAATTTGTTTTAAATTAGGCAGATAGATAGATTTTTATATAGAACGGATTATCATTATACCTTGGACAGGAATTTTCTTTGAAATATCTACTTTAGGAAATCAGATATATTTCAGCAAACTAACGCAGACATGTTTTAATTAACTAAACATGTGAAGCCTTTTGTAAATATTACATTATGTGGATAAAAAACAGCTGTAGGCTGTGAATAAAGGCAAGACAGCATTCATCATAATGTCTAGTATTGTATTCATTCCATGTTTGTGTCACAGTGCAATTGGAATGGAGTCCTTAACTGTGATTTTCTCCCTTTTCACTTTTGGGTCTAAGCAGAGTTCAAAATGTTAGAACTTGTGTTTGAGAGAAATATTTCATTTCAGGGAAGCATGTAGCTTTTACAACGTTACATTGTATGAAATAACAAAATGTCGAAATCTGAAGGGTTTTCCTAGACTGCCATTATATATAGCGATTAAGATATCTGAAAGCGTTTCCTGATTTAACCGTGAGGATGAAGGCTTTAGGCCCTACATATAGGCTACCATCAATAGCAGACTGCAGAGCGTTTGTGCAGCTTTTGCTCAGCTAAATACATGTCATCTGTCACGCGAAAAGAAAATGAGCTTGGCAAAGGAAATCTATTTATTTATTAAAAAAAAAAAGATTTGTTCTGTAGCACTTCTGCATAGCGGGAGTGTGGCATGCGCTGTCCGTGTTCAGGCATTTCTCCTACACACATATACAGTTCTTCATGTTTAGTTTGTTTTTATGTTGCATTTAAATTATATGTATCTCTCACATTATAGCACAGACATGCCTCATTAAGCCTCTAAAGTTTGTGTTTCTAGGACACAACAGACCGTAGTTGCACACTCTTGTCTAGTCAATTATTTGTCGGTTGCTTTCTGACTTTTTAGTGTTCTCAATGCTTTTATCATGATTTAATTTCCTCTAGCAGTAATATTGAACAAAATAACATTTCCTGTAACCGTGCAACGTGGCAGCTGAATATAACGGCCAATATAAAATACTGTACGTCTCTTCTGAAATGTATGTGTACATGTCACATATCAAAACAGTCTAGAATTCTACAGTATGCTTTTTCTACAGTAGGCTATTTCTTCATGCAGCAGTAAGATAAACATGCCATTTCCCCAAATAGTCATTTTATTAAGGTGCCAAAAACATCATGTTTGCTTATGTACAATGTATCGCCATTATGAGAATGTGTGAACAGTTTCACTGATGCAAATACATTTATACATTTGAGTATTATTGACGAACTATGTGGCACTCAGGAGGGTAATTGATTTACGAAGCTTTTAATACCTCTTGGCTATTAAGTCATAGTTACAGTTAAAACCCATGCCTGCACGTTTCATCAGGGTTCATCAAGTAATCACATGATCAGAATGAACATGTGATGTAGACTCATGATTAATGTGGACAGGTGAAGTCATGTGACAGACTCTGTTTTCAAACCCTAACGAACAGAAGAAACCACACATTAAAAAATACACATACTATCAGAGTAAAACAATAATAAATGAACAAAGCAAAAAGTTCGTATAGAAACATCGTAATATTAAAGTTTTCCACATTTAAACCTGGGTATTGTGTTTCTTTTAATATATATATCCAAAAGAGTCAGTCTCTTTGTAATATAAAGTCATGGTTGCCAGTTCTTATACTGTAGCATGTTTATGTTGGGCTAATCTTGCCCAGGTTGTCTACGGATCCTTAAAAAGTCTTAAAACGTCTTAAATTCCTTAATGTAAATATAAGGCCTAAGTTAGCATTAAAATGTCGTAAATTCACGTTTCAAGGGTCTTAAAAATGCAACTCAACGGACACTGTAAAGCGGATTTAGAATTTATTTCATTGCTGTTTGAGATGGTAAACCCGTGTGACTGTTGCACTCAGAGTGTGTGTGTGTGTGTGTGTGTGTGTGTGTGTGTGCTGGCTCATCAGTGTTTCAGAGCGGTTCGCTCCACACAAACTTCATCTCTGTCTGTGCTGTGAGTTTAAGTCGCTTTTAACCTGCATTTCGACACGACACGCACCAGATTCACATGCACAGAATTTGCCTGGGCAGAGGTTTACAGCGTTTCACCTGATTGGTGATGAGAAGTGAATTTAAAAAACTGTTGCCAACTAAAAGAGGTCTTCCTGCGGTCTTCCGCCAAAATAAAAGCCAAAATGTCTAACACATAAAAGTGAATTAAGTCAAAAATATATTACTATTGTTATATTACTATTTGCACCCCAAACACCCCAGTGCAATAGTAATTTTACACAATAGCAAAGGTGTATATATATATATATACACACATATATACACATATATACACACTTCTTTGTATATAGATTTATTGTATATAGATTTATAACACTACTTGTTATATTACCCTGGCATTATATTACAAAAGAATAGTAAACTCTGCTGCAAGGTGCTTTCATATACAGCTGCTGAGGGAGTGATGGTAAATTTGGCATATTTTTCTCTTCTGATTGCTGTAATCCATCTCTCTATATATTTTTTACTCTCTAGGAAAGGCATGGGAAGGAATTACTGGTTTTATTTTTTCTTTCACTGTTGGAGCAAATGGTAATACAAAATGGATATTTGCTCTGGTCTCCCATATCCCTCTATAGAAGCTCACCCTGCTATTGTTGACTGAAACCCAGAAATGGCTGTATTTGCATGAACACAATCAATTATAGCTGATGTATCATGTAGCATGATTGAAGTGACGTGCAGGTCTTAAAAATATTTGGAAATGTCTTGAATATGATATTAAAAAGTATTACATTTGAAATGCAGATACCTGCAGATACCCTGTCGCCCTCAGATCCTGTCCCAGGAACACTGGGCATGAGGCAGGAATATACCCTGAAAGGGGTGCCAGTCCATTTTCAGGACATCATGCACACACACATTCACACCTAGATTATCTTATCTTCACACAGAGACAGGGAGAACATGCAGAACCCTGGAAATATAATTGGAGATTTAATTAATATAATGTTTGCAACCAGCCCCCAAATAAATAAATAAAAACGAATTGATTGTCACATGCATTCCACACAGCAGCATGTATTGCCTTTTTAAAAAGTAGCTTGATTCCATGCAAAAACAAAACCTGGCACAACCTGTCCTTCAAATTTATCCATGATGGACCAGGAAGTATTAGCATTTATACTACAGATGTGTCACCCCACCTCTGAATGTAGCTCAAGTCATCCATTTGTAATCTAATCACAGTCTGTCCTAGGTTTATTTGCACCTGGCTTTTCATACAGTCAAGTGAAATCCAAAAATTAGCCAATCACCGAAAATGGATGTAAAAGCAAGGTGTAAAATCGAATGTGATCCGATCACCAGAAATGTTCGGTGCTAGAGAAGTGAAAAGTCTATAAGGCTGCACAAACTTTTGTTTTAACTAACTGTATGAGTTCGGTTCCTAACGTCTTTGTATTAACTGTTAAACGTACGAGAGAATTTAAAGGAATGACAAGATCCATTTAAAGGAATGACAAGGAGTTAAGATCATGAATTATTTTCCTTTCTCATTTGGCAACTAAAGGTGATCAGTATGTCCCAGAAAGAATATGCTAGAAATGGCAACCCTGTCACAATGTGTATGTATGTGAATTGTGGCTCTTACAGTTCCTCAAGCTCAGCTACATCGCTCAAGTTCATCATTAATAAATATAATTTAAAAAAAATTTTTTTTTTGTTTGCCTCTTCCCACAACATTTTCTAATGAATGTAGTTGGTTCTGCTGACTAAAATATAAATACTCTCGAAGCTTAATTTAAACCAGTGACCCTGACCAGAAGGATACTAAGGACGCTGTGAATGTATTGCATGTTAATGAACATGACCGTTCGTCCGTTTGTCCCACGAGCTAAATACCGGAAAACTTCCTGCCCTAATCCCAGTCCCGATGCTCACCTCATGTCTCAATCAGATGACCTATGCATCTTTCTGGCCAACTTTCTTAAACAATTGCACATCTACTATTTGTATATCAATTCACGTCAATTGTTCATTTTGAGTAATGACTTGCACCACTGGGGTTGGGGGTTTGAATCCTGCCTGCGCCCTGTGTGTGGAGCTTGCATGTTCTCCACATGCTTTGGGAGTCTTATACAATTTCCCAAGAACATTAATCATTTATCAAGGTGTTGATGTGAGAACAGCAAGCTGTAGGAAAATTATGAAGGACTGCTGTGCTTCGGTTAGAGCTGATCTGCTGCTTTGGTTTGTCCGAGTTAGCACAGCCTCGCTGATTAACAAGCAAAATCGCCTTGGGAAAATGGTCCTACTTGCTTGGTTACTTGCTAGTCACCAAATATAAGGTCTCAATTATATGTATAAAAAAATAATTGTTATTAAAAAATTTGGTCAGCATGATCTAAAACTGCACTGTATGTATTTTTGAACAATAAAACCCTGCACATTCTTGTCTAAATAAATAAATAAAGTAAATAAATAAATAAAGTAAATAAATAAATAATAATAATCTCATACCCATTAAATTGAATCTGTCTGTGCTGGCATGATGCTTGTCCACAAATATTTGTCAAACTGTAATAAGAAATCCTCCTGGATTTAGAGGAATTGTGAATGGAAATGTTTTCTATCAAAAGTCTAACATTGCTTTATGTAACTGAAAATAGGCTTGTGTTCAAATGGGATTTCATTTCACTGCTCTGGCACACTGGTTCCACTTCGGAGATTACAAAAGATGACTGACGGAGTCCGTCATAGCTGTGTGGTTTCAAACTGAGCAGATTTTTTCAAATATGTCCAAAATGACATTTTGTAATATGTATTGGGTCTGGTCATTAAAACTGGAATTTGTGATAACTTCTCCGGTCTGTCTCTGTATTTGTCTGTCTCTGTCTCTCTCTCTCTCTCTCTCTCTCTCTCTGTGTGTGTGTGTGTGAGTTTCTGCTTTCATTAAGCTGCTTTCATTGAACGCAGAGGCTGGGTTTCAGCGCCAGAGCTTGAGAGATGGTCCCTGTGCAGTAGGTGTGAAACATACAGTAGGCGGAGAATTGTGCTCTGCTCCATCATCCATGCTACTGTAACCCTCCTCTATCCCAAAGCTCTGCGTGCATCCATTACTGTACTCTAGCATGAACATCTCTCTCTCTCCATCTCCCTCGCTGAAAAGGCAGCTTTCTACAGTTCTTTTTTTTCTGATGAGGTATAATCTCCATATCACTGGTTTATAACTGATGTGTGTATGATGTGTATGTAAGTGTGACTTGACAATGGCTGTCGTTTTTTTTATTATTATTTAGTTGTTATTTATTTATTTATTTATTTATTCCTCTGACTAAAGGAGGAACGAGGGAAGGCCGGTTTGAGTGTTATCAGCAGGTAAACAGTGCCACAAGGGAAGAGTAGGAGAGAGATATGATAGCCTTGCTTGACAGTGGGAGATATTTCCAAAAGAACAGGCATGTTTTTCAAAGTCGGTGATGTGTCTCACTCCCGGTTGTCATCGTAGTGCAGAAATGAAGCAGTGTTGCTTGCTGATAGAAGGCTAAAAATAAGAAGGAGAGCCTCGAGTGGGCACGCACTGTGTCTGTCTACTACAAAGTTTGAGTTATTTTACCACTGTTTATTACTACTTATTGCACATCTCTACAAAGTAATATCGAGCAATACAATATTTAAACAGAAATATTCAGAATCTTGGCTGAAAGGCAGACTATCATAAATGTGATGCAACTTCTCTACTTCTTTGTCTAGAGGAAGCATAGTGGGAAAACTTGTCCATTGGAGTATTCTCTGATAAATATGTAAGTAAAGCATATAGTGGGGCGGCTGTGGATCAGGTGGTAGAGCGGGTTGTCTACTAATTGCAGGGTTGATGGTTCGATTCCTGACTTGCGTGACTCCTCATACCGAAGTGTCCTTGGGCGAGAACCCCAAGTTGCTCCCGATGGCAAGTTAGTGCCTTGCATGGCGACTCTGCTACCACTGGTGTGTGAGTGTGTGTGTGTGAATGTTCAAATGAGATACACTGTAAAGCGCTTTGGATAAAAGTGCTCTATAAGTGCAAACCATTCACCATATAAAATAGATTAAAACACTGGTAGAGATTTGTATTTTTCTTAGCATAAAAGTGCTTAAAATTTGATGAACGCTGAAGTCTTACATACTGCGGAGCCTTTTCTGTTTGTAAACAATGCTAAATTTGTATACTGATCAAATTATAGCTGTGTTTTTGCTTCTATTAAAGATTATAAGATCTAAAATGATATCTTTAGCTTTATCGGCAGTCAGACATATTCAAAGCCTACAAACAGTGAACAATTTCTATGTGGTGAAAACAAGTTCCATGACTGTGTGTGTGTGTGTGTGTTGTTGTCATAACATTAAAAAGTAAAATGGGATAACAAACAAAACAGGTATGACGTCACCGTTTCAGGTCATGTGGTATTCATATAACGCAGACAGATGCAAGAAGTTCACTGCCCTCCAGTGTTAGTTGTCATGATGTTATATTGAACGTTGTCCTGGAAAGGGTCATAGCACAACTTAAGATGTGTTAAGTCGACAAAGATATTGTGACTTTACATGAGTGTAACAGTTTTATGACAGGGGATATCTATTAGCATATGCATGAAATGTTTCTATGAGCTTATATTTCATGAAGTGCTCGTCAACTGCATTCTTATTACGAAATATTCATTGCCTTTAACACCCATTGCTTATTTCATTCATTTACCCTATAGTGTATATACATACGCTCAGGGAAGGTCTAAAGCCAGGATATTAAAAGTGAAATGAAAAAGGGAACTTGCAAAAATGGAATCAATCATTATTCTGTATTTCACAAGTTTTTTTTTTATTTATTTTATTATTTGCACAATATACTTTTCAATCTACAGACCGTAGGACATTTATTTTCCATGAAATGTTGCCAAGTGAAGCGAAAAGTCATTACTGCGCTACTGTTATACCGAAATGTCCATAAGATACTTGCGGTGTGATTTTTTTTATTTATTTATTTATTTATTTTCTGGCATCTGCAGAAACAATACACTATAGTGATATAAATCGAATAGATTTCAACCACTGCAAGGAGCTTGAAAATGATCTAGTGTTTAATATCTTCAGATTGGTGGTCCTGCTGAGGCTTTATGTCAAACCTTTCTGAAATGTCCCCCCCTCCCACAATCCCACACCAAAAAGGAATCGGAAATTGCTCTCAAAATGATGCACTTTTGCGTGAGTCAGTGTGGACTTGTGTTGCATGGAGTGAACCAGAACAAACACCAAGCCTAAATTTATACATAGTTTTAGGTGAGCTTATGTGTCAAATATATACAATAGTAATTTAATTAACAGTGACACTGTTATTGCTCAAGCACAGCTAGAGGGAATAAAGGCTTTAGAGGGTGTACAATGCTTGCTCGGACTGCTTACTGCACTCCACCCAAAGCCCATTACCCCCTGACCTTGTGTTTAGAGTTCGGTAAATGGATATAGTTCTATTACACTTTAAGAGAGTGTAACAGAAAGATGTAGCTTTGAGGAGTTGACCCTTGCTCCCCAACTGATGCTGTTTTCGGTCCGACAAGCCTGCGGCACATTCTTAATTATTTCTTACTGATGGCCTAATCCATCAAGTGAAACAGTCTCGAAGACTTCCAGAGTAGACAATCTGAGTGGAGTGTAAGGCAGATTGTTGGAGGCTGGGGAAGGGAGAGGGGTGTGTTTCTGTATTACAGTAACTTCCTTCAGCGCTTTATGGGTTCTGAAAGAGAAAGCTGCTTCTCCGCTCATCTCAGCACCTACTGGCAGATATCAGTTGTGCTTACATGAAAGAAAAGAAGTGCGAGGGCAAAGATATTCCTGAAGCCCTTTGCTAGATCTAATCAGTAAATGGCAGGAAAAGTAATCCATGTGTTAGAATCCACGTTAATCCATGCATCATATTTTCCAAGAGTTCTTACTTTGATCATCAGCATCAAGCACATCAGTTTCTGTCTCATCACCTGAGGTAAAAATCCACTTGCTCCATTTCAACACAAGACATATCGTAGTTTCTGTTCTGTTAAGTAAATTTCTTGTTACTAATGTCTTTTTATGAGGTCATTTAAACATTTCATAACTTTGTGTGAGTGAGTAACAGTGCTCTTCACACCTGGTATTAACATCTGTCTTCAGTGATCCGATCACAAGTGGACAGCCGGAACACACTTGGCATTTTGAAAGCATCTCTAGTGACTACTATCTGCAGTGATAATATTTCATGCATCATTTCCACTGAGGAAAGGTGTCCACAGATTTATAACGTGAGTCTACGGCTGCATTTGTTTTCAGGCAGAAACGTCCTGTGAATCCTGTCTCCTGTACCTACAGTATCTCACAAAAGTGAGTACACCCCTCACATTTGTGTAAATATTTGATGATATCTTTTCATGGGACAACACTGAAGAAATGACACTTTGCTACAATGTAAAGTAGTGAGTGTACAGCTTGTGTAACAGTGTCAATTTACTGTCCCCTCAAAATAACTCAACACACAGCCATTAATGTCTAAACCACTGGCAACAAAAGTGAGTACACCCCTAAGTGAAAATGTCCAAATTGGGCCCAAAGTGTCAATATTTTGTGTGGGGACCATTATTTTCCAGTGTTGCCTTAACCCTCTTGGGCATGGAGTTCACCAGAGCTTCACAGGTTGCCACTGGAGTCCTCTTCCACTCCTCCATGACGACATCACGGAGCTAGTGGATGTTA
Source organism: Ameiurus melas (assembly GCA_012411365.1). Classification (NCBI taxonomy): domain Eukaryota; kingdom Metazoa; phylum Chordata; class Actinopteri; order Siluriformes; family Ictaluridae; genus Ameiurus; species Ameiurus melas. The sequence continues at coordinate 24,716,972 of CM022763.1, read as the reverse complement.
GAGACCTTGTGCTCCTCCACCTTCCGTTTGAGGATGCCCCACAGATGCTCAATAGGGTTACCTTCACCCTCAGCTTCTTTAGCAAGGCAGTGGTTGTCTTGGAGGTGTGTTTGGGGTCATTATCATGCTGGAATACTGCCTTGCGGCCCAGTCTCCGATGGGAGCGGATCATGAACTGTAGCTCTCCAGTACCGGCAGCACTCATGCAGCCCCAGACCATGCCACTCCCACCACCATGCTTGACTGTAGGCAAGACACACTTGTCTTTGTACTCCTTACCTTGTTGCCACTGCACACGCTTGACACAATCTGAACTAAGTAAATTTATCTTGGTCTCATCAGACCACATTACATGGTTCCAGTAATCCATGTCCTTACTCTGCTTGTCTTCAGCAAACTGTTTGCAGGTTTTCTTGTGCATCATCTTTAGAAGAAGCTTCCTTCTGGGACGACAGCCATGCAGACCAATCTGATGCAGTGTGCGGCGTATGGTCTGAGCACTGACAGGCTGACGCCCCACCCCTTCAACCTCTGCAGCAATGCTGGCAGCACTCATACGTCTATTTCCCAAAGACAACCTCTGGATATGACGCTGAGCACGTGCACTCAACTTCTTTGGTGGACCATGGCGAGGCCTGTTCTGAGTGGAACCTGTCCTGTTAACCCGCTGTATGGTCTTGACCACCGTGCTGCAGCTCAGTGTCAGGGTCTTGGCAATCTTCTTATAGCCTAGGCCATCTTTATGTAGAGCAACAATTCTTTTTTTCAGATCCTCAGAGAGTTCTTTGAAACGAGGTGCCATGTTGAACTTCCAGTGACCAGTATGAGGGAGTGTGAGAGCGAGGACACCAAATTTAACACACCTGCTCCGCTTAGCACAATGATATCTGATTTTCCAGACCACACAGTCAGGATATCACGATACACAGAGAGAAAGAGAATATTATATTCAACACAATTATGAGACAGGTATGGATAAAGTGGTCATACATATTCACATCATGTCATTACACTGTCGATGGCCTTTGAAACCCTGAAAGGTTGATATTCGTCCATGCATGTTTTATACAGTTAAGATCAAATGTTACAAAATGGGTGCTTGGAAATGGAACAGCACTTTTAAAACTCACTTATTTAGTGTTATATGAGTTATATGAGTCAAATGGTGAAATCGCTAGGTATATATCCACACAGTCATTAGCCCGCAATCGCTACCAGCCGCGGGCACTTCCGCATACGTCACACATGACGCGAGGGGACGAAAACATGACGTCACCCCCAGAAGAACTCCGCACGTTGAGCGCTGTTGTGCGGGGAAATCGTGACATTAATTCAAAAAGTGGAACTTTCATATATACCAGATTCATTACACATAAAGTGAAATATTTCAAGTTTTTTGGGTTTTTTGTTTTGGTTTGTTTTAATCTCGATGATTACGACTTACAGCTCATGGAACTCAAAAATCCAGTATCTCAAAATATTAGAATAGAGAATATAATACAGAAATGTCGACCTAAGAAGATCTCTAATTAGCTAATTAACTCAAAACACCTGCAAAGGTTTCCTGAGGCTTCAATCTTTCAGTCTGGTTCAGTACACACAATCACAGTCATGGGGGAAAATGAAAGTAAATTTTGTGATTCATTTGGAAATCAAGGTCCCAGAGTCTGGAGGAAGAGTGGAGAGGAACAGAATCTAAGTTGCTTGAAGTTCAGTGTGAAGTTTCCAGAGTCAGTGATGATTTGAGGTGCCATGTCATCTACTCTTGTTGGTCCACTGTGTTTTCTCAAATCGAGAGTTGATGCAGCGTCTACCAGGAGATTTTAGGGTACTGATTGGAGATGCTGATTTTCTGATTTTCCTGCCCACAGTGCCAAAACGTCTAGTATCTGGTTTGCTGACCATGCTATTACTGTGCTCGATTGGCCAGCTGACTCGCCTGACTGTTCTATTCACGTGTATTGTCAAGAGGAAAATGAGCGACACCAGACCCAACACTACAGACGAGCTGAAAGGCGCTATCAAAGCAACCTGTCCTTCCAGAACACCTCAGCAGTGTCACAGGCTGATTACCTCCATGCCACGCCGCATCGATGCAGTAATTTGTGCAAAAGAAGCCCCCACCAAGTAAATTCACATACTTTTCATAAGATTGACATTTCTGTATGATCAATTCTTTATTCTAATATTTTGAGATACTGGATTTTTGCAATCATCAAGATTAAAAAAAACTAACAAAAAAAATATTTCACTTTATGTGTAATGAATATAGAATATATGAAAGTTCCACTTTTTGAATTAAATTACAAGGAAAAAAAATGAATGTTTCCACGATATTTCATTTTCTGAACTGCACCTGTATGTTAAAGTGAAGCAAACATATTAGCACACACAGCACCATCTTTCATTACAGCTTAGGAAAGGATCTACACCTCCATTCCTCTCCAGCCCTCTAGTGCCTCACTCTTCTTCCTCTCCTCTTCTCTAATCACACCAATATCAGCAGCAGTGTAGGAATGCTAGATTGTTCCACTCCAATGTGCACGTCTGTGTGTGTAAGATTGTGTGTGTGTGTGTGTGTGTGTGTGTGTGTGTGTGTGTGTGTGTGCACATGCAATGAGATAGTGGCGGGAACGATACCCAGGAGAGTGAATACGATGGATGTCTTGTAACTCTGCTACATTTCTTATGCAAAGCAGCATGTACCATCCTGTGTATGTCATCATTTCTTTTTCCACTGTATTTCTTTACTATTTTCTCAAAAGTTATTTCCTGTAAATGTAGCTGCATGAAACTGCATGAGGATGTCGATTACAATTAGAGCTTCATGTTCTCTTTTTCACCCTGCATGCACATCACAAGGCTTATTCTTCATGCTGCATGGGGCACAAACAAAGGGAATAAATGTCTCATTTAAGACTTACTTAAAAATAACACAATTAAACAGTACATCAGATTTCACTTTAGGACGTGTTCTAAATAAATAACAAGACTTGAGCAGTGTGTGCTAACTTCGAAAGCTGGTAAGGACGGTAGTGAAAACGCTCTGCACTTTTAATAGTTGAATTTACTCGACACAAAAGAGAAATAATATATGCTGAAAATCAGGAACCACTGAGAGAGTTGTTTAGAATATATGCTCTGCATGTTCGCCCTTACGCTCTATGCATTTTCTTAGCTGCTGATTTCTCTGTCTCTTTCCTCAGAAGAGAGGTGGAACGACGGGTCCGGCTTGGGCTTGGCTGTGGCTGTGACTTGGGGCTTGGCTGTGGCTGTGACCTGGATCGGGACTTGAAATATGTCTCGGACAGGGACTGGAGACTTGGGGCATGGGTTTGAGACCTGACAGGGACATGAGATTTGGACATGGCTGGGACTGGAGACTTAGCTCGGACCGGAGACTCGGCGGGGCTGTGATTGGAGTCTTTGCTGCCCGTCTCACTTCTCTGTTCCATCTGCTCATAGTCCTCCAGTTACCTTCCCGCAGCACTTTATCCATACAACTGAGAGAGTTGTTTAGAATATATGCTCTACATGTTCACCCATACGCTCTATGCATTTTCTTAGCTGCTCTATCATATCTTTTCGGGCACCCTGTAGAAGCGGTGAAGTCAGAGAATTAGTCATGTATGTTTTTTTTCTTTTTCTTTTACATTATATTCTATTTTATATTTGATGTTTTACATAAATCATGAACAAACTGAACTCCCAACAGACTACTGATTAAATATGCATCAAACATCTACAAACTGTTCTGAAGAACAAATTCTGAAATGATGTTAGGTCTTATATTGGGTACAAATGAATGATTTACTGTAGCTACTAAGCTTAAAAAGAAAAAGATGTCCTCAGGACATCCTCAAAAGTAATGAGGACATTACCTTGTGGGGAGTCAATGAAGAGTACAAAGAACATCCTTTCTGACATGCTTAGGATGCTCCAAGAAGATTTTTCTGCTATTAAAGAAACATGTAGAAATATAGAAAGTATTGATACTAGTAAAAAAAATAAATAAAATTTATCAGAGGGAAAAAATAGAAGGAATTTTAAACCAAACTTGTAAGAAATATAGCCTGAAATATCAGAGCATTTCTTGTAGCAAAGGCAGAGTTGTGGTGCAGCGTATAGCGTATTGCTACCGCACAGCTCCAGGGTCTTGGGTTTGATCCTGAGCTTGGGTTACTTTTTATGTGTAGTTTTTGTTCATGTTTCCACCAGATTCTCCAGTTTCCTTCTACCTCTTACAATACCCATACCGGTTGGTGGATGGGCTCAGATAAATCGCCTCTAGCCATGAATGAGTATGTAAACGGCAATGTTTTTAAAGAAAATCAATATTGGATGAGTATTGGTATGCGTTGACACTCAAGGTTTCAGTACTGGCATCAAGAAGAAAATAGATATCATGCCATCTCTATTTTCAATACTTAAAACCAGCACAGGGATACATATCAATACTGTTTAATATCTTTTACATGTTATCATTCCAATGACGTCTCAAAACATACACTGTGTACCTTTTTTTTGTTGTAACATTTATAATGCTTCCAGAACATCCTTCTCTACCTTGTAATATTGTCCAACGAAACAACAATGGATAAACACTAACATCCGGTGGTGTCGTATTTGATTACGTGCAACTGCTGGCAGATAATAATATGATCATTTGAAACGATAACTTAATCATTTGAAATGTTGGTTAATTGTGCACTCTAGGTTCCTTCACAGTAGAAATCTATAAACCTTGTTCTCTATTCATGTGCACGGCGTTTCACGCAGCCTGCTCAGGTGGTGAAGTTGAAGTGATGACATCAACATCCCCTTCAGTAAGCAGCACTGAGTTTCATGGGAAATGATTAATTCAGCACAGCCAGTTTGGTGGGTCACTAGCCTCTTCCCTTTACCAGTGCTTGACTTGCGCCACTTGCTTCATTTATCATGCCCCGTTATTGATTAATTCATGGACCTTATTAAAGTTTCAGAGGCTTGCCAAATCGTCTTCACTATTCTTGACTCTCCGGTTGATCTTTGTCCAGTAGCACAGCAAGTCCCTTCGGCATGTGCATGGAAAGAAGAGAAAAGCTCTTTAGGGGGAAGATAAACCAGTGTAACATCTGACACCAAACCACTTGAGTCTCAAGCATCATTATCCTCTCTGAGGCTCACGGATCACACATGAGGATAGCCTGGCATCAGCTGAAGGACTTAATTAGGTGCTAGTCTGACACAAGTATTCCTCGCAGTGGAATACAGTCTGATGTACGCCTGTCACTTGCTGTATACAATTAATATACAATTAAAAGTGGTGAGGGAACACACAGGCTCTTTCAAAATGTTCCAAAACGTGCGGTGAAGCCAGAAAAGCTATTGTGGTCAACATGTTGCTCAAGAAATGAAAGACAAAGGATGGAAACCACATAATGACCGCTATCCTTTTTCCTCTTCTCAAATGTAGCTCATGGGTGAAAAATAACAGCACGCAATTCATGCTGAGTAACAACTTAATGACCTGAAAAATACTTTTACTTCATTCACGTGCGCTTGGTTACTTATTTTTGTGCAAAGCAATATGCTGCCATAACAATACTAAAAAACAAAAAATCCATAATTATATTAAATTTTTAGAACATAAATAAATATTTAAACATTTTTAAAAATTATTTTAAACCTTATTCCAGTGCGCAAATCTGTAATATTCCCCCAAAGCATTGTCCAGGGTTTAGAAATGCTTTTTCTTTTGTACACAGCTTCCATTAACAACTTGCATCTATCTGACAAAATGGCAGTTTGAAACAGCTTTGAAGTGCATACTTTTATTTCACACAGTGTTAAGCCTAGCGTTTTGACCGCCTTTATCTGTTCATGCAGACTGCTGTAACCTTCATGTAGCACAAAATGGAAAACACTCCTTGAAACAACATGCCTTACTAATAAATGAGCAACCGAGACATCAGCGATTCTCTATCATACGCCTGAGTCATCAGCTCCTACACTACTCACTCACTGAAGTATTAATGTGAACCCATTCAAGAAATGGAATTGTGCAGGTTTATTAAATTCCCCTTACCCCCTTCACGCCAATAGCTCTCAGTGCAGCTATCATCCCTCTCCTCCTGCGAACCTTTGGCATGAGGAGGAAGGAGACTGAACATGGCCTATCATGCTGAGCTCTAACCCCCAGCTAAACTAATGAGAACTGTCGGGCTGCAAACAATCTGCATTCATCATGCCTTATCTGAGGGGACTGCTGCCTTGAACATGAGCAAAAGGGGAAAAATTGTATAAACAGAGGAATAGAGGAGAGGAAAAGATGTGTGCGCCTAATCTGGGGTTAAGATCTAGAAGATTTGGCGAAGGGGACTGTGCTCCTCAACAGAGAACAGCCCAAGACACGGGGCAGTAACTCTGTGCTGTAAGACAGCATGTAGCAGTCAACAATCATCTGCTTAGCAGACTTTCTCAGGCTATTGCTGCTTACCATCTGTTCAAACATACAGCTGCTTACACACCCTGGTTCTGTTCATGATGGTAGGACTGAGGCTGGGCTCGCTCAAGGGCATAGCATTTTAAGAGATGAATATCAAAGAGGAGGGAGAGGTGTTTGGACGAATGTGTTGGATTTATTAAGGCATTTTCATGAGGGATTAGTGTTTGCAGCAGACAGAATCTTAAAATCAGCAGACAAATATTATAAATCCATCATACATCAGGCAGCAAGGTCAGGATATAAACAAACAGACTAGGGAACCCGAAGATACTAATAAACCACAGCTTTGTGATGATGCATTCACAAAAGCAATATTTCTCACCAACGAACGAAAGACACATTTTTTTGTAACCTAATGGCGAATACCAAATCTGTTATTTGTGCTAATACCGCATAGAAACAACAACAACAAAAATGCAGTGAGATCAAGTGGAGATAAAAGTAAGACATCTGTTTAAGTCTCCTGTCTCTCAGTGTTTTTTTTTCTTCTGAGACCAAAAAAAAGGGCCATAATCTCACATACGTCTCCTCTTGAGACCTCCCGAGTGTCTCAATGATGTGTCAAGTTCATTCAAATATACTACAAGCATACTAATGTATATTTGGAGAGATGCACATTTTACTTTTGATAAACTATCATGTCTAAGTATATTTGAAGAGACGTACACTAGTGTTTTTGATATGCTAGTACTTTCAGGTCAAGTACTATTCATTTAAATGCATCAATTAACAAGTTCCCAGGTACTTCAGAGGTAAAGATTTGCTTCCTGATCAGAATTGTCAGATTGTGTGATTCTAAGTGTGGAGGTTTAGGAAGAACGTTTGTGACTAAATGAAACACTAATAAGAATCCCCATTAAATCTCAGAAAGAGATATCAGAAAGGAAACATTACGAAACGGAATTCTCCACTAGGACAGGTTCGGTTTATCTGACTGAAGTACTTAATCGAATATCCACATTAAGTTGTGTAATATAACCATACACGCCATGTTGACTTGAAACTATGATCAGCAATTCAACAATTGGCTAACTATGATGACATGAAAGAGCTTTTTATTTATTTTATTGGCAGAACAGGAGCTAACTAATATTGTTAGAAGTTTATAAAAATCAATACAAAATCAATACAATACAAAAAGCAATACACTAAAAACAGCTTAAATGCCTATATTATTGTTAATGCTAGATTTGATTTGTTACCACTGAATTGTTGGCCTACTTACCCATCACCAGGCTTTTTATCTGACTTACTTTTTTTGATTTGCTGATAATGGGGCATGGAAACAGGTGAAAATATAGCCTAAGAACATTTTACAAATGGTATGTATTATTCCAAATGAAATATTTTCTTTAATGGTTGTTGGGGTTTTGTCTTTCCTTTTATATTTAATTTTTTTCTACCTTTGGTCTAGTACTAGAAAGACGGCTGAAAAGCAGTTTTGTGGTTAAGGCATGGCCCTTTGACAAATTCCAATACACAGATTATGATCTAATCCATCTTCTTAATCCATCTCATTATTTTGTGTTTATAAAATGGGGTTTTCCTGAAGGAATGGAGAAGCCAGACTAGTACAGTACATATTTTCTTTACAGAGAAAATTCCCAAATATCTGATCTAATCTTTTTTACACTGGAGTAGCAATAATAATAATAATAATAATAATAATAATAATAATAATAATAATAATTCGAGGGTGTTGAACACGCTGGATCTTGTGTAAACAAACATCTCCGGTGCGTACAGGGCTGAGCCCCGCCCCACTTCGTCTACTCGGACCACAACTCTGTTATGCTAATCCCAGCATACGGACCGCTCGTCAGACGCTTCAAACCAGTTTTGAAGCAGGTGAAGACCTGGCCGGCAGGAGCCATCTCTGCTCTTCAGGACTGTTTTGCGCACACTAACTGGGACATGTTCAGAGAGGCTGCAACTGACAGCAACTCCACCAACTTGGAGGAATTCACAGCGTCAGTGACCAGCTACATCAGCAAGTGCACTTATGGTGTCACCATCTCCGAGACCATCACCACACGCTCCAAAGAGAAGCCGTGGATGACTGTAGAGGTGCGAGCACTACTGAGGACCTGAGACTCCGTCTTCAGGGCAGGTGACAAAGCGGCCCTAAGAACAGCGAGGACCAAACTGTCCTGGGCCATCAGAGAGGCACGCACACGCCCAGAAAATCCACAGTCACTTCACGGATAGCGGCTACACATGGCGCATGTGGCAGATTATTCAGGAAGTCAGCAACTACAGGACAACATCACCCACCTGTGACAGTGATGCCTCCCTTCAGATGCGCTGAACAACTTCTACGTTCGGTTTGAGGCACAGAATGACGTGCCAGCGAGGAAGACCACCCCTCCTCCCAACGACCAGGTACTGTGTCGAGGAAAACTCTACGCAGAGGCAACCCATGGAAGGCTGCTGGACCAGACAACATTCCTGGCAGAGTGCTCAGAGCATGTGCAGATCAGCTAGCAGATGTTTTCTCTGACATCTTCAACATCTCCCTGAGCAGTGCCACCGTTCCAATGTGCTTCAAGGCTACCACCATCGCCCCTGTGCCGAAGAAGTCTCCAGTGACCTGCCTCAATGACTACCGTCCCGTTGCACTCACATCCATCATCATGAAGTGCTTCGAGTGGCTCACCATGAGTCACATCAAGACCCTCTCACTGGACCTGCTACAGTTCGTGTATCGTCCCAACCGCTCAACAGATGATGTCATCGCCACCACCCTACATCTGGCCCTCACCCACCTGGACAAGAAGGACACCTACACAATCATTCCTCATGACCTGATTGGAAAGCTGATGGACTTTAACCTCTCTCTGCAACTGGATCCTGACTGGGAGACCTCAATCAGTCCGGATCAGGAACAATATCTCCAGCACCACCACGCTGAGCACTGGCACCCCTCAGGACTGTGTGCTCAGTCTACTGCTGTTCACTCTGCTGACTCACAACTGTGCAGTAATGCACGGCTCCAATCACATCAACAAGTTCGTCGATGACACGACCGTGGTGGGCCTCATCAGCAAGAGTGACGAGTCAGCATACAGAGAGGAGGTGCAGCAGCTAATGGACTGGTGCAGAGCCAACAACAACATAAAGATCGATATATATATAAAATATAGATAAATATAGATATATAGATGTATATATATAATGTATGTAGAATTTGCGCTTATATCTTATACATATTTATACATCCGGTGTATACTCTTTATATATCCCTGTATTGTTCTCCTTAATAACTCTTTTTTCTTTTCTTTTTGTCTTTTTTTTTTTTTGGCTGCTGCTGTGACACCCTAATTTCTCCATCTGGGGATTATATATGGCTCTGGCAAAGTCCTGATGAGGAATTTGAAAAATTGTCAAATTATCAGCATTTCCACCCAGCTGGAGGTCTATATACACACAGGAAAACCAACAATCACAAGAAACTAGACCTTGGAGAACGCATGACTAGCAGTGCAAGAGCGGGAACTGTGTGTGTGTGTGGGGGGGGGGACTTTTTAAGAATAGGAGTGATTCTGGAGATCTAACTCTGTATATAATTAAATTTGAACACTAATTCGGCAGAACAGGGCTAGTGATCGCTGGTGCACAGGATGTGCATTATACAGCGTTTCAGATTTATATTTCATGGGTGGATATTTTAATTGAGATTTATGAACATTTGACATTTGTTAAAGAATTAGAGAAATAATACTGTGCAAAATTGGAGATGTTCTCTGTGGCAGTAATGTGGAAATTTAATTAGGGTTTAAAGATGTCGGAGTTAGGAACATTTCCCAAATGGCACATTATAATAATAACAGTTTGATTGTTTGCTCCAGCACCCCCCCCCGCCCCCCCATATTTCACAAAAGATGAGCTCAGGTTGAGAGTGTTTCAGGAGTGTTTATACATGTTAGTCGATGACTCTCATGTCATGTTTTCAAAAAAATTTGTCGGGGGCCTCTTCATGATATTTTTATTTTTATTTTTTCGAATAAATAAATCCTACTTCTGCAGCCTTTTGACTTTTGAAAACTAAATATCTGATTTTGTGCAAAATAAAAGGCTTGATTCATAACGCAGAATCATTTTGCGTAATCAGCTTAGTGTCTGTGACAACAATAGTGAATCAGTATCATAGTGTGAAGACACGTTGAAGGTACTTCAGGGTGACTTTTATTGCCTCTTACACAAGCATAAATCTTAGATATGAAAGATGCTTTGCCTTTAATGCTGATTACATCTCCTACTTCGATGTTTGGATATGAGTTTAATTACTCACTTGAGGTAAGCATTTGCACCTGGGGAACAATTTTGGAGTGCAGCGCCAGGTGTTCTTGCGTAGAAGAGAAGCAGAGAAATCACAGCCGACCTCTGAATTCAGTACTGGTCTAAATAAATATTCTTGTTCTGGTTTTAATGAACTGCTTTGGAAAGGGGACAATTCCCACAGCTGGGAATAGTTTTGATATAGCGTTACACAAGTTCCTCATGTCATGCAACCAGAAAGAATTGTAGAGATGATAAAGAATTCCCATTCGCAGTTTTCTGATCAAAGGGACACACACATGCACACACACACACACACACACACACACACACACACAATACACGAGCCAGTATGAATGGATAAAATGATCAATAGTCTCTATACCAGCTCACTAAAATATTGTTTCGGAAAGGAAGAAAGTTTTGTTTTTTAGAGCAGAAAAAAAAAACCCTCGCAAAATTAATTTTTCATTTCCACCCTCACCTCACATTGCACTCCACTAAATTATAGATTTTGTCCTTGAAGAGACAAGCTGAAGCTAATGTGCAAGTAGTGGCGCCAGTGTGATTATTCCTCTATGCAGTTCTCTATAATTGACATGATTTTCTTTTTGCCTGGAGGGACACTAAGCAGTGCCTTATCTGCCCTGTGATGAACAGCCTGAAAATGTAAATTAATGAAAGGTACATCCTTCAAAGGTAAGGCTGTGACTCACTTTGAACAATTCTATTTCGCTCTTTTTATTTTATTTATTTATTTATTTTTTACTTCTACAGCAGTGCACTGTTCAAACCATCTATATTTACACACATTGCATCATATATATATATATATATATATATATATATATATATATATATATATATATATGCATGCTACAATGTAAAGTAGTGGGTGTACAACTTGTGTAACAGTGTAAAAAAAAATATATATATATATATATTTGTGTGTGTGTGTGTGATTCCTATGATGAGTAACTTTTTAATTTTGTGCTTGAAGGGGAAAGATCTTTTTTTTCTTCATTATAATATTCTAAACACATGGAATGAACTTGGCTCTCTTTAATTCTTTTCAGTAAGATTTCAGTCCTAGTCAGTCAGTTGGAAATCCCTGTGTTACTCTATAATATGCTTAAATAATTGTGATGCAACCCTACCAATATAATTTTAATTGCATGACCTATTAAGATGCTGCCGGATTTCAATTATGCACATGCATTAACGTCTCACTCAAAGTCCTAGGAGAAATATAAGTTAACTTTTATTTAATGACATGTAATTCATGTAAATGAACTTCAGTTATGACATTGCTCCTAAAAAAATGAATTAGCATGTGTCTCAGCCCTGCCATTGATGCATTGGCATATTAAAATATTTTCTTTTATCAACCCCCCTTACGATAGGTTTATAGCGCTGTGTACAAATGAGACTACAAAAAAAAACCCATGTATAACAATCATTAAAGACAACATGATCAACATAATGAAACCATGTACACAGGGAAATGAATCATGTAGCATGTTGATGAAGAGAAAACGTTTTATAGCTGTAGCCTAAGGTTTGTATATTTTACTTGCCTTAGTTATGGTGCAAATGTCTTCCCAAACTCTATTTGTATTCTCGAGTTTTCATTCAACTTTCATTGGACAACCCAAAGATAACACGTCATTGAACAACAAACTGATGAGAAATGTTCTGCTTATCTTGACTGGTCCTTAGCGTGGTTCACTTAGCATGCAGTAATTGACTTTTCATGGTAAATTTTATATCCTATCAAACAGTGCCAATTCAGGAGATTAATGCAACATGGATAAAAATACCTTTAGCACCTTAAATGATTCAAACAAATCTTCAAGCTGCAAGGTACCTCTCCTCTCAGGATGCCAGTACAGCTCCCATGAAGCGACTTATGCCTTTCTGCCTTGAAGACATTTTGGTAGATTTGTACTGTTTTGTTTTCGATCAAAAATGTGCTATGTGCCAGACAGACCCTGGATCCCTAGCTACCACGCATGGATTTCATCTCATAACAAGCTCAAATATATGTCTCATCAGCGATGGCTCATGCCACTGTGTGGATCTGCTGATTCTGTTGGGCAAAGATGAGCTCCCTTTGCTAAATCAGGAGACACAGTAGCTTCATAATTAGATTTGCTTTCCATGCAGCTTAGGCACATTCAATCTAATCTATTTATGCATTCCATTTTTCAGGCTTCATTGAGATTCTATTGCTTCATATTTGTACATCGGCTGTCAAAAACGCGCCCTCTTTTTCCTAACAATTTGGAGCTCATTTTGTGCGCCAAGATGGACAATGATCGCCCAATAGCCTCATCCTGAATGCAGTGTGCTGGAACTTCAGATGTTCTTCATTTGATGTTATTCGAGGGGATTTAGATGGAGCACATGATCACATATAGGACTGTGGCTTCTTGTTAATATGTAACTTAGGTCAGGCTGCTGTGTTCCTTTTTTATAGGGAATAAAATAAAACTGTCTTTGACATTTAAAACTACTGAGCTAACCATTATTGTTTTTTTTTTTTTTTTTTTACAGTGAATGGGACTGTAAACCTTAGAGTTAAATACCCTGAAATGAAAGCTGACAATCTGCAACCGTCACTCATTTTTTTAACATCGGAATATGCTGCTACAGACAAGTGATTTGTGCAACTGAAGTGAACTGAATATTTCCACTTTAACAGAGCCAAGCTGAGCAGGCACACTGAAGCTAAAATTGTGTTTTATTGTACTGTATATTGTAGTGTATTATGTATTTTGGTTCTGTGTGTCAACGTTGTTTGACTGTGCAAAAATACATTTTAACGCATGAACAGAGAAATGTAATAATCAGTGTACGAAAGCCGTGTTAAATTCAGTCTTTAGATCGGTTTTCTATCATAAGTCCATTTTGAAGCTACTTTGAGATACTCTCATTTATTAAATATACGGGAAATTGTATTTCCTTTATAACTGAATTAATTCTTTTCACAACAATTTACCAGCCACTTTACTTCTCCATTAAGAAATGCTCAAGCCCATATCAATAGCAATAACGGATTAAAAAAAAAAAAAAAAAAAGAAAAATACTGTCACTTATTATTAGTGTCACTTAATTTTTTTTCATTATAGATGTTAAGAAAAAATAATTCAATTCAATTCAATTCAATTTTATTTGTATAGCGCTTTTTACAATAGTCATTGTCTCAAAGCAGCTTTACAGAAATAAAAACAGGTATAAACAGTCAGAAACAGATAAACAGAAACAAACAGGAACAGATAAACAGAAACAAACAGGTATAAAACAAATGGAATTTATCCCAACTGAGCAAGCCACTGAGTGGCGACGGTGGCAAGGAAAAACTCCCTAAGATGTTTTTTGAGGAAGAAACCTTGAGAGGAACCCGACTCAGAAGGGAAACCCATCCTCATCTGGGTAACACAGAATGTGAAGGTAACACAGATAATGTGAAAATGAGAAGTATGTATGGCCTTAGGAGCAGCCGTAGTCCCAGCAGAAGATTTGGGCTCATCCAGAGGCAGAGGGGATCTGGATCTCCAATATCTCCATAAATTCGTGTGGGGCTCGGCAAAAAGAGAGAGAGAGGGAGAAAAACGATTAGGACTGTGAAGTAGTAAAATAGAATCTAGTCAGGGTAAGCTTGAGTAAACAAATATGTTTTAAGCCTAGACTTAAACACTGAGACTGTGTCTGAGTCCCGAACACTAATAGGAAGACTGTTCCATAACTGTGGGGCTCTATAAGCGAAGGCTCTTCCCCTTGCTGTAGACTTCACTATTCTAGGTAATGTCAAATAGCCTGCATCTTTTGATCTGAATAATCATTTTAACTTACTATTAAGCCTTTCTCCACATAAATGATGTGTGCAAATATGCATCAGACAGATAACCGGGCCTGTTTATTGTTGCACTACATTCATACAAATAAAATAGCATAGCCAGATAGCATATCTTTTTCATTTTCTAATTACTTGCTTCCAGGTTGTCTCTCTATCTTGACTAGAGCCCCCAGCTGAAGAGAAGCAGTGCCGTAGCACAATGCTAGCACCACAGTGCTTCACCATGAGTATGGTGTTGTTTAGGTCATAAGCTCTCTTGTTCTTAAAGTACTGTATATATATTATTTTAATTAACCAAAAGGTCTCACACAGTAAGACATTTTGCCACATGGTTTCGGTGGAGTGTTCGTGTGTTTTAGCAAACTTTAGGTAGACTTGTGTGTTTGTTTGTTTTATTGTGTGAAAGGGCTTCTGTTTAGCCATCCTACCCCGTGACCCAGAATACAATATATTGTCATCACATGCAGGGAGTGAGCAGTACCTGTTAGATATTCCTGCAACTCTTTTAATTTTGCCGCATGTCTTCTGGCAGTTTTCATCTTGTACTTTTGTCAGTTTTGTAGGGATGTCCTGTTCTGGGTCATTTCACTCGCTTGCCCCATTTTCTCCACTTATTGATGATGGCCTTCATGAGATACTGTACATGCTTTGTAATCTGTTTGTGGAACATGGCGAGAATGGCATGCTTAGAAAATCCTACAGTTGATCTTTATTTGGGGTTAATCAGATTCACTTCAATATTGCCAGCCCTATTGATGTTGATTGACAAACAAACATTAGTAGTGGTGAGTTTAGCTTTTTAAACTAGCTCAATGAAATGCATCGTACATTTCCTACATTCTAGATTACACCAAGTTAATTATACAGGAAGCAGGGCTAATAAAAGAGTTTAATTACTCATGAAATACAGGGCATAGTGTGAGTGGCAAAGAAACTGTCTAATTAACCTGCATAGCTTTGACGTTAAGAGCGCTGCTTGTGATTGCTGTAGGGTTTGTTGTTGCTGAGACCTCGAGTGTCTTAACCTTGTCCACTATGCTCAAATTCTCATCTAGTTAGGGAATTGGCAGGACTCATTAGGTGTAGCATGTTAAGTGCCAAGTTTTCATCTGACTCAGCTTCCTTGACTGGAAGGTTAACGTTGCACTGGCCAAAGGTCCTCAGTTACTTTTCATTCAGGCCAGTAACCAGTAACCATGGGTTATTGTGGACCAGTGGACTGTTGAATGGATCAAGACATTTTAATAAAATGCTCTTAAATACCGGAGAGGTTGTAGTTATTAAGGTGTTATGTAAAAGAGACACACAAAAAGGGTCATCATTTATGCATAAAACAGTGGCAAGCAAGGTTAATAGCTTAACAACACTACACAGAAATGTCTGATCATGTCTAGGTAGTAAGAAAAAAGACAAAAAATAAAATACCTTTTAACTAGATAATTATTGGGAGTAAGTAGAAATATTCACACTGTACCGTATACACAAGTGACTGGTTTTGTGAATGGTATGGTTTACTGAAGCACATAATAGGGATCCAGTAAACCATAGCAAGAATCAATTTCTTTTCCAGCCCAGGTTCGGTTATACTTTGTAGTCATCGACAGGTGCATACTATATTCATCTCCAGTAACCGTTTTTATCCTGGTCTGGATTGCGGTGGATCCAGAGCCTATCCTGGGACGAGCCTTCGGGGGATGCCTGTCCATTGCAGGGCAATGTGTGCACACACACATTCACACCTAGGAATAATCTAGCATAGCCAATTTACCTACCAGTATGTTTTGGGAGGTTGGAGGAAACCAGAGGGAACGCACAGACAGTAACCCAAGATAAAGAGTGAATTAAGGACTCTGGAGCTGTGAGGCGGCAACAATACCTGCTGTGCCCTATATAACACAGGAAATACAGTGAAAATTACTGTAATAAGATATTGCCATTATACGTATAGCTAAATGCATTATATTCGCAATTAAATACAGGATAAGCAGCATATCATTTAAAGTTTTAAATGATACTGACATAATGTCTCTGTGGTTACCTTTTTTAGGCTGCGTACATACCCCCCCATCTACACTATAATTTTCCATTTTCCGATGTAGTACTTTCCTGTTTAAACGTAGGCATTAAAGCTAAGTTTATTGTAAATGGCATTAAGGTCAACTTTATGTACTTACCATCGTGGTACTTGTGGAAAAATCTGAAAAAGAATTATTCATGTGAGAATAGTGTTCAGTGAACTTACAATTTATGGTACTGTACAACATTCATTAAGTTTATTATGACATTTTATTTGCCTTGTCTGTATGCCTAACATATTCTGTTATTTCTTTCCAGAGGCACTGCAGCAGGCTGTGAAACGGTCACGTGTTACTACGGTCTTTCCAGTAGGAGCCATTCTGTTTTGGCACCCGCTCCTGGCTCACAGACGCTCCAATGACACCTGCTGAGGAAACTGAAGCCACTGGCACTTGTTAGTCCTCATCAGTCAGAGACGAAGCTAACAATGTTTCCAGGCTAAACCCTACAGCTCATCTCTTTATCTTCTAAGCTTCCCTCTGCTTCACTATCAAGAAAGAAAAAAAAAGAAATCAATGAACTCTTATATCACATGCTTGACGTGCCAAACCCTGATCATATGGTCGTTTTTCAGTTGTCATTTTTGTCTAGGTCCTAATGCTATTCTTAGGAATTTGTGTCTAGGACTAGATTACTGCTAAAAACTAAAGTAAAGATTACTCCTAAAATGGATGGTGTGGAACAAGACTTTTGCATTATCTAATCCTTTGTTGTGACCTTAGACCTTTCTTACCTGTGGACTGAATAGCAATTACGCTGCTGTGTCCCCACACATGACCCTTTCTTGGTTCGCTCCCTCATTAGCGGCACAGTTACCAAGAGGAACTCCATTAGTAATATCGTTTCTCTTGCACTCTCCCTCACTCCGTCCTGCGTTTTGCTATTTTTTGTTTTGTTTTTAGGTCTCTATCCTCTATCTTTCTCTTTTCTCTCGCTGGGCCTCTTCCGACATCCAAATTTAGTTTTTTCTTTCTTTATCTTGCCCTCTGGATATACACATACTCATCCAGGCAGCCTACACATTGTATATTCCATGTGGTTTAGCCCAGGCTAGAAGATATCCCTCCACTGCTGAGCCAATTTGGATTTAAATTGGATATCCTTCTCCCAAGGTCTTTCAGAATGCCCTTACTGAAATTGCTAAAGAAAAAGGTGAGACCGGAGTAGCACTACCATAAACAGTGGTTTTCTGAAGAGGCATCAAATATATCTTAGCAAAAATGTAGTATGGTAATAATGTTGTAATACAATGCTGAATGTTTATTTATTATTTGACCATTTTTATCTATTGCGTGTTACAACTGTATGTAATTTATGATCGTATATAAATCCTATGTTATTTCCAAGTGATCGTCTTGCCACGTTTGCAAACCATAAATATTGCTTATACCACCATGCTTCATATTCCTAAATACATCCAAGAAGATGTTTTTTTTAGCTCGTTCAGGATGTGCTATAAGGACAACATTAAGCCAAATATTCCCAATGACTCTCTACAATGCATCCTTCTGGTCTGTCTGCCTGTTCATCAGGTCTCGTTCAAAACACGATCTCCAAACTCAGATCTGCAATTATCTCATTCAGATACAACCAACTGAACAATTGCACAATTAATCTAAATGCTACCTGTGACACCCCCGAGCTACATGACGCAATTCAAACCAAATTACACCAATTAGAGGCAGGTGACAGTGCTCGCCACGCTTACTCGGTCTTCTTCTTCTAATTATGTATTTTTGGCATGTAATTTGTTGTAATTGGAAATGTCAGGGATAAATGTGACCCACAAACAAAGTGTGGCTAATTATTGTTGCATCATACAATGGCTGCCATGAGAAAGAAATTAGACATGGATGATGTGCTTACCCAACACAATATTACAGGGAAGACATACAAAGAATGTGATTGTGGTGATTTTAAAATATCAGTCTGCACTTTAGCTGCACAAAGAAAGGCTGCTCGCATTTCTGGTATTGTGCAAGTGGAAAAATAAATAAATAAATGTCACTCTTTTTAAATTCCCATCAAGATTTTTTTCTTTTACAATTTCTAAACCAGTCATTATTTCTATCCACAAAAAGTCGAAAAACACTATGTTTGACATTACATTGTACTCTCCTACAGGTTCAAACAGGAGTGAGCCATCTGGAATCACGTGATTGAGGACAAGTGAAACAGCTGCTGTCCCATTTTTCCAATATATGTACAGTAGCACAATGTCACATCCACAGATGGTCTCATCTCTCTTCAGTCATTCTGCAGGTAAATGTAGATGCCCATTATTCAATCCAGTGCTCCAACAGGCATGTAATTACTGCAGGGTCTGCAGAGAGCAACAGTGAACTTGACAACACGCAGAGTAGATAACGACACAGTACTCAAGCAGAAAACTGCAGGACTATATGCAGAATACATCTCACCAGTTCGATGGTAATGTATGCACGTTCCTCATTACATGCCAGAGATGAAATGATGGTGTAAGATCGTGCGTGTGTGGGGGTTTAAAAGAAGAGATGGTGCTTCCATTTACTCTTCATGGAAGTAATGACTGGTCATCAATTTGCTCTGTCATTCTGTCGTTCTTTATAATGTATTTCTTCTACATGTACACAAAGAATTTGTATTGAAAGACTCCAAGGGCGGAAATAGACATTGAATACAATGTAATCGGCTCTGTAGACTTTCTTGTGTCTCACCTCAATTTACTATGGCGAACTGAATTTCATCCGTCCATAGTCCCGTGTTCGTGTCATCTTCAATACCTTCTCAAGATCAACGCACATCATATTAAACTGTCTATAACTGTACTGGAATGTATATTGATGGACTTGTTGTTATCATCATAAATAACTTGATTACCCAAATAGGAACACAAAATACCAAATATTAATATTGGGTATATATTACTTTATTGGGTATATTACAGCATTAGAGTATACTGTATATTACTGAAAGAAAATATTAAATAACAAAGCATCCATTATTGAACAACCTGTCTATTGACAAAGATATACAAAATGATTTTCTTTTATTTTAAACAACAAAGAGCACATTCCATCTTCTTGCATAGTTAACTGGTTACAGTTTTTCCTACTCAGATCCACCCAATACATTTGTAGTAGCAGACAGAATAACTGATCACATGATATGTGTACGTTGCGCTCATTCTTTATTGGTTTCAAAATTGAAAAACAAAATACAAATAAAGACACATTCATCACGTTTTTTTCGGGTTTGAGGTTAGCACATGGAGTTACAGCACAAAATGGTGGAGAGTGGTGGCTCTGTTAATGGTTTAAGTCTAATGATAACACATTTGACGATGACTAACAGAGTTATATGTTCCAAACTCTATATGCTGTCACCCTGCAAGCAAAGAATGAACGTATGGAGAATGTGCAAAATGCAGAAGTAATGTTTATCACCGCAACCTTGACTATGATGCTGAGAGTCCAGTGAGATCTGTTCAGTGGACAACTGAACTGGGAGAAAGCAGGAAGAAAAAACTAAGAAATTGAGAAAGAAATCACCTCCAGTCCAAATGACTGTGAAAAAGAAGATGGAGTGTTCTCTAGGAGATATGAGTGATATGTTCCAGAACCAGCTGAAAGTTTTCACAAGGCATCAATTTAAATGCAATACATCCACTACTGTGAGCGCAAGAACAGCATGAAACATCATGAGTGTTTGATTCACATTGATTTTTCCGAAAATTTCATTTACATTTATTCATTTAGCAGACGCTTTTATCCAAAGCGGATATATCAAGCAGAGAACAATACAAGTAGTGCCACTGTACAAGATCTTTAATTGAGTTCTAGAAAACTAGTTTGTCTTTCTAAAAATCTTTTTTTTAAAGGATAATATGGGGTTGGCATTTTAGGGATTAGTTACATGTTCATGGAAGAGGTGGGTCGTTAGCTCTTTTTTGAAGATAGTGACAGATTCTGCTGTCTGGATTGAGTTTGGAAGTTCGTTCAGTGAACAGTCAGTGGTAGGTTCTGGAAAGGGACCTTGAGCCACACTGAGTAGGCACTCATATATATATATATATATATATATATATATATTGTCGCGGCGGACCAACACCCGCCGCGCAAACTAGGAGGTTCGCTCCTTCCCCGACTGCCGCCCCGGCACGAGGCGGGCAGCCTCTGGGTCTACCAGCCGGGGCCGCCCCCCCGTGGGCAACTAAACGCTCTGATCCGACTCACTAAGCGGTGGCTCCGACCGGACCAGTATACAGCCACGGAGGTGGTAGAGAAGGTGGCGATGGACCGGTTCCTGAGGGCGCTACCCCGCCCAGAACGACAGGCCGTAGGGGCACAGGCGCCAGAATCACCCCAGGCGCTCATGTCGGCACTGGAGCGTACTACGACCACGCCCGGGTTTAGCCAGGGGGACCATCAGCCCTCTGCCCAACCCCTCGGGACCTCAGGGCCCCGGCCTGACCGTCAACGGGCCCCTGGACCATGGAGGACCTGCCGGAGGTCACCAAGCCGGATGACCCCCGCTGACGAGCCCATGCCCACGGAACCGGAGATAGAGCCCCGTCGGCCGATCCAGAAACCATGGCTAGCTGGGTGCGCGCTCCCCCTCCAACACGCCTCCGAGGGCCCCACCCAGAGGGTGTGGGTAGAAGGAAGACCCGTCACCGCCCTACTGGACACCGGGAGCACAGTGACGGTTCGCCCGACCGACGGTCCTCCCCAAGGCACTACAACCGGAGGGAGTCCTCGCCGTTACCTGCATCCATGGGGAGACCGGGAGATCCCGGCAGCCGAGGTGCGGATCCGGGTAAAGCCGGGACCTGGCCCCTCCATGTGGGCGTGATCCCCACTCTTCCGGTGCCACTGCTCCTGGGGAGAGACTGGGCGGGCTTCCCAACGGGCCCGAGCACGAGGCAAAGACGCCGTCGCGAGCCCCAGAGGACCCAACGCGCGTCTGCCTCGCCCACGACGCCGAGAGACGCCGCGAGACCGAAAGGTGAGTCCTCCCGATTGATTAATCCAGTGTCCTCTGTGTTCCAACAGGTGAACCGGGAAGGGAAGTTCGGCCGGGGGCAGAAGGAGGACGACCGCACCACCACTGTTGGGCACACGCGGCGTGATAGAGGGGGTCACCCAGAACCCCGACCTGAGGCTCCCCACCTCGTACTTCCTCGTGAAAAGGGGCCTCCTCTACCAACGAAGTCTGTCGGAGAGGAACCGACGGACCTCCTGGTGGTACCACGCAGACGAGGACTAACCTAGTAATGCATCTGGCCCATGCCCACCCCTCGGCGGTCACCTAGGGGCACGCAACACGCTGGAGAAACTGAGAGACCGGTTCGTATGGCCCGGGATGGATGCGAAGTCCGGGGTTCTGCCAGCAATGCCCTCAGTGCCAGGACCGCGGCCCAGGAAGCCCCCGCCAGCACCCCTCATTCCGCTACCCATCATAGGCGTCCCATTCGAGCGGATTGGTATGGACCTGGTGGGCCCCCTTCCCAAGTCAGCGCGGGGCCACGAGTACATCCTCGTTGTTGTGGACTATGCCACCCGGTACCCGGAGGCGGTGCCGCTACGCAAGGCCACTTCCCCCAACATCGCCAGGGAGCTAATGCTCCTTTTCAGCCGGGTGGGCATTCCCAAGGACATCCTGACCGACCAAGGTACGCCCTTCGTGTCAAAATTAATGACGGATCTGTGTCGGTTGTTGCAGGTGAAACATCTGAAGACGTCTGTCTACCACCCGCAAACCGATGGACTCGTGGGCGCTTCAATCAGACGCTCAAACGGATGCTACGGCGGGTGATGAGACGGCGAGGAACTGGGACCTCCTCCTCCCCTATGTACTCTTCGCCGTCCGGGAGTGCCCCCAGGCGTCCACAGGCTTCACCCCGTTTGAGCTCCTGTTTGGGCGGCGGCCAAGAGGACTGCTGGACGTCGCGCGAAGCCTGGGAGGAACAGCCGTCCCCGTACCCGCTCGATCATTGAGTACGTAGCAGGAGATGCAAGATAGAATTGACCGCGTGGCACCAATAGTGCAGGAACATATGCGCGCCGCGCAGGAAGAACAGCAGCGGGTGTATAACCGCCCGGCACAGCCCGAGAGTTCCATCCAGGCGATCAGGTCCTGCTTCTAGTGCCTAGCAGCGCCTGCAAGTTCCTGGCCCGGGTGGCAGGGCCCGTATACGGTCCTTGAGCGACGGGAGCCGTCAACTACCGCCTGCAACAACCCGGTAAGCGCGTACGGACGGGAAGTTATACCACATCAACCTGCTGAAGAGATGGGTGGAACCAGTCCTGAGGGTTTCGGCGTACGGGCCGGGACACAGATTCTGACAAGCGTGTGTGGTCGACTTTGGGAAAAACCTCACCCCCCCGCAGAGACAGGAACTCAACGCAAGTTGGTGGACCAATTCACAGACGTGTTCTCCTCCCCGGGGATGACCCAGGTGGTTCACCACACGATCAAGACACCCCCGGCGTGGTAGTTAGACAGAGACCCTACCGGGTCCCTGAGGCCCGGCGGAAGGCCATCGAGGAGGAGGTGGAGCGAATGCTAAGGGATGGGATCGTCGAGGAGTCATCCAGCCCCTGGTCCAGTCCCATCGTCGTTGTACCGAAACCCGACGGAGAGCGTGCGCCTGTGTAACGACTTCCGGAGACTGAACCAGGTATCGGACTTCGATAGCTACCCCTCCCCGAGTGGACGACCTGGTGGAGCGACTGGGGAGGGGCCGCTTATATCCACCCTGGACCTCACCAAAGGGTATTGGCAAGTTGCCCTAGCGCGGGCCGCTAGGCCCAAAACGGCCTTTAGTACCTCCACCGGCCACTGGCAGTACCGGGTCCTCCCCTTTGGCCTACACGGGCACCAGCCACCTTCCAACGGCTGATGGACATCGTCCTACGACCACACCGCAGCCCGCCCCCGCCTACTTGGACGATGTCGTCGTCCACTCCTCCACCTGGTCGGACCACCTGTTCCATCTGGGGAGGTCCTGAGGGGCTCCGGAAAGCCGGACTGACAGCCAACCCCAAGAAATGCCACCTGGGATTAACCGAGGACTAACCTGGGACTAACCGCACAGTGCCTGGGGTACCGCATTGGGCGGGGTTGCTGAAGAACGCCGAGACGAGGAAGATCGAGCCGTGAGGTACCTCGCCCCTCGCCGAAAAAACAGGTACGTGCGCCTTCTTGGGGTTGGCGGGGAACTACCGGAGATCGTGCCTAACTTCCGGCGATAGCTGCCCCTCTTTCAGATCTCACCAAAAGGGCCAGGGGGGGGGGCCCCCGCAGCGGGGCCGGTTGGTGAAGCGCAACCGGGGCCCAGAGGGCCTTCCAGGCCCTGAAACGGGCCCCTCACCAGCGCCCCGGGTGTTGCGGAACCCGGATTTTTCGCTCCCCTTCACGGTACACACCGACGCATCTGAAACAGGGTTGGGCGCGGTCCTCTCCCAAACCTTCGACGGAGAAGAGCACCCGGTCCTCTACATCAGCCGGAAACTGGCCCCCGCGAAAGAGGTACGCAGCGGTATAGCGGGAAGGCTTGGCGATCAAGTGGGCCATTGAAGAGTTGAGGTATTACCTGGCAGGCCGACACTTTGTCCTGGTCACAGACCACGCGCCCCTGCAATGGATGGCCAAAGCCGGACACCGAACACCCCCGGGCCACTTCGGTGGTTTCTCGCCCTGCAGGATTTCTCCTTTCGGTCCAGCACCGGGCGGGGGCCCTGCATGGGAATGCAGATGGCTTCACGACGACACGCTCTGGGCCCACCTCATAGCGGCAGTAGGCCGGAGCTGAGGGTACTGTCGCGGCGGACCAACACCCGGCCGCGCAAGAACTAGGAGGTTCGCTCCTTCCCCGACTCGCCCGGCACGGGCGGGCAGCCTCGCCCCGGTCCCAACGCCAACCGGAAGGGCCGTCACTGCAGGGTGGAGCCAACCCCCGCCGCCGCCGGGCGCGGATTGGCGAACCGGGAGCAGGAGGTTCACCAATCCAGCCCCAGAAAGAGGGGATAAAAGGACACCCTTCCGCCCACGAACGGGAGGGATCAACTCGGCTACAGGGCTCCGCCCCAGACGAGGACGGCGACGACAGACGGACAGTGGTGAGGCCAGAAACCGGCACAGGGAACCGCTCCTTCCCAGCTTCCGGGAATCCCGACACGCCCGGAGGGACGCCGCTGCGCCAGCCCCGCCCTGCCGGGTTTCCCTACCCCTCCACACGCACACACGCACCCAAACACACACACACACACCCACCACTACGGACCGAAGAACAAATAAAATCCTGGGTTTTCCCTCACCTCGCACTACAACCTGCCTCCCGTGTTTTGTGCTACGCCGCCCCCTGGGCTGATCCCGCTACAATATATATATATATATATATATATATATATATATATATATATATATATATATATATATATATATTTCAGTAAATATATTTCCAATGAGGTTATTCACATGAAAATTTCACCAGACATCAGAATAACTCAAGAAATCCGGAAATATAAAGAATTCACAACATTAAAGTGCATAAATAAAGTTATGTGTAATAAAGGTGAAATGACACGGGGAAAAAGTACTGAACCTGTTTTCAATGCCAGATCTGCATGGTTGGTGCAGAGGGGACTGTACAGACCCAGAACACACCGTCATAGTGAGTGAGATTTCAGAGGACACTGAAATTGGAATGATCCTGCATTCTATCAAAGTTCCGGGAAGGGTGAGAGTAAGAGGGTGGATGTTTGATCCCATAGCAAAATGCCTGATTGTGCTATGTGAATACTGTGAAAATGTGAGAACAGATTGAATCCCTTTTGAAGTTGTCCCTGCAGATGGATCAGAATCATGGGTCATTAAAGCAGATATGGAAGAAGGACAAGTTGCCCCTAATGATATGGGGGAGAAAAGGGAAAAAAAACAAAATCAATGGAATGGCATCTGAGTAAGATGAAAGAGAATAGCAGTTCATATAATCTACTGAATTCTAGTTCTCCTGAGTCCATTATCAGAGCTGTGGGAGATCTATTAGCTGAAATGTCCAAAACATCAGAAGAGCAGAGTACATTCAGATGGCTGAGAACGTTTTCAGGAGCTATTCCGACTACTGTTGGCGAAGACAGCTTGAAGACAGCTTGGAGACAGCATGGAGTGACTCCCACTATTATTCACTCTTCAGCCCTAGAGGTCCAGAATTTGCCAGTAGTCTAAAGAAATGAGGCCAATAAAGAAGTTTATATACCAGTGGGCACTGTAATTGCTCATGTGTACTTAACAGACGTTGCTACTACGACACAAAGAACCAGTTGTGAAGGGGAAAAAAATTCTTGATTCCAATCTGTTTACCTTTGGAGATTCTCCCATGCCTCCTTCTTGGAAAACAAGACTAGCTAAAAGGCTTTCCGAAAGACCCGGAGTATTTTCCTTGTCAGAGTGGGACGTAGGATTAGTTAAAAGAGTGGAAAATCATATCTGTCTATTGGATAATACTCCTATTAAAGAGAGGCCCAGCTGATATTGATGAGATCAGATGCCATTTGTTTGCCACTGGAATTATTAAGGAGTCTCCTAGCCCGAATGCTTCACCAATTATTGTGGCATGGAAAACATGGTTCTGCAAGCATGTGCATTGATTACAGGACACTGAATACACAAACCATTCCTGATCAATATACCTAATATCAATATACCAATATACCAAATCCAGATGGCAGAGCAAGACAAAGATAAAACAGCATTCATCTGTTTCCTTGGCTTTATCAATTCAAATGGATGCCACAAGGGTTCCAGCAACGTTCCAGAGAGTGATGGAGAAGGCCATAGGAGATATGAATCTTCTGGAGGTTCTTGTTTATTTGGATGATTTAATAGTTTTTGGCAAAACCTTGGAGGAACATGAAGAACATCTATTGAAAGTACTTGACAGACTTGAGCAGATTGGATTGAAGATTTCTCTTGACAAATGTCAGTTCTGCCAACCACAAGTAAAATATGTTGGACACATTGTGTTAGAGAAAGGAATTTCTCTTTACCCTTCTATGGTGGAAGTAATAGCTAACTAGACCACGTCAACTAATCTAAAAACTCTCAAATCATTCCTTGGGTTCTGTGGGTATTATTGGCGATTCATAGCCACTTACACTGCCATTGTTCAACCACTCACCAAACTTACAAAGGGATATCCACCAACTCAATGAGTAAAGAAACCTGTGACTAAAGGGATTTTTGTCAAAGTTTCTGAACCCTATGGCAACCGATGAACACAGGAGTCTACAAATGCCTTTAACCACATTATCAACTGTCTTGCCATGCGCCTGTGTTGGCCTTTGCTGTGGGACATCGGTGGCTGGCCGTATTGTCTACCTGCAATTTCAGCATTCAGTACAGACCAGGGAAGAATAATGTAACGGTAAAGGTAAAGGTAAAATCCCTCTGTAAATCTCCAACCATTCAAAAACGTGTAGATCAGATGGGAGCTTCCCCTGAGAGTATTCCAGAGTGTTACTCCTTCCTTGCTCAACTTGATGTTGGTTCCCTTGAACATTTAAGATTAAGATTAAGATAAGATTTGATAAAAGCTCAAGAGGACTCTGTGATATCGTGCATAAGGCATGCAGTCAGAAATGGACAATGGTTGCATATTTCAAACAGTGACAATCCTGCTGTTCCTTTACTAAAGAAGGAGACATCTAAGTTATTAATAAAGCAATGATTTATGTACCAGGTGCAGCAGAGACCCTCTAATAAAGAATTACTTCAACTTATTCTGATGGAAAAGTTCTGTCTTAACGTGATGAAGTCTTTGCATGGTGAGTCTGGTCATCTCGGCATGGAAAAGACCACAGAATTGATCAGAGATCATTTCTATTGGCTCAAAATGTTTAGCGAGATTATGTAAAAAAAAATTGTGGCAAATATATTCAAGACACAGCCTCAAAGTGCTGCTGAGTTGAGCCAAATCATTAGTAATGGACCACTTGATCTTGTATGCATGGATTTCCTTAGTTTGGAATCTGATTGCAAAGGACTGTCCATTATCCATGTCATTACAGAACATTTCACCTGCTATGTGTAAATCTGTTACGTCCCCTAAGTTGGCCTAAAGGGAGATGCACACATACAACTTCAACTTAGTGTATGTGTGTATATCTCATCACACTCTAGAGAGGGCATCCATGTCTACACTATCCACTCTTTTTTTATGCCGGATTTCAATATTGTATTTTTGGACATTAACCTCTGATTTTGGTTGTACATGCATCACAGAAATGGTAAAGGATTATGATCAGTGCAAAGTATTACTGGATACAAGGTAGATCCACATACACCTCAAAATGCTACCTCCGGTGGCAAACGGTTGAGAAAGTTATATGTGTGTTTATTACAGTTCTTTGAGAAATAACAAACTGGATGATTAATTCCTTCCAAGTCCTCCTGAAGAAGGACAGCTCCTGCTCCAAATGTGCTTGCATCCACCTCTGGTTTGAAAGGTAGGGAAAAGTTAGGAGCAGACACCACTGGAGAACTACATAGCAAACCCTTAATAACATCAAAGGCATTCTGGCTCTCTAGGGACCACAAACATTATTTTGCAAGACTCAGAAAGTCTGTCAGAGACTTTGCATCAACAACAAAAAATCTTTCAAAAGCTTCTGTAATAGCCAGCCATTCACAGGAACCTCCTCAGCTCCTGATGAGTAGTTGGTGCAGGAAACCGTTTAATAGCAGAAATTTGTTCCTCCACAGAGTACACGTGACCATCCCTCACCTGTTTATCCAAATACATTACTGTAGCCTTACCAAATTCACATTTGGCCAAATTCAGGGTTAACGATGTATCCTCGAGTCGTTGAAAAAGAGTAACTAGTACGGGAATGTGTTCAGACCAAGTGGAGGAGTAAGCAACCAAGTCATCTAAATAAGCACTAAAATTTGGCACTCCCACTAAGACTGTGTTTACCAGTCACTGAAAGTTTGCTGGCACATTTCGCAGGCTGAAAACCATCATCTTATATCGCAGGAAAACTTTGGGAGTCACAAATGGAGAGATATCCAATGCCCTCTGTGTTAGCGGAACCTGCCAGTACCCTTTAAGCATGCCCAACATACTGACAAATGGCCCGCACATTATCAATACTGTCCTCCATTCTTGGTATTGGAAAACAGTAGGGTACAGTCAGGGAATTAACTTTACGGAAATCTGTGCACAATCGATTCGCGTATGCAATAATC
Source organism: Ameiurus melas (assembly GCA_012411365.1). Taxonomy (NCBI): domain Eukaryota; kingdom Metazoa; phylum Chordata; class Actinopteri; order Siluriformes; family Ictaluridae; genus Ameiurus; species Ameiurus melas. Next base: position 24,688,041 of record CM022763.1, on the reverse strand, counting down.
GAATCAGCCTTAGGGACGAGGATGTACGGAGAACTCCAAGGGCTGACATTGGGTTTTTACCAGACCTTCTTGTAACAAATACTCAACCTCCTCTCTCATAGCAGCCTCATTTGCTATGCTTATCTGGTACGGGTGCTGTTGAGGTCGCACCATTAACATTAATGTCATGGTATAGCACATCTGTTTGTCTAGGCACATCACCAAATATTTGAGGAAAACTAAGAATAAGCATACAGTATCTCACAAAAGTGAGTACACCCCTCACGTTTTTGTAAATATTTGATGATATCTTTTCATGTGACAACACTGAAGAAATGACACTTTGCTACAATGTAAAGTAGTGAGTGTACAGCTTGTGTAACAGTGTCAATTTGCTGTCCCCTCAAAATAACTCAACACACAGCCATTAATGTCTAAACCGCTGCTGACAAAAGTGAGTACACCCCTAAGTGAAAATGTCCAAATTGGACCCAAATTCAGCCATTTTCCCTCCCCGGTGTCATGTGACTTATTAGTGTTACAAGGTCTCAGATGTGAATGGGGAGCAGGTGTGTTAAATTTGGCGTCATCTCTCTCAAAGAAGTTGACCAAAGAAGTTGAGTGCACGTGTTCAGTCTCATATCCAGAGGTTGTCTTTGGGAAATAGACGTATGAGTGCTGCCAGCATTGCTGCAGAGGTTGAAGGGGGGGGGTGGTGGTGTCAGCCTGTCAGTGCTCAGACCATACGCCGCACACTGCATCAGATTGGTCTGCATGGCTGTCGTCCCAGAAGGAAGCCTCTTCTAAAGATGATGCACAAGAAAGCCCACAAACAGTTTGCTGAAGACAAGCTAGAACCACATACTAGAACCATGTCCTGTGGTCTGATGAGACCAAGATAAACTTATTTGGTTCAGATGGTGTCAAGCGTGTTTGGCGGCAAGCAGGTAAGGAGTTCAAAGACAAGTGTGTCTTGTCTACAGTCAAGCATGGTGGTGGGAGTGTCATGGTCTTGGGCTGCATGGGGCTGCTGGGGGTAGCTCCCCAGTGCCGGCAGCACAGTTCATTGAGGGAACCATGAATGCCAACATGTACTGTGACATACTGAAGCAGAACATGATCCCCTCCCTTCAGAGACTGAGCTGCAGAGCAGTATTCCAGCATGATAATGACCCCAAACACACCTCCAAGAGGACCACTGCCTTGCTAAAGAAGCTGAGGGTGAAGGTAACCCTATTGAGCATCTGTGGGTCATCCTCAAACGGAAGGTGGAGGAGCACAATGTCTCCAACATCCACCAGCTTCCTGATGTTGTCATGGAGGAGTGGAAGAGGACTCCAGTAGCAACCTGTGAAGCTCTGGTGAACTTCATGCCCAAGAGAGTTAAGGCAGTGCTGGAAAATAATGGTGGCCACACAAAATATTGACACTTTGGGCCCAATTTTGACATTTTCACTTAGGGGTGTACTCACTTTTGTTGCCAGCGGTTTAGACATTAATGTCTGTGTGTTGAGTTATTTTGAGGGGACAGTAAATTGACACTGTTACACAAGCTGTACACTCACTACTTTACATTGTAGCAAAGTGTCATTTCTTCAGTGTTGTCACATGAAAAGATATCATCAAATATTTACAAAAATGTGAGAGATGTACTCACTTTTGTGAGATACTGTAATTACATCTGCGTGTTGGTTCTCAGTCAAATGACAACAATTTCGAGAGATCAGATAACATCTCCAAATTAGACAAGTGTGTAGAAGGCAGTGGATCAGCCTTTAGTATCACATCATCAGCATCAATCTCAGCAATGCTATTGAAGGTGGACAGACTGTGCCTCCTCCTTTGAATGGTATGCCTTGAGCATACTGATGTGCTTTTGTCTCTTTCTATCGGGTTTTTAAATAATGTAGTCAGTCTAATTTTGTTTCCCTACTATATGGCACAACAAAACGTGTGGGCAACACTGACCCGGGAATACGGAAGTACCTTATCACTTACAGTAAATGAGCGTGCTACCGCTGTTTCAACAAAGTATAGTTTCATGTTACTCTGTGCTTTCAACTGGGCTTTCTTAGCATGAGCATTGCACTTGTTCACGCAAACAAAACATATAATCCAGAACACTCACCTTAGGACTGAACCTATCCTGGAGACCAAGCATTTTCTCTTTGAGGACTTTCAACAACCCCTGTACAGAATTTGCAAACACAAGTTCGGCCAGGCTTAATCGCAAAGACTCTTGGGTAGACTCACGAATAGCGAATAAAACAAACGTTATCACCTCATCTCATTCATTCATTTAGCCATCAACTTCATGTAGCACAACTCTACACGCCACAATTCCACATGTAGTCTTCACCAGTTCCTCGGTTTTACCTGACCATCCAAACCATTTTCCTTTCAGCTGAGGGTAACAGTTTTGGGTCTTCTTCCAGACCTTGGCACACTTCCCAATAACTTGTACTTACTTACAATTCTTTGAACTGGTGATCCTGGAGTCTGCATTTGTTTAGAAATGGCTCTAAGAGAGATTCCTGACAATTCCTTGTATAATCATTCTGCCCCAGAATAAGAAATGTTCAAAGAAATGACTGAAAGCCCAGTATTTTCCATGATGAGTGTATGTAAACTTATATACATATACTTATACACATATATATAATTATTTTTAACTATTTTATGTACTGCTGTTCTGGGATTGTCTGTTCTGTTGGCATCCACTGAGTTGTGGTATTGCTGAACAAGGTATAAATATATGACACATCTGGGTGCCAGTGCTGCGATCCCAGGGGACAAGCACAGTCATCTGTGGTGATGATGAGAAAAACAGCCCTCCTAGTGTTGAGCCACATATGGCCTCTAACACCTTTGGGGTGGAGATTATCGCCTATTCTGTGATCCCTGCCAGAAGGACTCTTCTTTCAGTGCTGTAGATTTGCAGGTGGAGCCCTCCTTTTCATTCTGGATGAACACTTTCTTTCATGTTTCTTCCAAAAATCTCTAAAGATCATATCCACATTGATCATATTTAATGTGGACATACAGGCAAGACTTCATTTTACGAATTTTGTAAAAGCACATACTATTTTTTCATTCGTAAACATGTTAAACAGTGTTATAGGTTCAAACAGAATGTTAAATGTTTTTGGTAGCCCCTTATTTTTCAGTAGTACTTAACAGGTAAATCACCAGCAAGCTGGTCTGTTCCTTGCATGTTTGATATCAATTTACATGGCAATTTATGTCAAAACTCCTAGATGTGTACAGGAGTAATCGGTGCTACGGTGCAATTAAAACTCATAACTCATAACCTAATGAGTAAATACTGCATTTGTTTTTTTTAGAGTATGTGTAATAATTTGAGCATAAATTTGAGCAAGTAGAGAAGTTAAATACATAGTGATATAAAAAGAAATACCAGCTATACAGAATTCTCTGATGCTAAGATCTATATTTCTGCATGAAATTATCAATCATTTACTGTACAAAAGAATGTTTAATAATGACATAATTTCCATTCAACATTTTGAGACCTCATTCTTGAAAGGTTCTCTCTGACATTTTGGTAGATCCCATACCTTTGTGCTTTGCAGCCCATGGTTTTTCCAGTTGGACGTTTCCAAGAAGATGTCAGGAAAATCCTATAAGAACAGCTGTACTTTATTTGGGGATAATCAGTCACTTTAAATGCTGGCAGGTGTATACTAATTAGTACATAACATGAGTTTGAATGTAGTTGGTTGATTCTGAGCAAATCACAAAAGCCTGCCATTTTAACATGGTGTGTAGACTTTTTATATCCACGGTATGTATTGTTAAAAGCTTTTAAGACCAAAATTTAAGACGAAACATTTGGCTTGGAAATAACATTTTGTAAAGTGAAATATTTTAGATAATACATTCATATTATAGAATACATTCTGATAATACAATCAGAAAAAAATAAACATATTGAAAATAAAAGCTTAATAAAAAGTGCATAATGTCATTTGAAAAACTCAAAAAACAACTTTCTCTTGCAAGTGTTGGGGCCGAGTTCACTTTAGTCGAGTTCGAGTCGAGACCAAGTCCTTAACCAATACAGTCGGAGTCCAGATGTGGCCGAGTCGGACTCAAGTCCGAGTCCTTAATGGCCGAGTCCGAGTTGAGTAATTACGTTGAAAAAAGATTGTAAATTGCAACTGTAAACTCAACATTGAGCTGTTAAATGAATATTTTGACCTTCACAAACCAATGGTGACATAAATGTAACAAAAAAATACCACCATTACATCTTGTCATTGCCATTAAAATTTTTTATGTCATGTCATCAACACCTCAACTAGTTTCCTCTATAAAAAAAAAAATGGTTTCTGTGAAACACAACAAACTGGCCTCCTTGTACTCACTCTGGCTGCTCATCAGTGCTGCAATCTCAACCGACTTGTTGGCCAGCAATCTTACACTCCCCATAACAAATGATGGAATGCAAGGTTTGAGTCTCCTGTTTCTCTTCTGCTTCTTCCTAATCTCTGCACCTGCTCTCGCACCTCACCTAAGCCTTCCGTAGCTCCGCTGGTATGTCTGGTACATCAGGAACCGCTCCCTTGAATAGACAAGCACTGTCTGAATAATATTGGTGTGTCTGAAAAAATACAGCAAAAACAGGATAAAAACTGAAAAAATTTGGGCACACATACAGACAATAGAAGTGAGATAAAAGTCTAGCGTAAAACCCGAATGATAGAAAGACAAAAAGAGGTGAAAAAAGTTAACAAGAGTTTAAAGCTGCTATGACCGGCTACCATTCACATCTGATAATCTTACTGTTGTGTGTAACAGCTGACTGCCTCACAATATGATAAACATCATTCACTGTAATCATGGGAAGCTCTTGTAAATAGCGAGTGTAATATGTCATACTCCATAATAGCGAGAACGGCTCCGACACCGGATGTAACTGAGCTGGTTGAGACAAAACGCCGAAGCGATCGTGCACAGAGTCCACTCAGTACTCGCACAATGAGGTGGAGCGTACACAGAAAGTCCTCAGGCAGAGTGACATTCATTAATTTCCATCCATCTTCTACCACTTACTCTTTTTCAGGGTCGCAGAGGAACCTGTAGAACAAGGTGGGTACACCGTGGACAGGGTGCCAATCCATCACAGGGCACAATCACAAACTACGGACACTTTAGACAATCAGCCTACCATGCATGTCTTTGGACTGGGGAAGGAAACTGGAGGAAACCCCCACAGCACGGGGAGAACATGTAAACTCCGCACACACATGGCCCCAGCGGGAATCAAACCCCGGACCCTGGAGGTGTGAGGTGAACTGGCTAACCACTGCGCCCTTCATTAATTTCTCGTTGCCTTTCTTTTCATGTTACACACGACACCTGACTGTACTCAGAAAAATTTCCCAGTCCAAAATGTCCGAGTTGTGTAAAGTTGGAGTACAAATGTACCCGAGTACGTGACAAGTCCGAGTTTCTTTATAATTGGACTCGAGTCCGGACTCTTCCACTTCTTTATTTATTGAGCTTGAGAAACAAACAGATATTACACTATAATCAATATTTGAGCTTACGGCATATCTCTGTTTGGCCTGATTTTCCAAAAAATCCACTTTATAACTGTCTCACAACTGATAAGGTAAATTAAATTAAATCAACCTCATAGTGTATCCCTAGAACTAAATGTATCACTACAAGGTATTACGTTATTAACTATTGAGTTCTGATTCTGATTCTGAAGTATTGTGTTCCCTGCTTAGAAAATAACATTCCCAGGATGTCTTCTGAATGCCACCAACACAAATATGTACATTATTGGATGTTTTTTCCCCCCAATGACATAATATCAGGACTCCTGTCTGGCACAACAGAAAATCGTTCACTATCATAAGGAGATTGCGAATTTGAAATATCATGGAGATTGAGAATTAAAATCCTGACAACTCTGTGGGTGTGGGATCCCATACACTCCCCTGACAATCACATGGATGTGGAAGAAGGTTAATAGCACTTTCCTCTGAGTGTGGAACACTGCTCTGTGACACAAGTTGAGCAGCAGTTTGAAAAGATACGTTGCCTGGCTTCACATGACTTCAAGGAAGCACACTTAATAATAATAATAATAATAATAATAATATATTAATATCAATGATATTTTAAAACATTTAAAGGACCCGTGTATAGCATTCCTCTACCGGCTGTAGTATGTTATACAGCATATCCATATTTGACCTACAATAATGCTATAAGGATGTCCTTATGAATATCCAAGTACTGCTCTCCATTTATCATAACCAATTATGTACTTTAAAATCCAATATGCAAAGTATGTCCACATTATTGCATGTTATTACTACATACATACTGTACTTATAGGTACTTACTGCACTGGAAAGTGTAAAGTAAATTGCTCTCATGTTCTCCTTGGCAAACTGCAGATTTGTCCATTTTTCTTTGGGAGTAGGCTACCCTGAGTGTGCTCATGCAGGAGTCGCATAATGAAGTGATGCAGTGTTGCCTTTATCACAGACTAAGCCCACAGATCTTCCCCGACTCCTGGTCAAACAGGCCAAACAGACAACGTTTAATTGATCTTGCTACCACAAAGCGATTGTCTCCAGTGTAACCAAGACAACAATTCTTATGATAGTTTTCCTCTTGACATAAAAGGGAAACAAGAAGGGATTGTCTAGCTTTCATATCTGAAATGATAGTGCCTTCCTTTTATATCCTCTCTCCCCATGTTACTGATGATTCTCTTGATAAGAAGCCTTGGTGCCATGGAGGAAATGTGAAGGGATAGTTAGACAGAGAGAAATAAAGAAAGGCACATGCTGATTTCTCTTTCATAGAGGTTCTCTCTCTCTCTCTCTCTCTCTCTCTCTCTGAATACTCACTAGACTCAAGATCAGCTGGAAAAACTGGCAGAATTTCTTGGATAAACAATATCAAGATCTGCTATCTGCTACTGGATGTGATGTTTCATCGCCTCTATATAAACATTTTCATGTATCATGTAATTGTCATGTAACAATAAAACAACTAGGTTATTATGCAAATATCATCTGTCATATTAAATGTTCCAGATTCAATTGTAAACCTGTGCAAGTCAATGGAGAGTACTGGGTCTGCGTTTTTAAATTCATGTAACAAGAATCAGCTGAAACAAGATTGTAGAAAATGGCAAAGTATACGGTTTAATGTACAATTCTGCAAAAATTACCATGCCAAAATAAATATGCATAAATCACACAACACAAAGTTAGCTTGTGTAACAGACATTTTGTTAATTAAATATAATTTACACCCTGATGAACATAGAAGACATATGGCATCGTGAATCTGTACACAAACCCAAATTGAATTTTGGCTATACTCCAATTATTTTCTTTCTTAAATCAGCTTAGCTAGACTGAAATGTCTAAAATATAGCCAGGATTCTAAACTCAAATTTACAGTCAACTCCATTTACAATTTTATTATTTACATGCCATATTAGCAGATTTTATTAGTTAACTGTGGTGGCATACCTGCTTATTTTTCTGAAGGATGGTCATCAGATCTTGTAGTGATTGCTTCACCTCACTAATTGTCTCTCAATAATAGACATGAAGACATGAAATTACATCATGATATTAATCAAAAGGGGATAATAGAACATGAACCCAGATTCATGAGGTTTTTTTTTATTATATTTTATTTTTTTATACCGGTATGATGGCATCTTTTCACACTACATATGGGGGGATATATATCCTTTCAAAACACAAATTTTTTTACTGTATTCTCTGTCTGTGTTTGTGTAATTCGTATGCAAACATATGTAAAATATGTACTCTTTTAACACCCAGTATGTATTCCCACATGGTACTTAAGATTTATCCATCATTTGGCAGACTTCACCCATATGTACAGTATGTGCTGTGTGCAGTGGAATGGATTCCCCTGACAATCTTGTGTGTTTGATGACTTGCGAATGTGAATCCCGGTCCTCTTTCCACACACTCTAGTGCTTTGGCATGAGTGTGTGCAATACCAGCAACCCGCCTTCTCTCATTCATCCATATTACTGCAAGATACGCGTAAAGCCATGGGACTAGCTGTCTTGGAAAGACTAAATCAACATGCATGCATCAGGAGAGCAGGGGATGGAAGAATTATGAGATGCACGTTCCTTACAAGTGAATCTTTAAAATGTACAAAACGATTTTAATTGCATAAACAAGTGATTTATGACATGTAGACATGTACGTAAAGTTGTATTAATGTATATGTGGCTTCTTGGTGAAGAAAGCAATAGAAATGTTTGGTTTTCCTAAAACACTATAGAGACAAGCATCATTTTAAAAACATCAAAAAATGGCCCTAATGTGTGCTCTTCCTCTTTGCTATTGGAAGCCTTCATGCATATAAAGGCTTATACTGTGTATTTGTATCTGAGGTTTATTCTCAAAATTAACCTAATTTAATCCCTAATTAAGACTATAATAAAAAACAACCAGACTAATAGCGTGAAAGCCTCGCCACTAGGTTATTTACCATGCTCAGAGTTTAAACCATCACAGTTAGTATGATGAATTACTGCACTGTGTGTTTTTAGGGAAAACATCAATGACACTGATAAATAGTCTACTAATGTTCAGTCTATCTTCACAGTGAGAAACTTTCTCCAGGGTGCAGATATTCCACTCACGTTACATCTATGATCAATGGTGCACGCTGCATTGCACAGATTGAGAGACTAAACTGCCACTTTAAATTATGGGGTAGCCAAATTTGTAATTATATTCTAATCGCTAAATTCAGCTAGACCATAACTAAAGATAATGAAGATGACTCTGAACAAATCTCCTGCAACAGAATAATTGTCAAAGATGAGTGATTTTTCATTTGCATCCAACTGAGCACAATTACAGAAAACATGGGAGCTGCATTGTATTTGCCATAAGGGATTGGTTTTGGATTTGAACCGGGGCATATTGTGAAACTGATTAGGTTCATTTTCTTTGTGCTGATCAGACTAATCCATTTATAAATATGGCTCGCCCCCATCTTAGCTTTTGTTCACTGTTATGCTTATGAAGAGATTTCTCTTTCTTCAAAATGTAGTAAAATAATGATTCAAACCTTTAATAAAGAAAAAAAAACATACTATAATGAGCTTAACCTAAACAAAATGTACATATGAACACCAAGCTCTTAATGTGCGGAATATTAATTACTAATATACATTATGTATAATTATCATACAATGACAATAACCCACCATCCAAGTGAATACGCCACCGATTTGACACTTCTGACAATAAGAGTCTAATATCTATAACTCCTGTACATGTATCCTAGGCACAAAGTAGCAAATGGTTTGGAAGAAGCCATCTTTGTACTTGTCATCTTTGTATTTCAAATAAATAAATAAAGTCCAATAAAGTAAAACACATTGCAATCAAGCTCCTGTCATTGCCCCATGTGAGAACTTTTAATTCAACATGGAAGGTTTTGGAGAAGTTGTTGTAATATTAGGGGTTAGTTTTTTGTGTCAAGCTGAACAAATCCCTTAAAGGAAAAATGTACTCCAAAGGAAAAAAGTGTTTGCAAGTAACACTAATGTGCTCGTGAACCCTTCTGATTCACTGATTCTATGCATTTAGACAGATAAAAATAATAGAAAATGCATAAAAATATTGGTGAACAACAAAAAGATAATGGGGACTTTTTCTAATTTAAGCTATTTATTTATTTATTTATTTATTTATTTAATCTGCTAAATCTTCCATCCATCCATCCATCCATCCATCTTCTACTGCTTACTCCTTCTCCTTCTCCAGGTAGCAAGCTGCTAAATCTGTTACTCTTACTGTTAACAAAATAAGAGCAATCATAAAAATGGTGGTTTAGTGGTTAGCATGTTCACCTCACACCTCCAGGGTCAGGGGTTCGATTCCCATGGTGGCCCTGTGTGTGTGGGGTTTGCATGTGCTGCGGTGTGTGCCTGATGCTCCCTGGGATAGGCTCCAGGTTACCATGACCCTGAAAAGGAATAAGTGGTAGAATATGGATAGAGACATGACTACCTGAATCATGTTTCTGTTAATGAGCACACTTACATATAGCCATTGTTTGCACTGCTTCTCTGTCTTACGTTTGTCTTAGACTACCGTGATAGTTTGTCCTGAATAAGCTACATATAGTCCGCAAGACAAGATAATACCCGAATTTATAAAAATGACCCCATTCAAAAGTTTACACACAATTGATTCTTAACACTGTGTGTCGTTACCCAGATGATCCACGACTGTTTTTATGTTTTGTGAGAGTTCTTCATGAGTCCCTTGTTTTGTCCTGAGCAGATAAACTGCCCGCTGTTCTTCAGAAAAATCCCCCAGGTCCTGCACATTCTTTGCTTTTCCAGCATCTTCTGCATATTTGACCCCTTTCCAACCGCGGCTATATGATGTTGAGACCCATCCTTTCACACTGAGGACACACACAGCTCAGAAAAAAAAAAACATGTAGTTGTGGCACAAAACTGAAGCTAAAACTCATGCACATTAACACAAAGATACAGTATACTGCTTTAATCGATCTGTAGCAGTGCAAACATCCTCAATAAATAATAGGAACCAAAACATTTTCACAATTTCTGTACGGTTGTGTGAATAGAAATGGAAAACTAGTAGATATGAAAAACTGCAAATTTATATTGTATACAGCGTCTTGCTGTGAGGAACTTAACATTTTAATTCATTGTGCAAGAACACTTGCAGGCAAGTTACTTTTGATTATATACTTTTCTCTCCTTTAGTATTGCTGTAACTCACACCTAATTCAGAAACAAGACAACAAAATGACTTCATTTGAGAAAATCAATAACCAATGTTGGTTAGATTGTAAGCGCTGAAAATCATTGTAGGCTATTATAAATATACATTCTTGTTATTTCTTGCAGCCCCAGTAATGTTTCACAGAACTGCAAATTGCTTTGCTCTCACTAATTTCCTAGCTCTTGTTCTAGTGTTGTGCATTTTGTAATTCCTTTGTTCACCTAAAACATCTCAGAAAGTAAGTTAGTGCCTCCAGAGAGCCCTGTCATACCTCATGGATCTATTAACGATGTAGCTCAATACAGGTTTTTCACACTGGGCTGTTGTATTTATTGCAAAACCCAGGGGAGTTGCATGCTTTTTAAATCACAGCAGGAAGCAAAAAGTTTCACTAGATAACACCATACACTTCTTAAGTTTTCAGCTAAAATATGCTGCAGCGAACTCTAGACAAATGTGCTGATTCTACCAAAACTGTTGTGAAAATTTTAGACATGCGCAGTAAAACTGGATAAGTTCATTTAACTAAAAAAAATGTAGGAAACTGTCCATACATCCATCCATCTACCGCTTACTCCTTTTTCAGGATCACGGGGGAACCTGGAGCCAATCCCAGGGAGCATCGGGCACAAGGCGGGGTATCGCAGTCCATCGCAGGGCACAATCACATACACACTCACACACCCATTCATACACTACGGACACTTTGGACACGTCAATCAGTTAATTACCTCAATTAAATTACCTCAAAATTTTTAAGTTGATGAATCAATTTCTTTCAGCCAATAACACTTAAATATAACAAGTTTGAGTAAAATTATTTGTTATATTTAAGTGTATTTGGCTTAAATAAATTGATTTATCAACTTCAAAATTTTGAGGTAATTATTTTCCTCAATTTTTTTTGAGTTAACTGAAGTTATCCGGTTTTACAGTGTGGACGTACAGTTAAAATGTAGACGTACCTTTTAAATTCCAGAATAAAGTAAACTCATTACGGATCTGCACATGGTGGGTGGGAAAACATGTCTAATATAAACAGTGTTGCATTTTACTTGTGTATTACATTCCTATTTCTACTTAATACTGCTATTTTCACTATTTCCCATTATTTCTTTTATTATTATTTTTACTACCACATCTGCCACTGCTATTCCTACCCTTCCTTTGAGCTACAAAATATCCTCTTCTGAACACACTTTGAAGAGAAAAAAAAATATAACTCTGTAATCCTAAAGCATGTGAAAAGTAGGTGGTAGTGGGGTTCTGAGTAGACCAGCTGATTACTCTTTCCATGTTCCTATGGAGTTGGAGAAGAACCATTAGATAGAGCTGAAAGGAGGTTTGAAGGGCATGCTGTTCCTTTATAAAGCCTTTTCATGACTGGCCACTGGTCAAGGGCAACCAGGGACTAGGGAATCTCTATCCCCTTCATCTGCAATACCCCTTCAATGTCAAGAGCAATCAAATCATCCCCATTCGCCTTCACAAAGTGTGACTTTAATTGGACACCTGCATTGGGGAAGAGCACCTGCAATAGCTAGGTATGCCATCAGTATGTGTGTGTGTGTGTGTGTGTGTGTGTGTGTTGAGGTCTTTTTGTTTGTTTAAATTTATAAAACACAACTGCTGTGATATTATACAAAAATATTCAACAATGGGGTGGTGTGATATAGCCAGAAGTGATGTAAACTTTTTTTTTACCACCCAAAAATAGATTATTATTTAATAACCTCACTATCCGAATGTTTTATTCCTCTTATACCACAGTCAGATTAACATTTTTGAATATGTTAATGACTTTACATTACATTAAATGTTGTGAAACCTCCATGAAACAGTTTAGTTCCGTTTATCAGCCCGTACAGAATTTAATTTTTTTTTTTCTATGATTGTTGTGGTCAAAAAACGCTTCATTTTGCAGCGTTTTTTTTTTTTTTCAAAATGTGCGATGCGACTTGCGGAATTTTTTTTTTTTTGGGGGTGCTTGTTCTTGCGTTAAACTACTTGAATTGGCAAAAATACGATTGCAAATTCCACAATGGTGTTTGTTGGTAAATGAGACTTTTTAGCTGTACTCATCTTCAACTCATGTGAATTGAAAAGGGCTTTGGCTGAAAGTCACATCATCACGACGCGTCTTGGCCCAAATCTGCAGAAATTCTACTGCAACGTTGTAAAATTCTAAGCTCCTCCAAATATTGCAGATATTTATTTGATCGCAAAATTGTGAACATCATGGTGGGACTGTGTTATGACTTACTCTTTTTCTGTCTCTTGCTTGAAGTCAGTAAGACAAAAGTAAGACTCTCTCATAGTGTACATTTTACTGACGGTTCCAATTCTCTGGCACCAGAGACTCCTTCCATAAGTGTTAAATAAATATCTCTTTACAGAAAACTACAGTATATGAGTGATTATTACTTTTTTTTTGTTAAATAGCACCACTTTTAAAATCCATTCATGATTAGGCTTAGATACTGCCATATAAGTCACAGTGAATGGTAATTCAACAAGAATTACAGCTGGCACTATTGTCAGAGCTGCTGCTAAGGACAATTAATCAACACCTTTCGACCAATCAGATTTGAGAGTTTAAAAGTGCTTTGATATAAACATGATTTAGTACTTACATTCCACAATTTCTTAACTTCTTTTTGTTTTTTTACGCATCCAATGTAATGGGATGTGCACAAATATAATAATACATGCATGAATCATAGATTAAATGCCATTTAAAGGCTGAAAGTGACGAATCATGAAAACATAGATCATTACAGGTAAAGGTATGCTGATAATGTCCTAGGCATAGAGTATAAAAACATGGTATTGATGTCTGAAGACTTGCACAATTAGTTGAACGCAGCTGTAATGCTCCTTGTGTTTTGTTTCACCTTTTGACCCTTGAAGAAGTATCTTTGGTGATTGGATCAGAGAATGTGTTTATAATTATACTCTCCTTTAATCAGTTGGTTGTAGGAGCTGATGACCTCAGTATATCCATATATCCACAGTATAAGTGCCCTGAATCACAATAGTGTCTTGCATGCAATTAAAGATTTACAATTAAAGAATGTAAAGGAGATTCAATCATTATATAAAGCAGTTGTCAGGAGGCTCACACAGAAGTTAGTTATCTCTATTTATTGATCTTGCCTTGCTCAATAGAGTATGGTCTCACTACTATGATGAAGAAATTATGTTCTTGGTTTCTAAGCACCACGTATTACCTTCCTTATTGACCACTCACTTCGTTTATGCTTGAAATTAAGTGGTTATATTGTAAAATGGAAATGATTCTATGTTATTTTGACAACACAATAGGTAGCTCAACCCGTTGTAGACAGTGAAGTGTTTTTGCAGAGCTCAATTCTAAATGCAGAAGTCTAGAAAAAGCTTGTTTTCACCTGAGTTTAATCTTGTTTTGTTTGTTTGTATGTTTGTTTTTTGTCAATACTGTCAAACACTACTGAAATGCATGCCTCACACGCAATTCAGTACCCATTATTTGAGAGAACGTACATACTGAAATGTGCAATTTCAATTTTCATGACACTATTTCTCCATGTTCAGACCCGTTTTGGTTGTGTTTTGAGATGTATTCATCTCACGGCCATGATGTTGCATCGTGAATTATATATCAGCTCTCGGATGAGAGTGAAAACAACCTTATGGTAAGCATACAAATGCACAGGCAGAAGCATACCTTGCCTTCTCTCTAGATAATCCACAATCATGCACATTCAGAGTTGAAATATTTCCAGCGTTACTGTAAACTTGTTCAACAATTGGAGGCCATACTATAAGAGTCCAACACAACAAGGGGAAGCAAGACATGTATATAAAATACATAGAAATGTTGAAACTGCAGGAAAAAATATCGCGATTGAAAAAATGTTTTTTTTCAATGGTGCGATTGGATAAATTTAAGCAGGAGGAAGATCATGTGCCAGTGATAATATAAAGCAGAACTTCTCAAACTCGCAGCCAGGGAGCCATTTAACTGCAAATCAATTTCACGGATTCACTCAGCTCATTTATTTTATGAATTTAATCCAACTAATCAAATATTAGGCACATTGAACAATATTCTGGAGTTATTTATTAATATTCTGAACTTGTTTTTGAGTTATTGAGGATTAAATTAAACCCACTGAGGTCCAGTGATCTGGGATGTGATTTCCACCACTGGAACAAAAGTATATAATAATAATAATAATAATAATAATAATAATAATAATAATAATAATATCGCTACAGTGCCCTACACTAATATTGGCACCCTTGGTAAATATGAGCAAAGAAGGCTGTAAAAATTGTCTTCACTGTTTAACCTTTTGATCTTTTGTTTAAAAAAAAAATTACAAAAATACCCCGATTTCATGGATATCAAAAAATTGCAAACAAAACACAGTTTTATATAAAAAAAAAAAAATATATATATATATATATATATATATATATATATATATATATATATATATATATATATATATCTTTGTTAAATAAACGTGTGCAATAGTTATTGGAATCCTTTTAGTAAATACTTTGCGACCTCCCTTTGCCAATATAACAGCTCTGAGTATTCTCCTATAATGCCTGATGAGGTTGGAGAATACATGGTGAGGGATCTGAGACCGTTCCTCCTTACAGGATCTCTCAAGATCCTTCAAACATCGAGGTCCAGACTGGTGGACTCTCCTTTTCAGTTCACCCCACAGGTTTTCTATGGGGTTCAGGTCAGGGGACTGGGATAGTCATGGCAGGACCTTGATTTTGTGGCCATTTTTGTGTTGATTTTGATGTATGTTTTGGATCATTGTCCAACCACGGCCTATTTGAAGCTTTCTGGCAGAGACAGACAGGTTTTAATTTAATATCTGTTGATATTTGATAGTGTTCATGATGATATGTATCCTAACAAAATGTCCAGGTCCTCTGGCAGAAAAACAGCCCAAAACATTAAAGAGCCACCACCATATTTAACCGTGGGCATGAGGTACTTTTCCATATGGCTACCTCTCTGTGTACCAAAACCACCTCTGGTGTTTATTACCAAAAAGCTCTATTTTGGTTTCATCTGACCATAGAACCCGATCCCATTAGAAGTTCCAGTAGTGTCTGCAAACTGAAGATGCTAGAGTTTGTTTTTGGATGAGAGTAGAGGCTTTTTTATTTAAACTCTTCCAAACAACTTGTGGTGATGTAGGTGACTTCGGATTGGAGTTTTGGAGACTTTCTGACCCCAAGACGCAACTAACTTCTACAATTCTCCAGCTGTGATTCTTTGGGATTTTTTGGCCACTCTAACCGTCCTCTTCACAGTGCGTTGAGCCGATACAGACACACGTCCAAATCCAGGTCGATTCATAACATTTCCAGTTGACTGGAACTTCTTAATTATTGCCCTGCTGGTGGAAATGGTTGTTTTCACTGCTTGTGCTATTTTCTTATAGCCACTTCCCATTTTGTGAAGCTCAACAACCTTTTGCTGCACATCACAGCTATATTCCTTGGTCTAAGGCATTGTTATGAATGACTAAGTGAACTTGGCCTATGTGTTACCTCATATTTATACCCCTGTGAAACAGTAAGCCATTGTTGAATAATTTCCTGTTCTTAGTCATCGAGGTGTACTAAAAATGTACAGTATTAATTCATAGGGATGCCAACAATAGCTGTTGCACACCTATATTTAACAAATATTTTTCTTGGATAAACCTGTGTTGTGTTTGCAATTGTTTGATATCCATAAGAGCAGAGTATTTTTGTGAATTATTTGAACAAAACATCAAAACAAAATTTCACCGGCTTCTTTGTTCATATTTACCAAGGGTGCCCTTATTAGAGGAAGGCACTGTATATAAGTATGGGGCCAAGCACTCCAGAGGCAAAGTAAGGAGATAATTCAATTTAATTCAGTTTTTATTTATCTAGTGCTTTTAACAATGGACATTGTCCCAAAGCATCTTTACAGAGATGATATGAGGAACAAACTTGGATAGTGCGAGTATAATTAATTAAACCCTTTCTATTAATGTGCTAATGCGACATGGTCAAATAGTGCAGTTGTGTAACCAGGAAAATTCATTAAAGTTTTTACATGAAGTCTGTTCCCTCTCAAAGGGAACTTCGACGTTGCATTTATCATAACAGTATGGGAACGCCTTGCACATGACCGGTATCTGAAGCTTGCAAAATCCTGCCTCTACTTATAGGCCTGTCATGATCACGTGACACATTGCATGATATATATATATGGCATCTGTGAACCACGCCCCCATTTTCTCAAAATCTCTAAACTTTTCTATCCTTTTTTTAGAGAAAAAGAAAAGAAAAGAGAGGGAAGTAATGAGCGAGAAAGAATTCAGGAAGTGTGTTACGGTTTGCTCCCGTTTCCTCACGGGGAAAAGTGCACACTTTCTGGGTGAAGTGTTTAGGAGTGAAGTATGTCTAGTCCCTCTAGAGGCTGTGCATGGTATTGCCTACATTAAGCAGCTTGGCTCGCGACTTCCCGGAAGCCGAAGCGGGTTGGGTTTCAGAGCCTCACGGATCTGGGCCGGCTGCTGCCGATCTCTTATAGATCCAGAAGAGGAGCCGGATCTCTTCTCTTCTGCTCTATCTCTTGCTCTGTCTTCTGGGTTCGGCTCTCCGCTGGATTTTGGAGCTTGCGTCGCAACTCCTCCTTCCACTATGGAAAGCCAAAAGGGAAAGGGAGAGAAACACACACACACACACACACACACACACACACACACACACACACACACAAATAATAGTAATAATTTTTCTCTGACTCCGACGAGCCAGAAGGATGTGCTAAAAACTGAGAGCAGCATATAAAGAGCTGCTTGAAGTGGTTACTAAGGCTGGATGAGCCTTTTTCTCCCCAGTGAAAGTAAATCCCTCACACTGCAGAAACTCCCCTTTCTTCCAGAAGTGCATGACAAAATATCAGGCTTCTGGGGGAAAATCATGCATAAGCCATATTTATAACCCCACGATTTTGGATTATTCAGCCATTGTGGGGAATGTATGGCATGGCTATTTAACTATGTTGAAGGTGGGGAAGGAGCTTGCAGGTAATTGGGGGGGCGGTTTTGCATCCAAACCACCGTATAAGGTCGTCGTGGCATTGGTGGGCAAGCCTATGCAGTAGTAGTCTTGCTTGTGGGTCACTGCAGACAATGACAGTGTTGCAGGCCTACCAAGCAAACCTGCTGAGTGAGCTCAACATATGGCGGCATTAAAAAAAAAAAAAAAAAAGATATATGTGGCCAATTTTAGATCTGTGTCATCTGAACCGTACACTTCAGACATACAGGTTCAAGATGCTGACTCTCAAACTTATCATGCCACAGATTCAGTTTGAGGACCGGTTTGTGATGATAGATCTAAAAGGTGCATATTTCCACATAGAAATGTCGCTAACTTTATCCCCTTGCACCTTCACAAAGTGCATGGATGTCACTCTGGCTCCATTGTGACTCCAGGGCATCTGCACACCAAACTACCTGGACGATTGGTTAATTCTATCACGATCCAGGGAACTGGCGGTTCAACATCGAGATGTTGTTCTCGCCCACATGAAGAGCTTGGGGCTCAGGTTGAATCTCCGAAAAGAATGCTTTCCCCAGTGCAGTGGACAACTTTTCTAGGGGTTATGAGGATTCTACTACGATGAGGGCGTGTCTATCCCCAACACTGAGCAAGATAAAGTTGGATCTTGAGAGACTATTGGCGTTTATGGGCCTATTGCACAGGAGACTGTTCAGTGGTGGCTGAGAAGTAGTCAGTCTGAGAATAATCAGTGTCACGAGGAGACAACACATGGCCCGCTGTGGTTCGCCCTCACTCCTCCCACACAATTGGGGCTGGACGCTGTGGTGCACATGTGGCCGAGGTAACATCTGTACGCTGTACCCTCCATCGCTCTGCTCCCACAAGTTCGCCAACACAGTCTATGTCTGCTGCTAGTAGCAGACATAGCCTTATTGGCCAGCTTGAATATGGTTCTGAGAGATAATATCCCTGCGAGATGGAACTCCTTGGGAGATTCCCATCCACAGGGATCCACTGTAGACCCAGTGAACTGCGCAATAGCTACAGTCAGAGAAAGAACATTTCTCAGCAGGGTGGGCTCCTTCTACAATCAGGGTTTACTTGGCCACCGTTTCAGCCAGCAATGCCTCTGTTGATGGCATCTGCAGGTTGATGCTATCTGCAGGCCACGCATAACTTCTTGGGACCTTCTGTGATCTGGGAAGGTCTGTCAGGTGCCCCATTTGAGCCCTTAGAGTGGATCTACTGTCTCAAGCCGGAGGGCTGATTTATCACCCTCGGCCAGAACTATGGAAACTATGGGTCTCGTCGCTGAGGGACACCAGCTCATATATTCTGGTCTCACAACTGAGATTGTAGAAACCATGTTAAATGCTAGAGTACCATCCACAAGGAAATTGTATGCACTCATGTGGCAACTTTTTGTCTTGTGATGTGAGGAACGTCAGCTAGACCCAGTGAACTGCGCAATAGCTACAGTTCTGGAGTTCTTACAAGAACGTTTCTCAGTGGGGTGGGCTCCTTTTACAATCAGGGTTTACGTGGCTGCCATTTCGGCCAGCCACGCCCCTATTGATGGAGCCTCTGTGGGGCAACATACTCTAACTTTGAGGTTCATGCGTGTTGTCAGACGGCTGAGGCCCATCTGCAGGCCTCCTGGGACCTTTCTGTGGTCTGTCAGGGGCCCCATTTGAGCCCTTAGAGTCAGCAACTGAGAAGCTTCTGACTCTAAAGGTAGCTCTTCTGCTGGCCCTGATGTCTCTCAAATGAGTGGGAGATCTACAAGCTCTCTCTGTTGCCCCTTCCTGCCTTGACTTTGCCCCTGTATTAACCAAGGCCTTCCTGTATCTTAGGCTGGATTATATTCCTAAAGTGCCTACATTGGCGGCCCACCCTGTGGTGTTGCAGGCTTTCTGCCCTCCTCTGTTCCTCACACCAGAACAATTGAGGATGCACCTGTTGTGTCCAGTAAGGGCTCACTGTACTTATGTCCACCGCTCTGGCCAGTGGCATATGTCAGAGCAGCTGCTGGTCTGCTTTGGTGGCGATGGTAAAGGTGATGGTATAGTGAATTGGATAGTGGAAGCAATCTCTATGGCGCGGTCTCGCCATGTCTCTGGGCATAAGAGCTCATTCCACTATGGCGGTCGCCTCCTCAAAGGCTTTGTCCAAAGGAGTATTCTTGCAGGATGTGTGTGCAGCTGCAGGGTGGTCTATGCCACACATATTCATTCGTTATTACAGCCTGGATATTCATTCCATTCCGGGCTTGAGTGTCTTGCAGTGACCCTCGGGCTTGGGTCTTTTTGAACAGGCCGTACCCTCGGTATGATGGAGTGGGTATTCCCGTTCCCATGCTGTTATGCTAAATGCAATGTCGAAGTTCCCTTTGAAAGGGAACATCGAGGTTACGCATGTAACCCTGTTCACTGAGACAGGAACGAGATGTTGCATAGCACTGTTACATGCGTAACCCAGACGTTTTGTTGAACTTCTCCACTGTTCACTGATGGAGACTTGCACAAAACTGTGGCAATTGTAGTCCTAGCCATCATAGCATAACTGTTCATATTAATTGAGGTCCAAAGCCATTTTTATGATTTTTAAGTGACACCATCCTCCGTAATCTCAAGGATCTTTAGGCTGCACCATGTGGGGCTATCCTCAGCAGCAGCATGTGACTTCTAATTGCTGAGAAGTCCAACCAGAAGTAGGGCTTCATGAGTAGGAGAGCAGAAGGGGTCCGAATCACTGGCATCTCAGAAGTAGCTCGACAGAAAGAGAAAGGGAAAGAGAGGGAGAGATTATTAGGTATGCTTACTGCCCCGTAATGATTTAGGATAACTTACTTTGCATTACTGCAAGCAGGGACTCCGGCAAGACTAGCCATGACAGCATAACTAAAAGGGAGAGCCAGAAGGTAAGGCAGACATCAGGGCACCCTGGGACATAAAGCGGCCAGTCACTCCACCATCAACAAACCTTGGTGTACGCATGAAAGGGGGCGTGGGGTGGGGGGGGACTCGATGACAGCATCCAAACATCCCAGTTTACCACAACACTCTATGCCTGTGAGCCTTTAGATCTGATCCTTCACCTAAGTGTAGCAATGTGGCTCATTTTCGTAGCAGAGAAAAGGGGGAAAATAACTCAAATAAAGACACACAAATATGTTCGACTTAGAACAGGCAAGAGGCATGGGTTTCCGTACAAAAATACATATTTTGAAGTTAAAAAGACTGGCCAAGAATTATTTTTAAAAAACAGCAACCAACACAGTCAGGCATTGGTCAAATAAAACAGTCACAAGAAGAAATTATCAATAGTAGTACGCTAATACGATAGCACCAGCTATACAAAAGGGAAAAGCACCACAGCAATCAGAATCATACCCACAAACTTCATTGCAAATAAACACAGTAATAATAATGACCCTTAGTTAAGTAAAGCCTAAGGTGCAGCCAATAACCCCCCCAGCCTCAGGAAGCACTCAGATCCTACAAGGAGAAAACAAAAACACAAAATCATTTACAATATGCCCAAAGCAGACAAACAAAAGAATAAAACAAAACAAAGACAAACTTACTGTCACAAAAACAGACATAACCCTGAGCTCAAACTGATTACAGGTAGCAAGTTTACCAAGACTGACCAAAACCAGTACTACCACATAACAGTATCAGCATGATTGATAAATACGGTTACAACAGTTGAATTCAATAAAACTGCTCTTAGTGACAGTAACAAACCTAAATAAAGCAGTAAAATCAAACAGAATCAAGCAGAATCAAGCAACAGCATGGCTCTGTGAGTGAGGGGGAGGAGCTATACCGAAACGTCCACATCTCACTCAGCCCGCCTTAACGCATGCAAAATCGGGGACCCTAAGAACAAACAGATTTTACAACCTCAATTTGGAAAACATGCAAGATCATTTAGCCCAAGTAATAGAACTAAACGATTTACCTACTGTGATCCGATGACATAGTATTCATGATGGCACATACGAAAATCATTATAGCATCTTTAATAGTTGTGATGGCAACAGCTGGTGCTCCGACCGGAGCTACGTTAAACTACCATGGTACCCAGTTGGGAGCCTTGACGGCACACCGCACTGAGAGTAAGCAGCACACCACACCTGCACACCTGTCTTGGTAGCCCAACTTCACACTAAACAAGTAAATCGCATGGTAAATGGACAACGCTAGCATCAAACAGCTAAGCAACAAAGCTAAAAACACATATCTCTGTAGTCCATAGGAACGAAAGGAAGGCGCGACTTTTTGGCCTTGACGCATTCTCGGAGTCATAAACAACCACTTATATACTCTGGTAGGGAGAGAGCCCATTGTCGACATAGTTAATAAGGGTGATGTTTTAACCACGACACACACCCCACTACATAAGAAAAAAACTATTCACAAAAAGTTTGACTAAAAAAATTTATTTCAGCCTGGACTTAAAGACTGAGACTGTGTCTGAGTCCTGAACACTAATTGGAAGGCTGTTCCATAACTGTGGGACTTTGTAAGAGAAAGCGCTTCCATCTGCTGTAGCCTTCGCTATTCAATGTAATAACAGATAACCTGCACTTTTTGATTAAAATAGGCATGGCAGATCATAAAAGACCATTTAAAAAATATATATATTTCAATAATCCAACCTAGAGGTGACGAAAGCATGAACTAATTTTTCTGTATCATGTAATGACATATTATATCTATCTTAGCAATATTCCTGAGGTAAAAGAAGGCGATTCTAGTAATATTATCTACATGAGTGTCAAATAAAAGGCTGGAGCCAATAATCATTCCAAGCTCTTTTTTTAATGGTTGCAAATGACGTAACAGAAAGGCCATCCAGCATTACTATACGAACAGAAAGCTTACTTCTAGCTGCACGAGGTCAAGGACGAGATGGTGGGGATGAGAAGGGATGCATGCTGCAAGCTACAAATGAGATTTATTTTGGAGAAGCTCCGCTCATGCTCCACTTGTGATTGGTATGGTATTCACAACAGCCAACAATTGTCGCAGTCCTTCTGGATCCTTTTTTGTATTGAGTCCCTGTACTCCCTAAAAGCCTAAATGAGTGTACACGAGCTATTAACGCCATTTAATTCCGTGCAGTCAATCTCACTTTCAAAGACATGCGCAGGTTGACAACGATTAGCCTCGAAAGCACTTCTAAAAACCTCTCACAATCAGGCTAGCATATTATCACTGCTAGTCGTGGGAATGGTCTCCAAACTGCTTCATCACTGACATTCTGCCGCTTGCTCTCTTACACTCTTGCCTTTTTAGTATTTCTCTCCATTTTCTCATTGTCATTGTTTGTGTTCTTACAAAATGCTTTTAATGATTAATTTAATTTCGCCATGACACACTCTACTATTCATGGTACATGACTGTAAGCTTCACTTCATGACAACAAATTCAGGTGAACTGAACCGGTAACATAAGATTAGTATTTTTATTGCAGGTTTTTGCTTTTGGTGAATGAAAAACTAAAACTACTTGTTTTGTTAATGTTGCTGCATGAGACTTTAATCATCCAGCTGCAGAGGTGCTGAATCCACATAAAAATACGTTCCAGAACACAGATTTGATATATTTTGGAGGTTCTGGATCCTGTTCCGGCAGGGTCCGGATCAAATTAAGCTCTGCATAAAACCATTCATAGGACTGTGCAGCTGTTACTAGAATATAGGTAAATATTATTAGAGACCACAATGACATACATCATAGACAATGAGATGTATGGGATACACTGTATATGAACTTTTTACAACACAAACACTTTTCTGCTTGTGGCTACAGAGGGCAAGATTCAGGACTGCTGAAATGATTGGAAAAGCCAAGAGCCATGAAGTAGAACAGAAGACCAGCATCATTTGTCACACAACTGACAAAGGAATATTCTTCATACGTCTGCCATCAAACTCACACTGATAAAGCGCTGTGGCCTCAAGAATAGTACACTCTGTACCCTAAAAAAAAAAAACCCAACTAAATATTCTAAGCTTGAGGTGTTTTTCATATTAGAACGTGCATGCTAGGTTTTTAATCTATTTTGACATTGATGTCCATAGGGGGGAAAGAGTCATCTCTGTTGTCTTTTTCCCACTTTCATTCTGATAACTTTGAAGTAAGGGAACATGTTTATACCAGTGAACCAGTTCTCCTAGCCCTTAGGAGGTCTGCTAATACCAAAGAAAAAAAAAATTCTAAAAAAAATAAATAAATTAATAATTTACTGATTGTTGTGTAAACTTCAAAGGATGCAGGACTGACAGTGAACAATAAAAATAAAACAGCAAAGATCACAGAAACTGTATGAACTGGTTCACGGAAAGGCTTCAGATAGCTTGTTTTAAAACAGCAAGCAAGTTGTATTTTTTTTTCTTTAATGTGAAGTTAGTTTTGGTGTTTCTGTGCTCCAACATATTTTGCATTTCATATCTCTGGAGTTCTATCTTTGTTTTGTTTGCTTAAAGTGTAGTAGGCATTTGTAGGCAATCCCACATGCTTAACCTCCATTTATAATGCCTCTTGTTTGAAATAGGTTTCACAAATCTCTGCCTAAGGTTTTGGCATTATGACACATGACATGTGTGTATGCATATGTTGTAAAATTCGCTTCAAATCCAGCCTGACAGCTTTGACTCAGAATCAATATTACAAGATATTCAGGGTGGCTTACACTTTTAGCAGAAAAAAATTCACACTAAAGGCCAAGTTTAGTTTTAATTTTATTTACACTTCTTATGCTGTTCATCCTCAAAATGAGACTGAAGAACTGGAGGTCATTTGGAAATTTGTCTTTGTAATCTAATATAAATAAAAAAATATACCAAGAAGACAAATGAGTATATGAATGATCTGTTTCTGCTGTCAGCACAATTGCGACTTGTTATTTTAATTAGTCTAAATCTCAATATTCATGTGTATTTTATTTATGATAAAGTAATAGTTGCTTTCAAAAGTAATAGTTGCCTTTTAATTAATGTCTATTTCTCTTAACTTGATCATAATAGATAGATAGATAGATAGATAGATAGATAGATAGATAGATAGATAGATAGATAGATAGATAGATAGATAGATAGATAGATAGATAGATAGATAGATAGATAGATCAAAATTATTCAACTCCCATTGAAAATCAGGTTTATTGTCAAAATTTACAGCTGGTTGCAATGAACAAATCAAATAAAAGCAATTGAAATAGGTCAATACAATGAATGCTTCAAGTAGTTTCCCCCAAATTCAACTGAAAATGCAATAATACTTTCTCAATAATAATTTCTTATAATGATTTCTCCAGTTTCAAAATTATTCAACCCCTTGAAGGCAAGCATAGTTTGTACTGAGTAGATATGACCTGCTGCAAATTAGATGCATAGCTTCTGGGAGAGTTCCGGAGGAATCTTATCCCATTCCTCATGAGCAGTCCAGTTGAGTAATATTCTTAGGTTTGCGTGCTGCAGCCGCCTTCTTCAAATCCCACCAGAGATTTTCTATCTGGTTGAAGTCAGGTGACTGTGATGGCCCTGAAGAATCTTCCAGGACATTTTCTGCAACCAAGCATTGGTGGAATTTGAGGTATGCTTGGGATCATTGTCCTGTTGGAAGGTCCAGTGATGCCAAAGCTTCAGCTTCCTCACAGACAGCATGAGGTTTTCTCCTGGGATTTCCTGATACTTCAGTGAATCCATCTTGCCTTCCACATGCTGCAGGTTTCCAGTGCCAGAAGATGCAAAGCAGCAACCAGAGCATCAGCGAGCCACCACCATACTTGACTGTGGACAGAGTGTTCTTTCTTCATTCTTCTGTCTCCAGACATATCTGTGATATAACAACAAACCAGTGACTACATTTCCCATCCTGCACTGTGGCCTACAAACATGGCTGTCATGGACTCCAATTCCCAGAACACTCACATTCATTCTAATCATGCACACCTGCTTCAAATTCACAGCACTCACAACCATAGAATAAAGACACTGTTTGAACACTATGACTTTGTGAAGTATTGAGTCTTATCAACAGTTCATCAATCTTGTTTATTGTTTCTCATTCTTGTTTCTTGCCTTGCCTAGTTTATGCCTGTTTGCATATCGCCTGTCGATTGGCTGTTTTTTGACCACACTATTGTCTCATGATTTGGATTTGTCTACCTGTCTCTCTTTAATAAAAGCTCTTATCTGCACTTGCATCCATCCTAACCTTCATTACGTGGATGCAGCAGTAAGACAGAGAAGATGCCACGCTAGGGAAACCGTTCCAGCTTTGGATTCGATCCAGTTACCCCAGTGGACTGTCATATTACCCTAGCTACCCTGAATATTTTCTTTTGACTGCCAGTTATGTTTTTCAAGCTTAGTGAACCCCAAGCCCGACGAGAAGCAGTGGCTAAGGTTCAGGTTGTCCTGTTTTTTTGGCCCAGCCCACCAGTGGATGCAATGTCTAGTGGCCTTGGGATCCAGGGGACTTGAGAATGTAACTCAGCCAGTGGGACTATTCATAACAGTGTTCATAACGGAATCCAAGGACATCCTGGAACATCTTTTTTTTTTTTTTTTTGGGGGATATGGGGGGTTTAGCCTCACAGATAAACCTGCCCTGCCATTCACCACCTATTATGAGCAGGCAAACAGGGTGACCTCCTCCCCAGGGCTCCAGCCAGAGACCAGAATAGTGGTCTCACCTGCCAAACTCCAGCCGTAGATCGATGTGGTGACCTCAACCCCAGAGTTCCAACCGGAGATCCATGAGGTGGTCTCAGCTGCCGAGGTCCAGCCGGAGGTCAACATGGCGACCTTCGCCCCAGTGCTCCA
This sequence comes from Ameiurus melas, assembly GCA_012411365.1. Classification (NCBI taxonomy): domain Eukaryota; kingdom Metazoa; phylum Chordata; class Actinopteri; order Siluriformes; family Ictaluridae; genus Ameiurus; species Ameiurus melas. The sequence goes on along the minus strand of CM022763.1, from coordinate 24,661,335 downwards.
GCTTGAGAGCCACACAGTGTTCTCACCTGTAGAGCACCAGCATGGGCCCCATAAAGTAGCCTCAGCTCCAGAACCCCAGTTGGAGGTCAACGTGGTGACCTCGTCTCCAGAGCTCAAACCTGAGAGCTACACAATGGTCTCAGCTGCAGAGCTCCAGCATGAGACCCACAAAGTAGTCTCAGCTCCAGAGCCTCAGTCAGAGGTCAACATAGCGACCTCCTCCAGAGAACTCCAGCAGGAGACGCACAAGGCAGTCTTATCCCCAGAGCTCCAGCGGGAGACCCACAAGGCGGTCTCATCTCCAGAGCTCCAGTATACAGTCAAGTTCCTGTCCGAGGTCGAAGAGACGACCACACAAGCCAAGTTCCTGTCCGAGGTTTAAGAGACGGCCTCCCAAGCCAAGTTCATGTCTGAGGTCAAAGAGATGGCAACCCAAGCCAAGTTCATTTCCAAGGTCAAAGAGCTAGCCTCCCAAGACACGCTCCCGCCTGAGGTCGATGAGGCAACCTTCCATTCCAAGTTCCAGTCTGAGATCGATGAGGGGACCTCCCACACCAAGTTGCAGTCCAAGGTCGCTGATACGACCACCCAACTTCTGCTCATGCCTGTGTCTGTTGACACGACCAACCAAGTTCTCCTCATGCCAGAAAATGACATCACGACCAACCAGGTTCTGCTAACGTCTGAAGCTGAAATCACGATCAACTAGATTCTGCTAATGCCTGAAGCTGACATCACGACCAACCAAGATGGGCTCACGCTCCAGTCTGCTGACACAATCAACCAAGTTCTGCTCACGCTTGAGTCTGTTGACACAGCCAACCAAGTTCAGCCTTTAAAGTTGGTGATGAATGACACTCAGCCTCTCTGCGTGGCTGAGGACGATGCTCCATCTCCGTGCTCCGCTGAGGACATCGGTCCACACCAAGGTAAGCCCCCGTCTAAAGCTGAGGACACAACTTCCCAAGCCTGGGTCTTGCAACACCTGTTTTACATATTTGTGCTGTTTTAAGGGATTCTATTCAGGGCGTTGAATTATTTTGAGTGCAATAAAGTTGCATTATCAGGAAACCACTTGAAGCATTTGTTGTGTTGAACTATTTCAACTGCTTTTGTTTGATTTGTTCATTGCAAACAGCTGAAAGTCTGTACATTTTGACAAAACTGATTTGCAATGGGGGTTGAATAATTTTGATTGCAACTGTAGATAGTTAGATTGATAGAAATTATGTTACAGCAGCATAGAGAATAACAATAAAATGAAAAGCAGAATTGCAGATCTACAAACACAGTGTCAAAAATCAAGGATGGGTTCGGAAGCAATCGCAGATTATAACGTTTATTTAAACAATCAAACAACAAAATAAAGACACTAAGACAACTAGGCGTGAAACAAAACAAGTGGAACATAGAACACGGAAGTATAATACCACAAAAGACAGAGAAACAGTGCAAACCATGGCTATGTATAAATAAGTGTGTTCATTAATAAAACGTGAATCAGGTGCAGGTGGTCATGTGACATGTTGTGCACTGCAGTGGCTGATGAGTCCAGAGTTTCCTGATATGTGACACACAGCAACTCCATAACATTCATATGAACAAATTCTTCATTGGGTCAGGTTAATTAGATTTTCGTAACAAACATTAATCAATGACAAATATGTTCCAAATACATCACTATGATTGCATATAAACATATTGCATATGATTCTGCATATTTTGAGAGATCCTGTAAATGAATATGTCAGGCATAGCATAATCCAAAATGTAGGCAAAATTTTTGTACCCGTCAATGTTATTGGTCCAGAGATGTCACCAATAGCCTTTCTTGTTGCTCTTATCAAGTTTCTGATGAAACAAATTGACTTCCTCATTTAGTTTGGGATGAGTCTATCACCAGCTGTCTGCGGCTGCAAAAGTCACAATAACTATTAAGCAGAGGTAAATCACCAAAATGTATCAGCTCGGCCTGTCACTGTATTGTAATTTCCTGTCATGCCATTGCCAAGAGTGTTGCGGCACCACAGGGTTCTGCATAAATCTTGAGGCACATACACACACTGTGAGAGCAAAGCTGGCTAACATCAGAGATGACTGGCATGCAGACAAGTCAGTAACGTGCTCTCCGTGGTGCCACCTCCATGCCAGCTTTGTGTTATTGTTTGTGTTCACAGTGTTGCCTGTATTAAGCAGTACTTCTCAGAAATGACTTCTTATAGCTCACCCAGTGCCAGACCCATATTCTTGAAGAAACTCACTACTGGTAGCACACTCGACTCTGCAGAACCTTTTTTTTTTATTTCATCACAAACTTTTATTTTATTTTACTAAAATTAAATTTTTAATTTTTAATTTTTTTTAATACAGAGTATCACCAAAGTCTCCATACATAGGGGAAATTAACACTTTTTCAAAAACATGAAACATGGCAAGCAGACCACGCTTGACATGGATTCCGAACGTATTAACAAATTCAAAGTGTTGCAACGAGAAGCATCTTCATCTACTGATGAAGGTGCTGCCAGACATAGTCCCCTACATATGGAAACTTTTGAGACAGCCTGTAATGTTTCAATTTATTAAAACTATCAATTTATTTAAACTATAAACACTATCACGCGATTGTGAGGATTTTTACTATCCGTACAATCCACTCACTGTGTTACTCACCTGTACTTGTTAAAGTAACTTTATTTAAGGGTAATGTTTATAAGTTTTCATGACACATACATAAGCCCTTTATGAAAATGAAATTAACCTAAATAAATGTTTACAATGACTTTTTTTTTTTGAAAGATGTCAGGTGTCAAACATTCATACATGTCAAGTTTCACAGTTTACCCATGAGTCCCCTTTTTTTTTTTTGCCTTTATTGTGGTCGCACTCAAAACATACCAAAAAAAAAAAAAGTTTTACAAAATACTGGCATTTTGCAGTGTCATCACAGCAACACTGGGCTCGGTGACCTTTTCAGCTCCACCCAGCATGACTGGTCAATTCTGCTCATTGAGTTAAAGGAGAATACTTCTGTGGCCCTGATCTACAATTCCCTCCCCTTTGGTTCTAATTTCATGGATTCCAAGATCTTCTCTTGGGTAGAAAAAAAAACTGTGCTTCATAGCGTGACAACAGAAGACAATTAAAGCAAGACAAAGAGTGCACTGCAAACTGTGACTATATACACACAAGTGCTCGTTAACATGAATGAGCATCAGTTGCAGGTAATCATGTGACAGTGATGCAGAGGTGCAGTGGCTGCTGGGAAGAGTCATAGCAAAAACCTTAAATATTCCTGTCAGTACAACAACAACAACAACAATAATAATAATAATAATAATAATAATAATAATAATAATAATAATAATAATAATAATAATAATAATAATAATTGTGCCCTGCGATGGACTGGCACCCTGTCCAGGGTGTACCCCGCCATGTGCCGGATGCCCCCTGGGATAGGCTCCAGGTTCCCCGCAACCCTGAAGAAGGAATAAGCGCTAGAAGATGGATGGATGGATAATTGTGCTCTGCGATGGACTGGCACCCTGTCCAGGGTGTATCCTGCCTTGTGCCTGATGCTCCCTGGGATAGGCTCCAGGTTCCCCGTGACCCTGAAGAAGGAGTAAGCTGTAGAAGATGGATGAATGGATGGATGGATGGATGGATGGATAATAATAATAATAATAATAATATGTAGGTGAAAAATTCATGCAAACACAGCTAATTGTCCTCAGACAAGTATGCCATGCAAGATTTCACTATGTACTCTCAGGTAAGAGAGAAGCCAGCAGTCATTTGAAAAAAGCTGAATGTCTTGAAAGCAGCAGGATCACCAATTACACAGAAAACAATACTCAGTGAACTGCACTAAAATACATATTCATTCCTACACCCCCGGCAAAACAGAAGTATAGAGAGGCACAGTTAAATTTGCACATGAGCAATTAGACAAATCCGAACTCTTTTGGAACAAAATATTAAACAAAAATAGACCTCTATAATTCAGTGTATTTGCACGGCCAAGCCAATCTCCTGAATTTATTTGTTGGAGGATTTTAGAATTGCTAGTCCAACAGAAGAAACCTTGTAATCTTGGTTAATGGAAAACAATTTGTCACGAAGAATGGGACAGAATTGAATCACAATGCAGTAAAAATCGAATTGTTTTAAACTGTAGATGACTTCAAGCTGTAATTGACAACAGTGGTTTTACAACAAAGTACTAATGTTGTTGATTTGTGGTGTCTAAATACTTTTATCCCTATCAACTTTGGGTATTTAAACATATCATTGTTTAAGTTTATGAACGCATACTTTTTTGTACATATTTCTAAAAACAAAGTCAAAAGACTGCACTGTGTATGTGTATGAATTTGAAGTGGATAAATGCATTGGAAGTATACAAAACGATAGTGTCAGAATGCTTATTTGCCCCGTCTTCTCCAGTGGTTACTGTACAAGTACATCTGGTAAGAGAACCGTTTTTTTAGAGAGGGTCTTCATCCTGATCTCATGGCCAACTGGGAGTGATTGTGAGTGAGCAGAATTCTAAATGTCAAAACATGGGGGGAAAAAACTTGCCGTGCCAGACAGTGGCTGTATCAGTGTCCCTTTTGTGTGTTCAAATCAGCCCAGCAAGTAGAGGCCAAGAGGAGAGTAACCCTATAAAACCCAGAGGCCAGAGTTGGGCATTTCCTTCTGTAATTGCAAGCCCAGACCTCTCATGTCTCCCATGTTCCTGGCTGCACCCGTTCCTTCTCTAACCTAGGTCTGACAACCCATGAAAAAACTGCACAGGCACTTGCTGGGTCATCAACTCCACTGGTTACTGACCCTCTCTGATGCTGGACCCATGCCAGTGTCTAATCTCTTTCAAGTACATCATGGAGCCTCAGAGATGTCATTTTAGTGCACATATCTTAGATGGAGGCCACTCTAGAAACAGGATCCAGCTGAATCTCCTGATAACCTTGACATTCTTACTTTAGATGTGGTGCTGCAAAGCTCTAACCCCACTGTGGCCATACAGTAGCTATAGACTTTCTAGGCCCAGTGTAAATAAACAGTCAGTGCACTCCTTTTCCACTTCTTGAGAATGTATATTGGCTTTTCAAAGTCCCCTTGAGGGGAAAAAGTCCCACTTTTCCATGTAGGAGCCCTGGGTGGTGCACCTGGTTGACACTCATGGTTATGGTGATGGTGACTCTAACTTGATCACTAGTGTCTCTGTTTATAATGTTAACCCCAAAAGCACATTTTTGTCTGCTGATAGCCTTGGCAATGCACCTAATAACCTGTACCTCTGTAAGCTCTAACCTTTGCCTCTGTAAGCTTCTGCTCCTAGCTCTGGATGATGTCACAGTTAAAACCCATTTTTGACCTGATTCTAATTCTGAAAGTAAGTACTTTCAATAAACTACTTGTAATTTTGTTACAACGGCAACTCATTTTTAATGGTTCTGATTCTGAGAGTCTTTGCTTCTGGGTCTACTTCTGATGATGATCTAAAGGTCTAGCTCTGTCCATGCCTCTGCGGGTGCTCCTAATTTGACCATGGTTACCTGCTTGTAACTGATATTGCGGTTCCAACATTGTCTAGCCGGTTAGTTCTTTGTCTAGTCTCAATGCTGCTTAATCTCATATTTTAGCATTTTGCCTGTTTAAGCCCTCAATGATACAGCCGTCACTGAAATATTGATTGATGTAATTGATTATGCACCTAAACTGAGATTATATATAACCCTTAAGCTTCAGCTTTAGGCTCTGATTACAGCTGCAATAACCCCAGATTCAACTTTTCTCAGTTCTCGAGTATAGTTCACCTCTATCTTTTGATTATATAACTCAGTCTAGGTCTTTGCTGATTTATCCAGCTTAGACTCTGACTCTTTATGTTTTTAGCTATGCTTCTTTATTTGCTCAGCTGTTCAAAGCTTGTTTCAACTTGATATTCTGTTACTATCTCTGCTCCCACTCCCCAGGCTACCTTGTAACCCAAAACAGTGTCTGACCATGTGGCTGTCTCATGTCTTATCTCTAATCCTGTATCACATATTTCATATCATTATTTCCCAATGTCGGGTGCATCCCCTAGCCTTCGCTTTTGTCAAGTTTATCCTCTAAGCCTTCATCAGGTACACCTGATGTCATTCTCAGTGTCAGTACCAACTCCAGGATTTCCCTAGAATCAGTACCTGAGTTCTCTCCAACATCGGACCAGGTCCCTCTGCCCCAGTCCCTGAGTTTCCAATCAAACCCAATCCCAAGCAACAGCATCAGTCCCTGAGTTTCCCATCAAACCCAATCCCAAGCATCAGCATCAGTCCCTGAGTTTCCCATCAAACCCAATCCCAAGCATCAGCATCAGTCCCTGAGTTTCCCATCAAACCCAATCCCGAGCATCAGCATCAGTCCCTGAGTTTTTCCCCCAGCAGTAATCCCCAAGTCTCCAGGATTTTCCTGGCATCATTCCCTGAGTTTCCCTCAGCACCAGCTCCAGTCTCCACAATTTCCCTGCCATCAGCTAGAGCCTGTGAATTTTAACAAGCATCAATCCAGGGTTATCATCAGCATCAGTCCAGTCCTTGAGTTTTCCAAAGCATCGGCCCTGGAATAAATTTGATTACAATATAGATGGACCCATGGTACTCTCATAAATCCTCTGTGTTGCTCACACATTTAGTATCTTTGAAACCTTCAATTCAATTCAATTCAATTCAATTCAATTCAATTCAATTCAATTCTGTGAGGTGAAGCAGAACAGCAGATTTTTAAATCTGCACAAAATCCCTTTATTGAAACATTTGACTTAATCTGAATTTATCTCAATTCATCAATATACAATCATGAAATCATCTGAACACTAGAAGAAAATCCTCTTATATTTAATCTAAATTAACACAGATAAGATGATCTTCAGTTAGCTCACCAGCCAGAGGCCTATCATTAGGCAAATTCTCTGATCTGCTATGAAAACAGATGTAATGGCACTCATACAGCAATAGGCTGGCACCTGAGTACACCTCTGATGGTCCTCCAATGAGCTGCTATTCATCATGAGTGGATGGTGCAAGTGACCAGCAAGAATTTGTTGATTTGATGATATGAAACATATGAGGACTGTATTTTCTACCTTTCTGCATAGAAAATTGCTTATTTATTATTGAAGGAGGACAAAATACTCCCCCTCTTTATTTTGACACTGAATTTGCTCTGGCTGTAACTTGTAGGATCAATCCTAATGTGTAGCTATGCATACACATTACCTTGAAAATTGCTTGGTGGATTCTGGGCACAAATGATTCTAGATCCATTATTTGTGACAATTGTCTGTGGGCCTTTGACAGACATTTTGTATGCTATATGGATTAGTCTTGATTGACAGTGCACACTGTTCAGAGGGGCATTGCGATGCATTAGCATTCGCTGACATTTTCCCATGTGTTTAGGAAACAGGAGCTGGCATGTAAACGGAACACCATCACCAGCCACGGCAAGGAAAAATGGGCGACAAAACGCAATACAAAATGACGTTGTACGCTGGATGGTCTACCAGAAGTGCATTTTAATTGGGAACTAGAGGTCAGTATTAGATCAGCTTAAACAGAAATTGAGGGAGATAAGAGAGAAGGGTGTGAAGAGGTGACTGAGAGACTTTAACATTTAAGGAGGGTAGTTATCAGTGCTATAACTGATAACTACTCACACAGTATACAAACTTAACCATTAAAGTTGAGTCAAAGGCAAAAAGATCTTGGATCTAAGAACAAACGTGAAATAAACTCTATTAGATTTAATCTCTTGCACAAAAGGTGCAGAGACATAGACATACAAAAATGTCATGCAATTTAAAAAACCCACAATATTGCATGTAAGCCTGGAAATACTGGGTTTAGTTATTTAACAGTGCTCTAAAATGGAGATGAAAAAGGACTAGTAGCCTCGATTTTCACGCTTACCTGCACAGATTTTTAGTGTCTCATATTGATTATTAAAATTCTTTCAAATGCAAATGAAGTTTAAAAGTACACCGGCATACACACCTCAAGGTGTCTGGATTCAGAAGGATCCTATGTAATAAACAAACAAATGAAAATCCCAGGGTTTCTTGAGGCTTTGCAGAAAGAAAGAAAAAAATATACGAGGTTTATGAGGACATGGTTTGGCAATGTTTCTGTAGAAGAACTCGAATGTCCTGCACACAGCCCTGACTTCAACCTAACATCTTTGGGATGAACTGGAACACCAAATGCACCCCAAGTCTCCTTGTCCAACATCACTACCTGATCTTACTTATACTCTTCAGACTGAATGAGCACAAATCCCCCAAGCCAAGTCTTCTCAGAAGAGTGGAGTATTATAACAGCAAAGGGGGACTAAAGCTGGAATGGGATGACAACAAGCACGTGTCCACATACTTTTGGCCATGTAGTATATACCTGGTCCCTCTGCTCATTCATGCAATTGTTCAACCAGCCAATCATGTAACAGCAGAGCGGAGCATAAAATCATTCATATACACTCATGTCAAGAGCTTCAGTTAATGTTCACATCAAACACTGGATAATGTTGCAGATGTAAAGGTGTTCCTATTTAAAAGGCCAGAGTGTGTATATATAAAAGCAATCTCGATTTTCTTTTGTAATCTTCTCACATAGACTTAAACCGCAGTTGCAACATGTCTATACGGTATGAAAGATCGAATGTCACAGCTTTTAAGCAATTATAATGCAACGCTTTCCTAAAACCCCAAGATGCTTATGTTTTTCTCCAATAAGAACTGATATTTGCCTTAAACCATTAGCACTTCAGTGTTTCACCAGCATGAGTCCATATAACACCAGTAGCACCCAATATACGGGCTGTTTCTCACCTGAACAGACATGGTGCATATCTGTGAAAAGATGGAGCCATATAACAAATACCACTGAGCCACAGGGACTTGCAGCTCATCACCACACAGAGGAGAATACAAAAGTCTGTAGCAAAGTAGCTTTTTCTGAAAAATGGTGTCTAGGACAAAAACGGTACAGTAACCTGAACAGAATATGATCTGGTGTCTGGTGTTAAACAGGTAAGCTCTGACATGGTGCAGTGTTACAGTGAGCTGACTTAAGAGATTCATATATTACAATGACTTATTAGTTTGCATATAAGTAGTGAACAAAGTAGTTATTTGGCAACATTAGCAGCTAACTAGTGTACAATTTAGCTAATTATACTAAAACGTGTAATTAAACTAAAACTTGTATCCTTAATTTATATTCTTATTTGGTTATTTTCAATTTGGGGAAACTATATGGTCCTTAATATAAAGTACTACCTGTATTTTAATTATTTAGAGACATTCCCCTATGAAAACTAAATCTATATAAAATATCATTTTCATGTCTTCTACAATACACGAAACATTCATTCATTCCTTTTCTGTACCGCTGATCAGGGTCACGGAGAGCCTGGAGCCTATCCCAGGGGACTCAGGGCTCAAGGCGTGGGACACGCTGGATGGCGGGGGACGGAAAATTTAGGGAAGCCAATCAGAGGAGGAAACCCCAAAAGCACAGGGAGAAAATGCAAACTATGTGCACACAGTGCAGAGGTGGAACTCGAACCCTCAGCCCTAGAAGTGCGAGGCAAACATGCTAACCGCTAACCAATTCAATTCAATTTCAGTTTTAGTTGTATAGCACTTTTAACAATGGACGTTGTCTCAAAAGAAGCTTTACAGAAACATATAGACACAAGATACAGATTTTAAGTGCGTGAATTTATCCCTAATAAGCGAGCCGGTGGTGACGGTGGCGAGGAAATACTCCCTAAGATGATATGAGGAAGAAACCTTGAGAGGAACCAGACTCAGAAGGGAACCCGTCCTCATCTGGCCCCTACACAAACCATGTCTGGATTTTTATTTATTTATTTATTTTTTCTGCATAACTGAATTCAACTATCTTGGCACTTAGCGTCTTATCTTTCTTTACACAACAGCACCGGCAAATTGCTGTGGTGTAAGAGGAATAATACACATCAGGATGCGCTGTTATTGGAAAAGAATCCACCTCAGGGTGGTAACAGCCCTCCACTTTCAAGACGTGTGTAAGTAATAAAACAAGACTGGATGTGCTGTTGTAGGAAAACAATCAACTTCTGGGGTTCTCCGCACATCCTGAAGTGTTTTTATTTCTTAAATTTGTCTTGTGTCTCATTTCATGAATTAGCCTGCACATTTCCAGAAACAACAGTTATTGTGGGTAAGCACTACAGTTTAAGAGAGGAAAATAAGCTCATTAAGCAAAACACTAATAAGCGGTTGCCAAGTAACTGCTGAATGCACTACTTAAATGCACACTTATTACTTATGAATTAATTGCCTGATTCTGACCCACTACACTAAAGTGTTACCCTTACAAACAGCATCAATAAACACATACATGTATAAGCGTCTGAGGTGCGTCTAAACAAGTCTTCAGTACAAACAAATAAAATTTTTCTGTGAAAGAACATTTTTCAAACGCTGATTTAAAATACCTGCTTTTTTTATTATTATTGTTTTATCATTAGTTGTAGGGATGGCACAAAGAATCAGTAATAAATAAAAAAAAAATGAAAAAGAAAAATACAGTGAAAGGAAGCCTAAACAGAGCACAAAGCAGAGTACAATGATGGTACGTCAGTACAGGAAGTTGGCCTGGAGTCAATACACTCTGAAACTTTTCATTTAGTCGCTTGTAATATGTTTGGGGAGAGTACACAAATGGAGGCAATAGAGGACCAGGGCAAACTATCAGTATTAATAGATGTGAATTAGCATTATTTGCCTAGGAGTGAGCCACAGAATTTAAATACTATTATTTTAAAAGCCCTTCTGTTGATGGCAGATATTTAAGCTATGAAAACAACTTGGTATCCTTAGGTGAAGTATTGAGAAACACACAGTGCTTTATAGCCAGGTGTTTAGGGGAAAGCCATGCTAATTTATGAAGCGCTGTAATGTTATTTTATCTGTGCTCAGAGATCAATCAGTGGACATTTCGGATATTATCTAAATAGCTATCATTTAAATATGAATAATATGAGGAGACAATTTTAAGAACATTTCAACTTTGACGCGATGCCAAATAGCTGATGTAGTTACTATGTGCATAAAACAAAGATTATTTGTGAATCTGGAACGGATTTTGAAATGCTTTTTTAAATGGGATTGTACAAGCAGCATTAAGGTAACAGGTTTCTGTACCACCATCTTGGCTCAGATTTGAGACTGGGGTTCTACAAGAAATAGCTAATCCATATCTTGTCTAGCTCCGTCTTCCGTATGCCCTGGCTTTAACACTCGATGAGATTGAAATGGCCCTTTACATTTTTTTCCCCCCCTCTATGAATTTTGAAATTGGAAACAACTGGATTTTTATTCATAACATGAAACCATTTGTTATTTTTTTTATTTATTTTTTTTAAACATTTATTTGTACACATATATACAACAAACACAATAACAAATAGGAAGCAGACATTATTAAACTCTTTAATTATTATATGTGTGCATGGATTATGTAAAGGAAAGGCCATGAAGGAACGCACGCTGTTGATATAATTAATACAAATAAAATGAGCAGAGGAGTCACACGTTGCCAAAATACTGCTGAAATAATGAGAGGTAAGAATATTATTTAATAATAATAATAATAATAATAATAATAATAATAATAATAATAATAATAATAATAATAATAAATAATATGACTATATAATTATATATTGAGGTAAGACCAATTACTAAATTCATTTCAATCTGTAAGTTCAAACAACTGTCTATTACTTCTAATATGTGTCTGACAACTTTAGGTTATAACACCAAGTTATAGCCTGTAATGGTTATGTTATTGGGGTGTCATTTTGTCAGTTGGCGCTTCTACATTTTGAATTACTCTTATCTGCTGCTAAAAATAAATAATGCTTGGAATAACACTGCAAATTGACCTGAGCTCTATAATGGCCTGTATAGGCCATCAACTAAATGTTTTAGCTTAATAGTATTCTTAGACCCTGACCTATTTGTACTAGTATGAGGACATTTTTTATTTTATTTTTTTTGATGGAGACTACAGAACACTTCTGTACGTTGCTCTGGATAAGGGTATTCACCGAATTCTGTGAATGTAAATGAAAGCAGTATTCCTATGTCCTGTAATGACTGTCAGTCATTGTGCTCTGGTTTGGTCACATCGTCAACATGTATTGTATCTGGTTCCTAGCACACCTATTTTACACTGCATATACCAGGACATCTATGTGACCTACACTGACAAAACCAAGACTATGAAGGTCTCGGATGATATCAGTACATTTTGTCCAGTACGTTGCTTCTGCGTTCAAATTCTCCCTCAGTTATGACCGAAGATGAAAGCCAAGATGGAAGGTTTAGAACAGCCTTCTTTCATGACATACTGATGACCGAATACTAGTAATATTTTGAATGTTTTTTGTTTTTTGTTTTTTTAATAAAAAGGTTTCGTCTGGTAAGACAAGAGGAAATTCAAATAGAAAAATTACATCCGCAAATTTCATATTCTTGGCTTTGCGAATAGAAAGTCACATACATGAATTAAAACTGCCTTTTTAATGTGGAACCTTAAATATTGTGCTTCCTGTATTCATACATAAACATTTCATATAAACCTTGATTAACAGAGCTTCTTTACATATACAGGTTTGTTTACATTTACCAAACCAACTTATTCAATATGTTTCCAACCATTTGGATATTTCAGCAATGCAAGGGAGACAACAAGAATTAAAGAAAGCGAAAAAAGTCATAACAGCTTTAACATAAAAATTAAGAAACAAGACACAGCTCCTCAAAACATTATTCATAACCAACAATATACGTAAATTTTCTTTTCTTTCGTTCATTTGTTTTTGTTTTTTTGTTTGTTTGTTTGTTTGTTTTTTAGAATATGTTTTTAAAAACCAGCTGGTTACGGTTACTTTCAGGTAAATTTCTTTCTTCCACAGTTTATTTTCACAGTTTATGTAAAATCAGAGAAACATTCTCGCTAGTGTAATAAAATATTTTGTTATTAATATCATCTTATTTTTTTCTTTCTTTCAGAATGCACACTGTTCAATATAAATGGCAGAGGTGTGGGTAGGGATAGTAGGCCTTGTCCTGTGCAGGCTCTGCCACTTGCTTTCACCTCCATGGTGTTGTTTTTTATCTCTTACGGTTCTAAGGCCCACTTGACGGGAGTCTGTATAAAGCGGTGACATGGCAGGGAGACTATGTCTCCATGTACCTTTCCAACCAACAGCGCCGTATCCTGCCAGTTCTGAAGACAGCACAACAGCTATGTGACACGGAGTGCAGTCAAAGACGTTCCTGCTCTTATGGTAGAGAACATAGCTAGCTGTGTTTAATCTGCAAATTGCAGGCATGTCTTTGTGCTGACTTCGGGAACCATCTTCCACCTCCACCACCATTCAAATCAGCACTTGAAGGAGCAAAATAATCGTACAAAATAGCCCAACGGGTGACGTTAGAAATATTTACGTTACACGCTTGGTGTTAATGGCCAGGCTCGCAAATCTGCTCATAATCTGAAGGCACTTTGTATTTCATGGCAAAAAGTGGCTCCAAAGTTGTTAATGTTCTTGCCAAAGAGAAAAGAGGAGCAATCTTCTTAACTTGTTCTTGTATTCCTCCATGGCCTTCCACCTCAGGCTTCTGCACTTCGTCTCTTCTGCTCTCCTTCATCAGGTGCTAATTAGCTCCTTTGGCCTGGTCTCCTACCCCTGGCCTGCCACTAGGGGATGTGAGCACAGTGTTGGAAATCAAAACAGGCCACTACCCAGGTTGGGATATAAAGCAGATATGAGTATTTCTTTTTTGCCATAGTTTTTCATATGTGTTCTAAAGCACCAAGCCAAAAGAAAGTTAAATCAGTTGTGTGTCAGGGCTGGATGTAGAGGAAAAAAAGCTAAAAAGATCTGAATATATAATGAAGGACAGGAAGGATGAGACACTGAAAGGTGTTCATAGTAAAGAGCTGGTGGAGACTGCCATCACCCGTCATTTCCCCACCTTTATAATGAGTTTTTTTTTTTTTGTTGTTGTTTTTTTTAACTGCCAGCTGGCAAAGTTGTCCTTGTGCTTTACAAACTGTCCTCAGATCTGCGTAGGAGCCCTTCACATGAGCCCTGCCTCATGCTACTCCATCATTAAGCTGCTCTCATCCAAGTCCTTGGGAGCAAAATAGTTTGCAGATTGTTTTCAGTAGATATATCAAATCCTTATTACTTTTTTTGTGTACATTTTAATTTTTTCCATTTTTCATGATTTTATGTCTGATAATCCATATTGAGACAGTGCTGTTTCCCTCTTAGTCATCTGAAAAAGTGAATCTTTGGTGATTATATTGAGGGTACGGGATCGTGGCCTCAGACAGCGCCACCAGTCTCCACCCAGCGAGGTGGTCACCTAAGACCTTGAAACAGTGTGAAAGCCAGGGCGGGGCATAACGGCCATATATGTGTCACTTGGAATGGAGCCTTCGATCTGATATCTGATGACAAGAGAAGGAAGGGGGTAGAAGGAAGAGACCAACACAGAGACAGTGATTTAGATTTTGATCAAATAAATAAGGTCTCAAATAAATATTTCTTGTTGGGAACAAAAGTTGTGAACTACTAAAACACACTTTTAGACATATTCATGACACATTCCTTATGAAAACATTTCCAGCCAAAGTATGTCAATCATGTGATGAAGATTCCCACATCCAGGAAAGACGGAAATACTCTATTCTGGTTTATTGTTTCAGGAATTTTTTTTTTTATTGTTAGAAAAGAAAAGCGAAGCTGAGAAGAACAAAATCTTTATTTCCCTTTCAATAGCTTAATCAATTCCAGACCATTACTTTGTCTTGCTTTCCACGTTTTGCTCTCTGCTTGTCTGCGAGTGCAATTACAGACCTCCAACAGGTACAACTAATTCGAGCACTCACACTCACACACTAATGTAATTAGGAGCCTTTTCTCAAGCAGCATCTTTTTAATACATACGATTGGATGGAGGGTCAGGACATTCCCCCTCTTCTAGAGTGACATCATCAATGGCGATGTCCCCCTCGATCCCTGGACCTCGTACGCCTTCAAAGATCACCTGTGTAAAGGCAAAAAACAAGATGCAGCAAAATTATGTACCGCATAAACTAATATGAGATGTAGCATTGTAAAATAATTATTTGGTTTAAATTAGTGATGCAGCTATACTGGTACTGATAAAAAAAATGCTCCGATACCAACTTCTGATATCATGTGACGCTATGTACAGTAAGCTAAATATTTGCTCTCACGCTAATGAGCAGATGACATAAAATGACAACAGTCTGGACATTGTTTTTCAATGTAGTTCGTTATTAATGGAGTCATCAAATCATCTCAGCAGGAAGAACTACAGCACCTTCCTATACAATCCAAGTAACCTGATTACCTAAGAACAAACCTAGCAGCCTAATCCTTGAACACTCAAGGTGTGCTTTTTATATGCACCAGTTAAACCAGGAAAACATATACAGAGCTAAATAAAATACACGTGACTTCCATGATTGCTTAATACTAAGCAGGTTACTTCAGTATCGGTATAAATGAGCACCCAAAACTTTAATAATTCTCAGTCTGGGGAAAAAAAAAAAAAAAATTGATCCAAAGTCATACACAACACCATATTGTGTTGGTTGTACTCACCAATGCATTAACACGGAAGCTAGCAATATCAATATAAACTAGCAGCTAAGTAGCATATTATTTGACTTCTAATATTTGCCAGAGTCATCTCTGGTGGTTATGACTATATTATCATTAAACTCAAACCGTTGTAAGGTGCATTCGCACTATGTTCATTTCTTTCTCATTTTATATAGAAATGTTAGGGACGTCAGTGTTATTAAAACCAAGTGTAATTTTCCCTGCCAAATAACCAACCAGCCATCTCTAGCAAAAAAAAAAAAAAGGCTTGAAATATGACCTACCTCCAAAACAAATAAATCCAGACATTATTGTGCAATCTATGTCCATAAAAACCTTTCCACAGGCTCTGTTAGAATGTTCACACACTGAAATTATGAATGTTAAAAATTAAACCAATTTTAATGTGGCTATTATATCAACAGAAGTGACAGCTACTCAGAGCTTACGAAGCCATAAAGGCAAACAAACCTTTAAATAATGATTACGACTGCAGTCACTTGTGCAAGAATATAACTATACAGTATATCTCACCGGAATCTAAAAGCTTTTTTGTCCCTGCCTTTCTTTGACATTGCTGCCAGGCTGAGTTTACTGTCCCTCTGTGGGATAACATTGCTTTTACAGCTGTTTTTTTTTTTTTTTTTTTTTCTGACAGCTTGTAGACCAACAGGATACTGTGACTTGATGGCAAGGATTGCTGAAGTTACATCCTGCAGCTGCACTAACGGGCACAATTTGATTAAAGATCGAGGAAAACTATTATAGTACAACCCCAATTTCCAAAAAAGTAGGAACACTGTGTAAAATGTAAATAAAAACAGAATGCAATGATCTCATAAACCCATGTGTTATTCACAATATAACATGGAAAACACATGTTTAACCTGAGTAAATGTTACATTTTAATAATAAAAAAAAATAAATAAATTCATTTTGAATTCGATGGCCACAACACATCCCAAAAAAGGTTGGGACGGGGGCAACAAAAGCCTCGGAAAAGTAAGTGTTACTAATATGAAACAGCTGGAGGTTAATTGGGAACTGGTCAGTAGGATGATTGGGTATGAAAAGAGGGAGAGTCTTTCAGAAGTAAAGATGGGCAGAGGTTCACCGATCTGCAAAAAAATGCGTCTACAATTTGTGCAACAATTTCAGAATAAGGTTCCTCGATGTAAAATTGCGGAGATTATGTCTAGAGAATCTACAGTACATATCATCAAAAGATTCGGAGAATCTGGAGAAATCTCTGTGCGCAAGAGACGAGGGTGAAAATCAGTATTGCATGCCCGTGATCGCCGGGTCCTCAGGCGGCACTGCATTAAAAACAGGCCTGATTCTGTAATGGAAATCACTGCATGGGATCCAGAACTCATTGTCTGTGAACACAGTTCACCGTGCCATCCACAAACGCTGGTTAAAGCTCTATCATACAAAGAAGAAGCCATATGTGATCATGATCCAGAAACACCGCCGGGTTCTCTGTGCCAAAGCTCATTTAAAATGGACCGAGGCAAAGTGGAAAACTGTTCTGTGGTAAGACAAATCGAAATTTTAAATTCTTTTTGGAAACCACAGACGCCGCGTCCTCTAAACTAAAGAGGACTAAAGAGGAGAGGGACCGTCTGGCTTTTTATCAGCACTCAGATCACAAGCCTGCATCTCTGATGGTATAGGGGTGCATTAATGCCTATGGAATGGGCAGCTTTAACATCTGGAAGGGCACCATCAATGCTGAAAGGTATGTACAGGTTTTAGAGCAACATCTTTACTTCTGAAAGATTCTGTCTCTCTAAGATCCTCTTTTTATACCCAATCATGATACTGACCTGCTACCAATAAACCTCTAGCTATTTCTTTTTAGTAACACTTACTTTCCCAGTGTTTTGTTGTCCCCATCCTAATGGCCATCAAATTCAGAATTACCTATTTTGTTTTCCTTAAAATGGTACAATTCCTTAGTTTAAACATTTTATAAGTTCTATTGTGAAGAATGTATAGGTTTATGAGGTCACTGAATTCTGTTTTTATTTACATTTGACACAGCGTCCCAACTTTTTTGGAATTGGGGTTGTATTTTTTTTAAATCAGGTTAAACACTCATTCTGCTTTTTTTTTTATTGTAATAAATCATGGATGTTAAAGTCAGATGTTTCCAAATAAACAAAAGGCAACCAAGAGAGTGTTAAGCATAAAATCTGTCATGCATATTGAGGTGATATGTGAGTGGTCCAGTTCTTAATGATGACAGTACCAGTCACGTTATGGTTTTGCACTGTTATAAATGCACAAAAACACAACATGAAGATGAACTTTTTATAGTTCCATCTTTACAAGCCTGCTAAGTAAAGGGCACAGCTTAAGCTCAACTTAAATTAGAAGAAGTTGGGACACTATTTAGGTGATTTTGTAAAAGTCGGCATGCTTCTGCAAGCCTCATTTACAATGCAGAGTTAAAATAATAAAGGGAAGAATTTTGATTCTTTAGCAGATATTGTCCTAAATGAGATCCTAACTGAAACGGTCATGGTTAATAAATATATAAGACAGGATTTCACAGTTTGATAGTCAGGACGTTCCTGTAATAAGGCCCCAGAGGACCAAAATCACCGAATATTTCCGTTACCGATCTACTGTAGTAATTAGAAATGTAAAAATAAGATGAGCAGAATGACATTTTGACAAAAATCACACAGAAAACAAAAAAAAGTTCCAATAACGAACACGTTGTATTAAACTCGTGTGAATGTTTCAAACTCGTGATGACTTTTTGTTTTTTTTTCCAAAATCTGGTACAGTTGATGAATCGATATAAAGAAAGTGGTCACATGAGAACCTCAGGAATCTTACCCAGTGATTACAGGTAATATAAATCAATGAGGCATCATGCTGCTGATCAGTCAGTGTGTTACCTGAAAGGAGGCAGTGGGATGGATGCTAATTTTGGCCTGTTTCCACCGTTCGCCCTGATTCCCACTGAGTGACCAGACTGGACTAGCATCCGAAGTAGCTTGACCTTTCTGCTTCATAAATGCATTCAGCGTGCCTAGAGAGAGTTATATACACGTCTTTTAGAAAAATATGAATCCACACTATCTACATAAATAAGTCCGTAGGCAATAACTAATAGTCTTTAAAAGTAAAAATACAACTAAATTATACTAAATTCCATAACCTCATGAAATATTCATCATTGCACTTTAAAATACTATGCACTGTGGAATACAGAATGGTGCACTGTAGAGTTTCTATATATCTCGTCCTACAAAGTGCTTTTCTTTTAATTCTGCAAACACCTCCGTTTCTCATTATTTTGCATTTGCAGCGAAAGAGAGAGAGAGAGAGGTGGTGGTGGTGGGGGGGGGGTGTTGCAGTGTGTGAGGAAACCTACAGGGATGAACAGTTTCATTTACAGATAAATATGGTAAGCTTTAGGTATGCTTTCACTTGGATGTGACCCACTGTAACACCATGGAGGACGCGCTGCAGAAGATGAATAGCATTAACCGTCCGCTCTAATGGATATGCCGTGATCCTTTTGCCTCGTAGGGACAGGCATTCAGGAGTGAGTGTTTGCTTTGAATTGGGTGATTTTTTTAATCACATAAACAAACTCAGAGAGAGAAAAAGGGCTCCTACAGCAAACTTTGAAGTGTCTCATTAATTAGCTCCAACCTCTTCCCAGGTTCCATGGTCAACACATTAAAACATAACTGTTGGTTCTTCAAGCTCCTTCAAACTACAGCCCTCGAAGTATATACCGTAGTCTGCGTGTATATGCCGTATTCTGTGTATATATGATTCTGGTGCACATTAATAATGTTTTCGGAGGATTCATTTTGAAAGTGCTTTGGGGATTATAGGTTTGTAATAACAAACAACAATAAAAACCGATTACAGAATTTGGAAACCGGCAAAACTGCATGTGGAAATGTCTCAAGCCGGGTCAGGCGATATGAAAAAGAATAGGTTACAGCCAAGCGGTGCGATTCCTTATGGCAAATTCTGTAGAATTCCTTCACAAAGAGAGAGATTGTTTAGAATTAAAACAAAAAACAAAAAAAAAAAACAGAATGGGTAGAGCATTGATTTTCCTTTCAGTCCAGCAGGACAAATGTGAGACTGAATGTCTCCCAAATCGGAAATGTCAACCTTCAGAAGCCGCCACAACTCTCATTTCAGCCGGGCTGGAGTGCCGTGCTTGTGTGTTAAAAAGGTGAATGTTAACTGTTTAAATGTTTAACTGAACAAGGTAAGTGTCTATTAAACATTCATGAAGGTTATAAAATTCCACACACCTCCACACTGGTGCAGTGCTTCAGATTTTATTGGTGAAGCTCACAAAGACTTTTGTACCAGCTAAAGTTTGTGGCTCATTCTCTTTTTCCTATTTATTCCGACAGTACCGCAACTCCATGCATGTCGAAGCATCAATCACACTTGAATCATACTGTAAGAACATGAGACCATTTCCATTTATATCTAATCTCTCGCTTCACTAAGCACAAATATTTATATTTGAACACTGTTACACTAAGCACGAAAATAACCCCTCCGCTTCTACTTCTACTGCCATACTAATGCATTTCTAACAGTGTTTTAACTTGATAGTATTCTTGGAGAAGGAGGATATGTTATGACAAACTACAAGAGCCCTTCTGTATGTAATTCTGGACACGAGTGTCTGCTAAATGGTAGTAGTTATTATTGTTCTATGTGTGGAAGCCTGGGAAGACCCTTCACATGGTCGAATTTGGAGAAAAGTGTATATAGTTCTGAAAACAACAAACAAGTTTTTTCTTTTTTTTTTTTCTAAATTGAAATATGCTTCTGCACAGATCTCCCCCAGATGTAAAGTTCTAGCATTTTAGTCTGGTTACACCCAAAATTAAAAAGGAATAAAGTCATATTTAAAGATTTCCTTCCGATTCCACTGCTAGACGCCCACCTCTACATTCATAAGTGAAACTTATGGATAAACATCATTATCATTACTATCAGATTTGAAGGAATTATACATTTCCAGTAGGATGATCACTTGATCTTCTAATTCGGCCTCTGTCTCTTTAGCTGAGGAAATATTCACTCTTAAAACGGCTCTTTATATGACGTGATGTTTCGCAGGAAGCAGCCAAGGCAAGGTAAAAAAAAAATCTAAATAAATAAAAAAATATAAATAAATAAATAAATAATAAAAATAAATAAATAAATAAATAAATAAATAAATAAATAAATAAATAAATAAATAAATAAAATAAAACGATTTCCATGTCACTTTCCGAGATGTCATTTCGCATCTTTTACATCTGTTTTACAGAATTCGGCTCGAACGACTTCCGATGGTTTTGCCAGACCGTTATACACATCAGTGCGAGATCTAATACGAACACAGAAATAGTCAACTGCAAAGCCTATTACTGTTCACAATTCTGTCCCTATCCTGAGACCACCCTGCGTTTTTAGTTGTGGTCTTCATCACATTAGTGCTTAAGCAGAAATGTTAGTGCTGAAGTTGAAGTTCAAGGTCAGAAGAAAAGGTCATGGCACATCGTCCAGCGTAGTGTTGAAAATTCCTTCCCTCTGGACACAACAGACCTCACAGCAGGTCCGAACTCAGTTTCACTTGTTTGATATGTGATGTGTTTCCTCCCTGCCGGGAACACATCGTTCCTTTCAAGACGGAGGGAAGAATAGAAGCTCGGCACTCTTGTGAAAGTGCACTCAGCACTTAAAACAGCCCGATGGTAAAGGACAATAACAAGCCACAGTAAGACAGCAACAATTTTGGCATGAATGGGAAAGACAAGCTACATTTGCCTTGTTACAGCTTTAGTCTATGTGCTTTGACACAATGGCATTACAGCTCTATTTGGAAATGCACACGCGTCTGTTGTGTTTCTGCACACGAGACAGGATTGGATCCAGTGATGTTATCCGGAGTGATTTAGGTCAAGCACACGGGCTAAAGAATGTGCTGCTATTCTCCTCACTGCATGGCATGCCAGAAGCTGACCGAAACTGTCCAGTCCAGCAACTTGTCACATTAATGGTGCAGTCATGTGGGAATGCTTCAAATGCCTGTCCCAAAATGTGTGTCTTTGGCGTTATTCACCCCGCCACTTTTTCGGTAGTTAAGCAGACGTTACTTAAACCAGTCACAGTCGTGTCATGGAGGAGAGAGCTCGGATATGACTTACCGATATGTTTCCCGTACATGTGGTAATAAAAGCCAAAGCAGTATGCTGGAGGGTTGGTGATGCCGTAGGGATTTTTAGGCGCCACGTTGAAGGTGGGGCTCAGCAAACGGGCCTTGTCGCCTTCTTTACGGGGTCTGGAGGTCTCGATGTACATATAGAAACCTGCCGATGACAGGAAAAATCATTAACATGCAGAACACCACACGGACAGAGCTCAGGACCAAACCCTGGAGCTGTGAGGCACCACCGGTACTGGCTACACCACCAAGCGACCCCTATTTAATACACAGTATATATACTAAAGGCCCTCCTGTCAAAAGGAAACAGATTGTTTTCTATTTCTATATTATTACAGGATAATTAAAAGCCAGGAAGGCTCTTGAGGTTAATGCAATTTTATACAGTTTCCTGTCCGCCGCCAGGATGATTAAAGCAAATGTATTATTTATAACATCAGCTGCTACTGCATTCCCATAAAAGCCACAATCACCAGCATGCCTCCCTACAGACCTCCTCCTCCTCCCTCCTCTTCCTCTTTCTATCAAAAGCCTCTTTGTGGAAGTGTCAATAAAGGGAGGTCAGACCGAATCTCTGTTGTAACTGGCAAGCCTTTCTCTCTTTGAAGTCACTTTCAAAACCATTATTGCCTGTTAGGAAAAAAAAAATTCATTTCAACTAGGAAACAGCCTAATCTGTACAGCTGAATTATGTCCAAATTAAACTACTGAATCTGGCATTTAGGACTTAACAGGAAGTGGCTGATTACTTCATTTAAATGCATCCCACCTCACCAGCAAAATAAAAGATGAAGCCTTAATGATTGCCAAAAGCTGCCCGTGTACTAAGGGGTGAATCGTTCCCATGTTTGATTGTCATACAAACCTTGTTTGGAGCCGCTGCGGTCTCCACTGGGTCCTGTATTGGGAGTGTATTTAGTGTCGCGTGTAGCGGCGCTATGTCTTGTCCAATCAAAGTTGTCATTCTTGTCCTGAGTAAACATGCAAATAGGCTCCTCCTCAAAGCTGCACTGGAATTCCCCTGAGCGAAGGAGGGAAGTGACAGACACGGTTAAAAAGCTTCGAAAGACCTCAGCATTGATGATCAGGAGCTTACTTAATCACGTATAACTTCCTTAACAGACTGTCAAACCCTTACAACAAAATCAATCGACGAAAATGCCAGAGTCACCGATGAAGCATTTAAAGGCCTGTCTTGCCTTTTGTGTGTGTGTGTGTGTGTGTGGCATCGCTCGCTGTTGTGCTATTGACATTCCGCTTGAGTGGTTTATGATAAATATTCATTGATTTTATTCAAACATAGCTGGGAGCAATGTAGAATGGTGACCTTCAAACAGAGCTGTATTTTTATTTTTTCATATTTTTTTTTTTAACTGAGGTATCTCTTAGCACAGATCACTGGCTTTTGTTTAAGGAACTCCAAGAGAACCTTCCGTACTTTCATGCCTGAAGACTTAAACAGGGGATTCATTCAAAAAAAAAATGTTTAACTCATCTTTTTTTTAAGGGATGAAAATAGGATACTTACTCAGATGCGGGTTAATGGGAGCTGTGAAGAAAAAAAATGGGATAACGTTTTTTAAAAGGTGTTAAAAGCACACAGGGAACTGCACAATGAAAACAATGTACCGTGTATATTCTACTAGTTAAAAGCTACTCTGATGTGCTTCATCATTAACAATACAAAATTATATATATATATATATATATATATGGAATTATGCAGTGACCCAGGAAAATGTTAAACAAACCAAAACAGATTTTTTTTTTTGAGGGGGGATAAGTTTGCCAAAAGCACTCCATTAAGGCAACATGGTATAAAATTTCATCTCAACTTTAATCACGTGCATTATGAAGTTCCAGAACATTAGTAACATAATTATATTCATTATGATAACCAATTGATGTTTAAAGAACCAATTTATAAGAAATGTCTTAGAAAAGCACAAGATAGACATTAAGAATGACCCTCTCTATATATTTTACAACAACATATAGTAAAATTGTGAAATACCAGACTGGTATGCATCCGAATCACAATATAGTGATTATGATATATATATGCACTCCACGCTTTTTTTAACAGTTTGTCGTTAATATTTTGTTATCCACAAACGAACATAGGAAATATTCTCTGTTGGAGTCCATGTTGGTTTGATCCCTGATCCTTGAAGCACTGAATGGATAATACAGCATAACAAATACAATATTTAAAAATAAAACAATCTCCAGATATTAGCCACCCGATTGCTATTCAGTGCAGAAATTAGTATACATACAGCTCAGAGTGAAGCATTTCCACACTGTGTATTTACAAGGCCATACTCATGCATTTCAAAGCAGATACTTCTCAATATGCAGTCCTCGCTACTAACATAAGAAGGATACATCCATGGAAAACAAGCTAAAGGTCAAGGGTACAAAAACACAGTTTGTTTCAATAAGTCACTGTAATTTCTTTCACAGAGTAAATACAATCTAAGCTGTCAAGAAGATGCATGGGCTTTTTCATGATCGATTTCTGCCACGCTGAATAAATGTGGAGCATCAGCTTAACCCCGAAACTTTGTTACCACGGAATGATTTATGAAATGCTTTAGGTCATGGAAAGAATTGATTTTAATTCACTCGATTAAACTAGCTAATAAGAAATCATTCCCGCAAAGCAAACATGTGTAAAGGAATATTGGTTAAGATCCCGAGTCAGTCTTGCAGAGCAGTGGGAAACAAAGCATGGGAGAGATGTAGAGTGTGCTTTAATGATACAGTACCTAGATTTAAAAATGATTAAAAAAAATAATAACATGCACATCATTACCATATCTTAGACTTTTTTTTTTTGGTTAGAAATGGCACGAGAGCTTATGACCGATCTGTCCTGTCCTCACGTGCACTTTAAGGGAAATGCAAAAAGAATGTATATAAAAAGATACTCAAAAAAGATTTTGACTTAATTTAACATCCATCCATCCATCTTCTACACCACTTTATCTTTTTCAGGGTCACGGGGAAACCTGGAGCCTATCCCTGGGAGCATCGGGCACAAGGCGGGGTACACCCTGGACTCAGTGCCAGTCCATCACAGGGCACAATCACATACACACACACACACCCATTCATACACTACAGACACTTTAGACACGCCAATCAGCCTACCATGCATGTCTTTGGACTGGGGGAGGAAACCCCCTCAGCACGGAGAGAACATGCAAACACCACACACACAGCC
The DNA here is from genome assembly GCA_012411365.1 of Ameiurus melas. NCBI lineage: Eukaryota > Metazoa > Chordata > Actinopteri > Siluriformes > Ictaluridae > Ameiurus > Ameiurus melas. The sequence goes on along the minus strand of CM022763.1, from coordinate 24,636,145 downwards.
TAATTTAACATACAGCGGTCATTTGGTATAAAAATGTTTCAGATAAATATGACATACCATTTGATACGACTTCCTCTATGAGACAATGTGAGCATATGTACAGCCACCCACACAGACAATACTGCAAACAAACACATCTGCCATGTTCTATCCAACTCAGACCTTTTCCGACATTGTACGTGCCTCACGACAGCACACTCACACAAAGCATCATCACAAAATGCCTTTTTTTTATGTACAGGGATATGCACACATCTGCAGCATTTCTAACAGTTGTATATGTACAAATAAGCTACAGAAAGGCATGGGATAAGTCAGTCATTACATATTAATAAATACAGTAAAAAATAAATAAATTATATATATATATATATATATATATATATATATATATATATATATATATATATATAATATATATATATATATATATATATATATATATATATATATATATTGTAAGCATTATGTTACTGGTTTCAATCCTAACAAGCACTTAAACAGGCTTTAAATATTTAACCATAGAGGAATTCTCTCCCTCACTGATGGAATCTTGTACGATTTTTCAGTGGAGTAGTGTGCTGAATATAATGGCCTGTTCCATGTTGGCACAGAAAAACGATATTTTTTTATTTCTGAAGGTTAAAACGAATATGATGTAACTACTGAATATGGAATGCAGCGAAGGGCCTGTTACTATGCAAAGGCTATTTTTTTTATGTTCGCAGCTAAACGCTTAGATAAGCAAGGACACAGAATGATAGTGTGACTTATTCTACGTGTCAGATCTGCAGTCTTTTAAAAAGACCATGTGCAAAAGCATTTATTTCACACGGAGACGTCGTACAGTCGTGTACTAAACTTAATATGAACACAAAGAAATACCAGGTAGCAATACGATCCCCTATCCTTCAAGCAACCATAGCTTAGCCCATGTTCTAGTAATCATCGGTATGATTAATCTTCTGAAAACATTTTCCAGCCTTCAGAAAGTAATAACGACTAAAAGGATTTTTGCACTCGTCTTTTCCCTCTATACAGGAATCACACCAGAAAGAAAGGCTATCTTTGGCTTATTGGCAGCATCACAACATGCCTTTTAGGCAGTCGTGTGCGACTGTGTGAAGATTATACTGTCCTAGTTATGTTGATCTGGACAAGTTTATTTTTTTTCCCAGCAGGTAGAAAGACAGAGGAACCGAATCTTCTTTGGTGAACAGCATACAGGTTCATCTCATAATTCTGAACCAAAGAATATTATATTTACGCGCTCATCCATTTCCATTACTTAAACATTCCCAATCTTTATGCTATTATCACGTGCATTAATAGCAACCTGCTGTACGTGTAACAGACGCTAATCATCACTATACAACTTTAATTACTTTACTTATTTGTACGGTACAACTGTCTAGTGACCACTCGCATGGATTTTGTTATCTAGAGCAAACAGTACAACATGTTAAGGAATAACCTCCTCAAAAGTTTCTCTGAGTACAGCTGTAGTGTGTGTGACGTGTTTCACAACCAATGCTCCGTCCTGATTTTATCAACACGCTGGCAAGCTGCCATTTCATTCTTGTTTACTTCCACTGTGATCTGAACAATTAACATTGGAGTCAGATTAGAGAAAAGGTGCTATTTTTAGCAGGATCATGATGGTAGCAAATACCATTAAGATGAGAGATAAGATAAATGTAGCCCCCGCGAACCCACCCCAGAATGCCTCAAAAATATACTGTAACTACATTGTAACTCGGATTTTAATCGCCAGTGACAAGCTGGTGTCTGAGGACGCTCAGGACTCAGAGTTAAGCACTGACTTGTATGTTAATACTATGCATGCGGAACGTGCTAGACGGAGTCTGAATGTACTAGATGTTGGCCTATAATTCACCTGCACAGCACTATCACCGGCCATAATAAAGAGATTATCACGTTGCCATATTTGTATATTTTATACATATATTTTAATAGTGCACATAATGACGAGATGGAGGATCTATAGTGTGCAGCTGCACAGTGCATGAGCTTGAAGCACAGCTCAGTCAATTCAACCAGCCAGTTCTCACCTATCATATGACAGCGACAAACCAGAGAGGCATTAACAGTGAATAAAATAATGAACACTATGAATGTCCTTATCAGAGAGTGAATGGTGGATAATAACCAGTAGCTGTATTAATGTTCGATTCCCTAGCTAATAAACAGAACCCTCCTGTATGTAGCACATTTTGGATATAGCTGTAGAACTCTTCTGTAGCTAATGATACTTGTTTGGGTTTTTTTTCCCCCTGATGTGCCTTTTGGGCACTTCAACCGTATAATGAAATCAGCTCTGCTCCAAGCACTGGTCCTTGCATGTTCCCCAAAGTTTACACAAACATTTTACATTTGGCAGATGCCCTTTTCCAGGTTGACTTACATACATGCTCTGTAGTCTCAATCAAAACATATCCTCATGCTAGCACAAATAGGTCAGGGACTAAGAATACCACACAGAAGATTCCCTATTAGAGGGAAGTGAATCGCTTCATTAGCCCTGCAATCAATTATTTTGCATCACAACCAAACACACAATTAAGAACAGAAGCAGAACAGTTGCGTTGATTTATTGCATTTCGGTTGGCAGTCCTCATGTATTAATTCTTTGTCAAGTCTTCCGTCTAGAGTAGAGTCATTCGAGTTCAAAACCTCATCCTAAACACCTGGAAAAAAATAAAAATAACCCAGCAAAACTGCTCACAAGTAAAAACACCAACACACGATACATAACATACTGTAAAACTCATGCATGAAAAAACAGCATGAGCTCAGGGCACTGTTTGCCACTGCCAGTACAATCAACTGCAACTAATTGCAAGCACCATGTTGTCTTTACTAATCCAAGCCTCTGAACAGCAAGTAGCTCTAACAGCCTCTGAAAGTGCAGTAACCTGTAAGTATGGCTGAGCAGGATATTTGAGTGTTATCCTTTTGACATGCATTGCGTAGAATGAGTTTTCTATGTATTATGCAGTGAGGAGCGATACAGAGCTTATTTACGTTACAAGGAAAATCGTTTTATTGAGCATATTAGGTCATCTTGAGCAAGTCAACAAGGTGTGATATGGTATCTGGCACCAAAACGTTAGCAGCAGATCCTTTAAGGTCTGTACGTTGCAAGGTGGGGCCTCTATGGATCTTACTTGTTTGTCTAGCACATCCCACAGATGCTCGATCAGACTGAGATCTGGGGAATTTGAAGGCCAAGTCAGCACCTTGAACGTTTTGTAATGTTCCTCAAACCATTCCTGGACAATGTTTGCAGTGTGTCAAGGTGCATTATCTTGCTGCAGTTAGGAAATATTGTTACCATGAATGGGTGGGTGTATTTGGTCTGCAACAGTGTTTACGTAGGTGCTACGTGTCAGAGTAACATTCACATGAATGCCAGGAGCCAAGGTTTCCCAGCAGAACATTGCCCAGAGCGTTACACTGCCTCTCCCGGCTTGCATTCTTCCCATTTTCGCATCCTGGTGCCATCTCTTCCCTAGGTAAGTGCACCCGGCCTTCCACGTGATGTAAAAGAAAACATGACTCATCAGACCAGACCACCTTCTTCCATTGCTCCCTGGTCCCTTCTAATGCTCACATGCCTATTGTTGGCAATTTTGGCAGTGGATGGGGTCAGTATGGGCACTCTGACCGGTCTGTGGCAATGCAGCCTCATACACAAAAAGCAGTGATGCACTGTGTGTTCTGACACCTTTCTGTCATAGCCACCATTAACTTTTTAAGCAATTTGTGCTACAGTAGCTCTTCAGTGGCATCAGACCAGATGTGCTAGCCTTCACTCCCTGCACACATCAATGAGCCTTGAGCACCCATCATCTAGCCATCACAACTTGGCTCATATCAAGTCTCACATCCCATTTTTCCTGCTCCCAACACATCATCTTTGAGAACTGATTGTAATCAGCATTGCACTACCTTAATTACTAAGCGCTATTGGTTATAACTCACTGCTTTTTTTTTTTTTAATGCACCTAGGGTATATCACTGAATTTTGAGTTTACAGATAGATCATAACTAGTTGTACCCCATCGATTATAAAAACAAAAATAATTCATTAAAATGACAACCTGTCTAATGACCATATTTACATTCAATATAATTTACTATGTTATATCCTTAGAAATGGAATTTGTCTTCCAGTGTGACCTATCCACTGTGTTACATCAACATGATTTTCCCTTTAGATTCTTAGACTGTTCTCTAAATCCTATCCAATTCTAAAGATTATATCATTTTCTTGGTAGGAACTAAACCACAATAAGCAAAGTAATTACCAGTCTTAATTTTAACCTTCATTTTTTTATATATATTTTCAGAATGCCTAGCTATCAGGGTTAAGCATAACATGTACACTCTCTTCTGTTAATTTATACTAGACATGAATGGATTTTTATAACATTGTAACAAAGCAGATAGTGTTATAATGGCTTTGTCATGTACTCTGTAAAAGTTGCATGCAAATAAGAACAATACATTAACCCCAGTAAAGCTGATTTAACTTCACATCAGCAGCACCTGACAGCAGGGCTTAGTGCAGCAGCTCCCAAATATTTTGACATCACGAATTTTCTTTTGACCCCAAAGCCATTACCACCCTATACTTTTTATTTTTTATTCCAGATTTATAATTTAGGACTTAACAATTCAAATTCAATAATAGTTTTGGCATATTTATGTTTGTTTTTTGTTTCGTTTTTTCTTTTAGTTTTGTTGTTCCACTCAGTCAGGGCCACTCAATGTTGTTAAGGAACTAGAGGAGGTAGAAAGGCAGGATGTCAGGATACCAAAAAACAACATCAACAACAAAAACAACCAAATAAACAAAACAACAAAAAAAACTAAAATAGCACCTACATTCTTCATTAAATGTGGCTTGTTAGAATGTGACTTCTAGTAACATTTCAAAATAGTATTACACACAATTCCCCTTCATAATTAAAGCCATATTCAGTATATTATTTTGTAAAAAAATAAATAAATAAAAAATAAAATAACTAAAACAATAGAGGAATTTTTATAAATTTTATAAAAACAAACCACAAGGGGTCCTTAGTGATACATAAAGATAAATGTCAATAGACGCAAACCAGGCAAGTTAATAATATCTATTATTACATTTTGTTGGCTTGCATTTGGATCAATAGCTGCTTTAGTGACAGTTCTGTAGCACTCACCACTGTAGGTCACCATCCTGATGGCGGAGTCTCCTTCACCGAAGCGAGTGATGGGGGTCAGGCGCACTTCATAGGCCTCAGGTCTGATGAGCTCTGTCAAGTTATAGGTAATGAGCTCTCCCTTCTGAATGGGGCCTTCTACAGGGATCTCCTGCTCCCACCATCTCGGCTGCCCGGTCTGGGGAAGAGTAGCACAAACAAGCGTTTATACACGTTCAAGCTTGCTGGTGCAGGTTTTCTCTGCCTTTTATTTTAGAACCCATAAAGCAACCTGAAGTGTGAGAAATGAGATATAAACATAAAACGAGAGGAAGACTCAACTCCAACCAAGTGGTGTACAAATAAAACAGGCGGCGGGGGGGGACGACGACCCTGAAGCTTGCTAAAAGTTGAATGGGATTGTATCAGAAAGACCTGTACAACCCAAGGTACCATTATTACAGCAATGTGTGATGTAACTTTGTGCTCTATGTAATAAAAGTTTTGTCTACAATAAGGAGGAGATGTATTATGGACGTGTTATTAGACTCTAACGCAACCATCATAAGGTACCCAGAGGGTCGATCCTAGACATAGGCAGCTTACTAGGTATACACATCCATCATTGTTTGTACTACCAAAAGGACAAATGATACACTAAAAAAAAACAAAAAAAAAAAACGAATGTAAATGACATGTCCAGCGTTTTAGGTATATTAAAATGAATGCAGCTGTATTGTAACTCACAAATACCCATGAAGGGTGCCGTTGTGTAGGCAGAACAAAGCACTACTCCCAGTGTAAATTGTTCTGGTGTCGCTTTGCTTTGGTGAAACACGCCTGGGGATAGATTTTATTATTTCAAGTGTCATTTCTGAACTGTAAACCCGTTCAAACAAATAATTATTGCGCTATTCAGTTAAAACGAGTTGGTAGTTCAACAAATGAGAAGCTTGTTGTATCAGTCAGAGAGCTGGCACTTCCCCAAGCGATGTTGAGCAGTGTGACACTGGCGATGTGTGTTTATCAGTCATTACGATCACGAAAAGTATTTTATGCTGGCACTAGGCTTGTGCAATATAACCATTTTATCATCCCTACACTATATTACACTATCTTCAGTGATCCACAATATTCAGTGATGTTTATCTTTCATATTGCATGATATTATAGTCAGATTTTTTTTTTTTTGTATTAAAAGACCTGCTAATCTTATATCTTGCAAAAGAAGGTCTAATCTAACAACGTGTCTGTGGCTGCCTGAGAAATTCCAATATGGAACGAGTCCCTTTTTTGAGGCCTAAACAGGCTCTGAAACAATTCTTGCTCAGATTTTGCCATTTCCAGGCCTCGTACTTGGACGAACTCCTCCTAGAGATTTCATCGGATTGACATAATATTCTGTCCGTCTGATCTCAACGCCTTGACGATGCTAAATTGCGAATTTGTTTCGTTTTTGCTGCACGTCGTGCGTGTGGCAGTCTCACAAACTTCGCTGTTTCAAAATTCCTATGTTTGATAACAGTCCTGACCTGAATATATCTATGTGCCAGTAATCAGTTTTGATCATAGTGCCACCTACTGCCAACCGTTTTTACACCGTAATACACTCCTAACAACATATACGTGTTAGAAAGTGCTAAAAAAAAATGCAATGGCATTCCCCTGGAAGAGCAGCTCCAACGTGCACCCAGGTGTGAGGATCCTTTCGCTTCTTGCCGCTTTAATCTGATCTAGTTTTTGTTGTTTCGAGTTTGCAGATTACAGCATTATTTTTGCCATGTTGACAATGACAATTATAGCAAAGTTCTTAATTAAACAGACAAAAAAACTAAGCAAAACAACCAAACAAACAAATGAACAACAACAAGAATGATTCCAAATGCAATCCATACAGTATTTAGTTTCAATTCTTGCTTCCACAGTCTATGTAGTGTACTAAAGGAAGCCGTTTGCAATTCAGCCTTTGGGTTAATTTCCTGCTGTTTAAACAGTTGTGATACATTTGGGTGAGAATAAAACACACACACACACATCACAGTTACAAGTACAGTATATGTGGGTGTGTTTGACTTTCTCTCAAATGTACGGTGAACTGTACAGACAATTATGTCCCCCCCCACCCCCATAAACACCAGCTGTCTCAGCATTCACTTGTTGAGATTAACTCAACTGTCTCAATGGCCTCCCAAAAATGATGATGTGTAAACAACAAGGCTGCCATGACAGCATAAAGTTCAAGGCCTTGTTTAAAGGAAGAAACACAGCATGTGGCCTGTCTCCAGGTAGAGGACATAAAAAATACTGCATCCCTACAAGATCAATTCTTCTAATCAGACATGGCAGACATGGCAATGGTTCATAACAAAGCCTAGCAGAGCCCTAACCCTGCAGAGAAAACTGTTTTCATGACGCTATAGCATGCAATTCTGAATGTGACCTGTGGCCTGACCATTGCAGTGCTGCACTATTCCATCCCAGAGTTTCATTAAAAAAAGAGAAAAGAGGTTGTGGCCAAAGCTTTACTCTTGACAGCAGTGATCTGAATGGACCAGGAAGTGAAAATGATCACAGAAAATTCCAGAACAACGACAAAAGAAAGAGAGTGGAAAATACATGTTTGAAACAGTCTATGAAAAATATGACATAATGATTTAATCAAAGTGTCTGTATGTTGTGTTCAATAATTTTTTTTTTATTTCGAAATGAAAATGGAAAACAAAGTAACAGCCTTTTAAGCCTGCATTAAAAGAGATGTCTTTCATGAAATACTGACCCATTCTTAATTGCTTCTACTAGTTACACCACACCAGTCTGGGAATCAAATATTAATTTCAGTGTGAAACAACTCAACCTGGAAGTACACGTAGCTAAGCTATTTCAGAGGCTATTCTTGGGTTAAGATGTGCACTCTGGAACTATATACTATACAGTTATTAACCCTATGTAATAATAGACCCTTGGGATCAACCGTGTTATCCTAATAATAAATTAGACCACAGACCCTCAATGTTACAGTTCAATACATATAACAGCAATCAACAGTAACATGATTAAATAAAAATCACAAAATATAAGCCTTGTGAACGAACACCTTTGCAACAATGTATTCGTCATAAATCATCCTCAATGTATGCATCCTAACATGACAGATGCATCATGATAAACAGCCTCCGGGACAAAGTTTACTGTACTCAATCATGAATCCCATTGGAAAAATTGATCTTACTGAAATTCACACGCATTACGAAATTAGGAACATTAGCGACAAGCTGAGGTCGAGGTAAAGAGAAACAAAATGGTAAATAAACAGTAAACTTACTTCGCCAGCCTGCCTTAACTCCCTCAATTCCCTCTTACAGTGAAAGAACATATTGTTTCCCGAGTTAAAGGTAATTCCTCGTCCTCTCTGAAGTGTTTCTTTGTTTGCTGGCATTTTCACAAAAAAATCTTAACGAATGCTCCAAATTCAATTCCTCTAAATGAGGGCAATTTAGATGCCGATTTGAAAGGGATTGTAAAGTTATGGGTAACCTGGTCCGACTGGAAGACTTTCCTCACAGGTCATAATTTGATACGGTATAATGGCATCGGCCAGCTTGAGTTATTCCTGCAGCGTAGCGCAGTGCACCTGCATGATGTAGGATAGCTGAAAGCCTTTTTGCTCATTAGCTCACTGCATCGCTATTATACGGCTCCTTCAGATTAAACTGGGCATTCTGACCCTTTCTACAAAAACAACAACGTTCCAGAAAATAAAATAATGTCATGTTTTTAATCGTTTCCTCCTTTCACTTGTCTTGGCACCAAATAAACAGACATTCCCAAGCAGAAAGCTGGTCGGCTTGCAATAATCTGTACTGATATGAAGAAAACTCACTGAAATAAACCTTTAATTGAAGCGAAGAAGCCAAGGCATGAGGAGATAACAGCTTTTGTTAGGCTGGGCCCAGGTAAATGGAAAAGTGTTGTTTTGTTATTGGTAATCGCCCACATAATTCAGTGGCTGCCCTTACCTTCACTTGCCACTCACATCCAATCGTGCCTTCCTGCCTGGAATGAGAATTAATTGGATCAGAGTGTTTAAGTGTGTGCACAGCAGTTGGGAGCAGATGGTCGTGTTAAACGCCAAGCTCGGTGCAAGAGTAACACACCATCAAATTTAAATTAAGCAAAATTTTCTATTTCATGTGATTGCAATGGTTTCCTAATACATTCTATTAGTTATCCTACAAATGTTAATCATGCATAAACAGTGCGACATTTAGCCGTAATTAGTCTTAGTGAGATTTATAGGAGCTTATTATTTGTTCCTATCTTCAGAGAGCATCTAAGTCTAAGTCTCTAACTGTCCTAATGACGATGTGAGTTGTTTTCCCCCAGACTGTCATCCTGTTTTCTTGATGAGCTGGTTCATAAGAACTTTATAAGAACTCAGAACAGACGAATCTGATCAAAGAGCGTGCCAGAAGAGTCGAGGAAAAAAAGCAACAAAAAAAAAAAAGGAAACACTAATCAAAGTGCCTTTGCAGGAAATGGCAGTGCCTGAACCAAACAACCCGTGTGTAATTACCATGGCGCGTATCGATCGCACTCTCCGAACCGTGCATGCTGATATCCATACTGACTGACAGATTGATTGCAGGAAGACGACAAGACAAGACGGAGGAATACCGCCATTGAGAGGGGCGTGGACAATGCAGTCAGGAAGAGAAGAAAGAAAGAGGTTAAAAACAAATCAGGCCAAAGTGTCAGAAAGTCAAGGTGATTCTCACTTTATGAGACTTCCGAGTGATTTTCCACTCATGCCTGCCTCACGAAAGGCAGCCGCAGATAACAGAAAATCATCCATTATGAAGCTGCAAAGCCCAGCAGCCTTCACTATTAATTCAACCGCTGTGGCGAGGGCAAAATGATAATGATTCTGGGGGAACGGTGAAGAACAGGCTGCACTGGGCTATAAATAGCAGCACATAACCCTCCACGTGCGAGGCTTCTGGTTGCCGCGCTACAGCACAGTGTTGAGCAATGGGGAGTTGGAGATATTTATTTATTTAAGAAGAAGCTCCTTCCACCGCACCAGCCCTGCATTCTCATTCATGTTTAATCATTCCAGTCTGTTATGAGGGGGTGGATTTTGATTTTTGCTCCAAAAAAAAAAAGAAAAAAGGCATCAATTTCACACCGTGAACAAAAACATGAAAAGAGCTCACCTTACATCATGAATTAAAAAAAAAAAGAAAAGAAAAAGCTGGCACTGCTACTGACTCAGATGCTGTTGCAACAGCCGGGTCTTAATTGCCCTGCGCTGGAACCCCAAGAGAAACTGACAGCATGCAGATTAGTTTATAAGTGCAAGCACTGAGCTTTCATTCCAACCAAACTGACTGAACACTTGGAAAATCGGAGCTTTGACTCACTGCTAACTCAATCCGATACTTACTGTAAGTTTTGATGTCTGTGCCTCTGAGGTACGACCTCCCGCTTATCCGTTTCACACTGCACAATTCTTTCTGGTGCACCACACTGGATAAGAAAACTAGATTTCACGCCAATTATGCTTGTAATATTACAGCTTAATGAACACAAATATTTACCTTTTGATTATCGCCACCCCCGAGACAACAACTATGAGTGAGAACTGCGGGACATTTTTCACACGGAAGTGCTTACATGATATCTTGGGGATTCAGCATTTGAATAAAAAATGTAAAAAAAGCAATTTAAAAGATCACTCACGTAAAATAATAATATTAGATGAAGTAATTATTGCCAAAGGACAAAACTAGATTAATTTTTTTTTCTTTTTTGTCCCTCTGAGATACAAAACCCAATGAATCCTCTCACCGAACATAGAATTAATGCTTATTACTCAACGCTTCCAATGTTTCATGACTTGCATTTACCGCATTAGGATGAATTATTAATAATGCCATTTTGTTTTTACCGTCTACACATTTAAACATTCAGACCCAGTCTCCATATTAAAATTTTGTCTCAGTTCCAATTTGGCTCTCATGAGCAAGGCTTTCCAAAAAGTTCTGACATTTTACATGGACGATATTCATGTTTACGTTTCATACTAATGTATATTACCATGTATTGTATCTTTAATGTCATTCATAAACGAGAGAAAACGCTAAATACGTTAGGAAAAAATCGATTATTCTCTACACTGTCAAACCGGATACGTTTATTTAACTCAGAAAATGTGAGGAAAATTTGATCAATCAATTTCTTCAAGCCAAATATACTTAAATATACCAAGTTTGATTTCGATTTTTGTTATATATAAGTGTATTTGGCTTAAAGAAATGGATTCATCAACATCTTTTGATTTAAATGAACTATCCGGTTTCACAGTGTATATATAAAATAGTAGAAAGTCTCTTAAAATATGCTGCCATTTTTTTTTTCTACATATAAAATATCCCCCATCACTCTCCCCCGAGTGTCACTGAGGGATGACAAATACAGGTAGAGAGACAGTACTCGGGACTTCAATCACTGTCATGAGCAGATCATAAAGCGACAGAGAGACCGAGGAAGAGAGAGAAATGAATATACACAGTGAGAGAAACTAAGGAACTAGAACTAGTAATTACAGCTTTATTCAGCCTCCATGCTGTAGTAGATCGAGTCGATATCAGAAAAATGGAGAGAATCATTTGAAGATGCATTTCACAGCACTGATATTTCTGAGAAACCTTGAATGTTTTTTTTCCAAGTAAAACTCGCGATCATAAATATATTCGTACAGAGTCAAAGGAAGCCTACACTGTAAAAATGGATAGTTCATTTAACTCAAAAAATTTGAGGAAACTAATTACCTCAAAATATTTAAGTTCATCCATCCATCTTCTACTGTTTCAACATACCATGCATGTCTTTGGACTGGGGGAGGAAACCCCCACAGAACAGGCAGAACATGCCAACTCCGCACACACAGGGCCCTGGCAGGACTCGAACCCCGGTCCATGGAGGCGTGAGGCGAACCTGCTAACCACTAAGCCACTGTACGCCCAAGCCACTGCATTTGGCTTAAAGAAATTGATTCATCAACTGAAAAATTTTGAGGTAATTAGTTTCCTCAAATTTTTGGAGTTGAATGAATTATCCGCTTTTACAGTGTATGCACAGACAGACCAGCCAAAACTGATCGGTTTTATTTGTCTTCATTTATGAGTTGGTGTTGGCTCACTTTATTTCTCATATCCTTTCATTAATGGCAATAATATAAAACAACCATTTTTCACAAACTTTTCCTTGATGCTATTTTCAGTCTCTGTCTTCATGAACTCGCATGACGATGTGTTTTCGATAAAGATTCCGAAGGACCTCAATCAGTCTTTCTGGATAAGTCTGCTTTCTGTCTGCTACATGCTGTCAACCTAATAAAAATAACGCAAACGCCAAACTCAAGTATATTCCATATAGATTATATCACAGAATAAACGTGTAATCCGTGCAAATTATCGGATTTGAAGTCGATCAAGTCAAGGTTTACGTTAAGTCTTCTTATGCGCAAATGTTCATACAGTCAGGAGAACGAGTAGGATAAGGATGTTATGTTGAATTTATGGGATTTTCATGAATACAAAATTTCTTGCGCAAATGCTTGTACAAATGATTTACGAATCAATTGATTTGAATCCAGCTTGATAAATGAGGCCCATTAATCGGAGCCCACTCCACGTGTAAAGTGTGTGCCTTTCACAACATACGATTAGACTTACCGGGTTGGTGAAATAAGCTTTTTGCCAATGTTGTGTCTGATTTGTGTTGCTTTTATAAAGCTTCTCGGGGACATTATCTATTTCTAAAAGCGCTATACTAGATGTATGAATGCTTACCTGTCGTATGCCAAGACGATAAGCCATGATACGGTCCACTGTATCTGGGTTCATCTGAGTCCACTGCAGCTTATAGCCATAAACTCGGGGTCGGTTCTGCCACAGCGGACTATAGGTGTCGTAGTAGAACTCTGGAGCGTAAGCTTTTCCTGTAGAGGGAACACAGACAATTTCTTACTCATCTTAATATGTGATCGCGTGCATCAGTTCACATAAAGGCATTATACATAACATGCATACAGAAGAGTCGATAACACATCAGTATTTGAAGGAAACCTATATGAGGCCTTTATAACACATTCATAAACAATACATAAATATTATATAAGGAAATTCTGGAATGAGAGGCTTATGTTAAACCTTAAGCAATGCAAAGTTTATGAAGACCAAACGTAGGTTCAGATAAAGAAGAGTCGAATGATTGGTTTTTTTTTTGTTTGTTTTTTTGGACATTATTTTGGGCTTACTATCCATGACTACCTTTTGAGAAGAATATTTACTATATATATATATATATATATATATATATATATATATATATATATATATATATATATATATATATTTATATTGGAGCATGGAATTAAATTAAATCTACTACAAAGCGCCATGTTACTTCATTTATTTACAAAATTCAAGCCAAATGAATTATGTGAACAACCTCAGGACAAAGTGGTAATCGAATTTTCATTAAGAACTCTATTAAGAAGCACACATACACGTTCTCAGTGTCATGAATGTACTGTTTGGAGAGAGAAAAAACAACAACAACAACTAACTAATAACTTGCAAATAAGCAAAGGAACCAAGCAATGTGCTTAAAGCAGGTGTGAGTTTTGATTGCTGAGTTCTGAAAGTTCGTCAGTTTATGAACCAGCATGAAAAAGCAGCAGCTGCCCAGACAACTTCATATCATGATTGACAAAACATTGGCCTCAGAGGGACTTGGCATCATCAAGAGTCTCAGCCTTATCTGCTAATATCCAGAACCTGACAGTTGATGACTTGGTCAAAGCTTTCAGAGAGTTATTGTGTTCATGACAGGTGCTGACGAAACCACAGATGGAGCTGTAAGGGAAGCGAGCATGGCCATTGACATGGAGGGATGTGAAGTTGCTGATCTCTGCACGGAGTCTCATAAACCTGCCAGTGGTGTTTATGTCAGCCATGACTTATTAAGAGGCAGTGGTGGCCCAGACACTTTTTAATGATCTGCAGATTTAGCCCTGCAGGCTGGGAGGAGGGCCATCACAATCTCATCAGGAACCCGCCTAAGCACATCCCAAATGGCACAACAAAACAGTGAGTGAGTGAGTGAGTGGAGAGAGAGAGAGAGGTGTGGGAGGAAAAGAGCAAGAACGGGGAAAGGAGCGCACCAAACAAGAACAGATTTATTAAGCTGTGACAGAAGTATTGTGACTCCTGAAGTAGAGCAAAACAGCAGCTTTGATCTAAGCTACTCTTGCTTAATGCATGGGAGAACTAGATTGTGCTGCTCTTTTAGTGTACTGAATAATGGTTCAAAAAATTACATTACTTCCACTATATTCAGCTTAGCGATATCTGATCTTCCAGCAGAAACGCCTTGTTGACGAGAGAGGTCAGAAGAGACTGGCCGGACTGGATCTGTCAGCATAAAACTCTACAACCATCGTGAGCTGAAAAGCATCTCAGAATGCACAACACGACAATCTATTATAGCAGAAGAAACATGGAGTTTCATTCCTGTCAGCAAAGAACCAGAATCTGAAGCTATAGTGGACCCAGGCTGACTGAAACTGGACAGTTGAAGAAAGGATTGCTGCAGCATACAGACGACAGCATGAATCCATAGTGTCAACAGTTCAGATGGTGGTGGTGGTGGTGGTGGTGTAATGGTGTGTGGAATGCATTTCTGACAAACATTGGGCCCCTTAATACCAAATAAGCAAGGGTTGTATGCCACAGTCAATTTCAGTCTTGATGCTGACCATGCACATCCCTTTATGAACACACTTTACCCATCTCATAATGGATAATTGTCTCAAATCACAAGTCAACTGTTTTTTTTTTTTTTTAACATACGGAAGACCTCAGTACAAAGATTAGTTAATGTCTGTGTAATCGATTTAGAGATATTCTCCAAATGTACCTTAACGGTTATGGGGATTCCAAACGCATTCAGCTTAGATTTATTTGTCTTTTGTGATGATTAACAACTAAATTTTATGGAGACACTAGAGATCCTGATCCTTTTCGGATGTCCTACCTCTATATGGAGCTCTCATCTACTCCAATTCCAGATCGCTGGGACTACGGCTGCTTCTAAGGCAAAACAGACTTCATATAAATCCATAATGAACATTTTCACACTATCTGTTGTTACCCAGATGAGGATGGGTTCCCTTCTGAGTCTGGTTTCTCTCAAGGTTTCTTCCTCTTAACATCTTAGGGAGTTTTTCCTTGCCACCGTCGCCACTCAGTGATTTGCTCAGTTGGGATAAATTCGCACCTTTAATATCTGTATACCGTGTTGATATTTCTGTAAAGCTGCTATGAGACAATGTCTATTGTAAAAAGCGCTGTACACACTATTGATTATTACAGCTAGCAGCACCAGCAAACACACGACCAAAGTGGATCAGCACAATTGACATATTTTTGACATCCAATTCCAGGTCGATTCATAACATTTCCAGTTGACTGGAACTTCTTAATTATTGCCCTGATGGTGGAAATGGGCGTTTTCAATGCTTCTGCTATTTTCTTATAGACACTTCTGATATTGTGAAGCTCAACAACCTTTTGCCGCACATCACACCTATATTCCTTGGTCTTATCCATTGTTATGAATGACTAAGGGAATTTGGTCTCTGTGTTACCTCATATTTGTACCCCTGTGAAACAGGAAGTCATGGTTGAAAATTTTCCTGTTAATTTAGTCACCCAGGTGTACAAATTTTTTTTTTTTAAATATCAATGAGATATACTTCAAATATATTATTCTCATATAAACTCATAGGGGTGCCAATAATTGTTGGACACCTATATTTAACAAAGATTTTTGTTGTTGTTAAACCTGTGTTGTGTTTGCAATTGTTTGATATCCACGAGAGCAGAGTTTTATTGAATTGTTGGAACAAAATATCAAACGGTTAAACAATAGACAACCGTTTCATAGCCTTCTTTGCTCATATTCACCAAGGATGCCAATATTATTGGAGGACATTGTATATCTCACCACTCCACCATTAGAACACCAACTGTGGGAATCTTTCGAGAATTGTGTTAATCCATCCAGTAAAGTTCCAGAGATATGTACTTATACTAATAATCTAATAAGATTTCACTAACATCTCACTACCTACATCTCTGACCTTTAGCTTAAAAAGAAGATGAAATGAGTGGAGGATAAATCTCCCTCAGATTTATAAATATATATATATTATATATATATATATATATATATATATATATATATATATATATATATATATATATATATATATATATATATATATAAAATCAATTTCTTTAGTAACATTAGTTCACAGCTTTATGAATTATATGCGCATTAAATTCATACATATATATATATATATATATATGTATGAATTTAATGTGCCATGTAATTCATAAAGCAGTTGAAATGAACAGAATGTTGCTAAAGATTAATTGATTATTTTAGTTCTTGGTAAATGCTTCATTTGTCCTAAAAATTAGTCAGGAGTAAATGTAATAAATCAAGTGCTCAAACAGCTCAGCTTTCCTTAAGGCACCGATTCTATCAGTGAGTTAAAATAGCATGTTTATCTTTTAGAGCAGATTGTATCTTTTCAAATATCACAACTTTTCAGCTCGGGATCTTCACATTATCTGTAATATGAGATAAATATTATGCAGGATTTAGATCGCTCCCACTTGAGATTCAGATTCAAATTCCAGGATGTTTATTTATTTATTTGTTTATTTTTATTTATATGATGCAACCCTGGATGACTGAAGGTAACTGAGCGGTGTGCTACCACATAGGTTAAGCCACAAACCTGTAAAATGAGCATCTTTACAGTTGAGAGTCAAGCAATGAGTGCACGTCGACGTGTATTGTGTGGTTTCTGGTAGAATTAAATAAGAATTAAAACCCTTCTGTTAAGTCCTTTCTTTAATTTGTTTAATTTTTTGCTTGGCTTTTACAATTCAAAGACGTGTTGCATCTAAAATTAACAAAGGAACAAAGGAAACAACAACAACATCTGCAACAACATAAACACCACTAATATTTTAAAATGGACTGAGGCTAGAGTAAGAAGTGTGGTGTTAGCCTGGCAGAGCGAATGAATAGCTTCTTTAACTCAGCTCTGCAGACGTCACAGCCTGACATCTCAGTATTGAGCTTGAACTCAGGCTTGTGTATACAAAGTCTGGCCTCTCGCATGGTCTGGTAATCAGATTTACAGAGTGCTTTTTGATCTTGGTTTAAGCAACTGGCTGTGGCACATCTCATACGTCTTGGCTGCCTTACTGTTCCAGACGTTGAAAGGGAGGAAGGAAGTAGAAGTAAGGGCCTTTCACGCTGAGCACGATTAAGCAACACGAATGTATGATGCGATGACGCTCTTGAATTGAAACAATTGATATCTATGGAGCTATTCACACCAGGTGTGATTAGTCGCAGGCCAACAAAGTTTTTTTTTTCGAGCACTGTGTCGATCCACACAACCCACCCCCCAACCCATCCCCACAAGCCCCGTCACCCCATGTAGAAACGGGCCGTCCAATTACATTTGAGCTTTAGATCACGTGGTTCTTCTTCTCAGCAGTCCAAGACAATAGGCCGAACAGCTGAATAGTTGGTTGCACCACCTAGTATGCAGGCGTAGAATGCATTCTCGGTCAGCGCCACCTAAGGCGATAAATCATTTCGCGTTTGGTGTGAAAGCACCATTCAACACCGATTCACTGCGCTTTATCGTGTAGCACTCAGTGTGAAAGGGCCTGTAGTAGAGTAAAACGTACAGCTCAGGATACGGAAATTAAAGTCAATTTGCTCATTCTTCAAGGCATTTCTTCATACGATCTATTAAGGCAAACTATTATTAAACCTAATGAGGAATTTCTGCAAATATGCTTGTTTAATTTAATTTAATTATGAAAATGTATTTGCCTCGTACTAATTATCGAAATCTATGAATCTGCATCATAATGGGGTTCAGCTGGACTAGACACAACCAGGCCTGAATACTGCAAACCCTGTTCCATCACAACTACACTTAAATATAACTATTTCAACAGCATGTAGTTGGTTAAAAGGTCTTAATCAGTAACACACTATGACAAATTGAAAGAAATTCCAGAAATGATGAGAAAGAAGGAGATTGAAATACATCAGTCTGGGAAGGGTTACAAAGCTATTTTGTAAAAACCTTCCAAGATTCTTCCAAGAGCACATCAACGATTCATCTAGGAAGTCAAAAACGAGCCAAGAACAACATCAAAGGACCTACAAGCCTCTCTTTCATCAATAAAGGTCACTGTTCATGACTCCACTATCAGAAAGACACTGGGCAAACATGGCATCCATGGAAGAGTGGTGAGGTAAAAACCACCGCTAACCCAGAAAAACATTAAGGCTCATTTGAATTTAGCCAAAACACACCTTCATGATCCTCAAACCTTTTGGGAAAATGTTCTGTGGATTGATGAGCCGAAAGGTGAGCTGTTTGGAAGACAACGGTCACGTTAGATCTGTCGTAAACCAAACACAGAATTCCACAAAAACTATCATCATAGCTACGGTCAAGCATGGTGGTGGAAGTGTGATGGTGTGAGGATGCTTTGTTTCTGGTACTGGGCAACTTGCAGTAACTGAGAGAAACATGAATTCTGCCCTCTACTAGAAAATCCTAAAGGAGAACGTCTGGTCTTCAGTCCGGAAGTTGAAATTCAAGCACAACTGCATTATGCAGCAAGACAATGATTCAGAAATAGTTTTTCACAGCACTGTAGAAACATTTTTACTAGGGCACTCAGACTTTAGGACCACAAGGTAATCATTTTAAACAACTTGATTTTTTCTTGTGATCTGTAAGTACTTCTAATGCAGATTTATGATGTCCAAAATATCCTGTTTCTTTAAATGTCCACATGCAACTAAATGAACGTTGTTTTCAAATAACTCCTCCCCCTCAGCTCACTTACTGTGAGTACAAATCAGGATCCATTATACCTACAGTGAACAGGAGCGGAGCTCCTCTTGGGAAGCATCGCCTACAAACTGGGCCAGATTTTAGGGCTAATCAGTAGCTGGAGTAGACTACCCTCCCTGGAGTTTGCAGGCTCTGCTAACTCTGGCAACTGCCTTTGTGTCCAGATGGCAGGGAAGGCAGAGCATGGGGAGAGGAGTGAGCTGCTGAACGATGGCAAGTCAGCTCTCCACCGTTCCATGGCAAGAAAATAGATGCAGGCTGCTGAGATCTGCTTCAGGCTTTACCTACAGCTCACGGGAAGGCAGGTCTGATTTATGCCGAGCAGTGCAGAGAGGTCCATGTCTTCAGTCCTAAAAGCCAAACACTACTGGAGGAGAAGAGGCTTCTGTGGTGCCAGGATCAGGTAACAAATGCCGGCCAACTCTGACAGTCAGCGTCCTCTCGGCTCCTTTGAGCTCTCAGATGACTGCTGTGGCCATCAATCCATATCTCGTTCTGTCTTATATTTTTTTTTTTTTTTTTTTGGGCCATTGGCGGGGGTTGGTATAAATATGTAATTTCTAATGCTCCATCCAACTCATCAGCTTTAATCAGTACCACTACGCAGCTGATGTGAATCTTATTGAAAATATTCTCCATTCAGTCTTTGCCGTGTGCCTAGATGTGATTTCTTCCCATTCTTTTCTATCAATTACCTGGTCCTTGATATAAGGGACACAAACTGACAAAACTAATCTGTGATTCTGAATAAAAAGGAAAATTGAATAACTTTGCTCGAGGACAAATTAGTAAGTTTGAAAGAGCAAAAAATCCAGGGAGAAAGGCTATAATGTTTCCCAAATGTGTTCTGCTTGGAATCTTATTTGAAAGCAAAATCATCTGTTCTCACGTTCTACATACACACACTGAAAGTTCCCCTTAAGGGACAAACAAAAGCTCTAGCCAGAGTGTTAGATTTACAACCCAATATCAAAGTCTTAATATTTGATGATATAAATATCCAACCCTGGAACAACAAATATCGAGACAGCTGGCTGGCTCAGCTGGCTCAGATTCTCTGTTGTTAGCTAACCAGCTCTGTTTGAGGATATTTTCAAATGTTAGCTAGCTTTTGTTTGGGAGCTTTTCTCTTTCTACATTAGATGGCCAGTTCAAATTATTGTGGGATGCTGATAATTGTCTGCCGGATTGAGATGTGCTGAGACTTATAGATGGCCTGAAGAACATGTGAATGATTTTTTACAAAAAACTCCGTCTTAGATCCTGCCTCATAGAACCTAGAGTTTTAGAGTTAGCATTAGCAAGGACAATCGTTACTTTCAAGCATGTTAGCAAAGTTAGCATTTGAAGTTACATGATAAACCATTCAGCTGCTTTTAAGCCAAGTTACAGTATGATGCTCTGAACACACAAAATTTGGCTCATATTTATTTATGAGAATGGCTTTATATAAATTGCAAAAAGTGTCAGAGCAACATAGCTAATTCTATCTTCTTCATTGCTTTCTCCTGCAATAAATAACTTCATATTGCAAAAAGCACTAGCAGTTCTAGTCTTCTAGTCATTCAATTTCTTTTCAAGCACAGCATGTTTATTTATTTATTTTTTTTGTTCATGATGATGATCACTATCACCATCCATCCATCTTCTACCACTTACTCCTTGCTCAGGGTCGCGGGGAACCTGGAGTCTATCCCAGGGAGTATCGGGCACCAGGCGGGGTACACCCTGGACAGGGTGCCCGTCCAGCACAGGGCACAATCACATACACACTCACACACCCATTCATACACTACAGACACTTTGGACACGCCAATCAGCCTACCATGCATGTCTTTGGACCGGGGGAGGAAACCGGAGTACCTGGAGGAAACCCCCGCAGCACGGGGAGAACATGCAAACTCCGCACACACAAGGCCCCGGCGGGACTCGAACCCCGGACCCTGGAGGTGTGAGGCAAACGTGCTAACCACTAAATCACCGTGCGCCCCATGATCACTACCTTTGCCAAAATTTTACAGGAAATGGATACAGAACTGTTTTATAGAGACAGTGATCTCCCAATCCTCAGTTATGTGTCTTATACTGGGGACAAACAGTCCACTCCTGCATCAGAACCCATACACATCAAATCATTCAACTGTTTGCCTTTACATTTGAAAGCTTCTTGAGACTAGTTGCAGGTTGCTAACTACATTATATAACAGATTTTCCCGCAACTTGAGAGTTAAAGCAAATAAACTATCATTCAAAACTGCACTGATCACATGCACTAACAGTAGGCTAACGCTGGAATAAGCATCCATTCACATCGCTATGATGATTTTAGTCAAATTGTTTTCTTGTTAAGCTAACCGGTTATCAGGCAATACACTACTTTTATTGGGCAACCTTTGAAGCTCATATAATCACAGAATCACATAGAGAATAGCAGTTTACTGACACAAATAAACTATAGATGTAACAGCTTATCATATTGTTAGAGAGAACTGTACAACAATATGGACAATATGGAGCACCTGAAAAGTTGCTGATTTATAATAAAGTGGGATGACATTAATAAGAAATGAGACAGGATTTTAAAGCCTTGTGTCTTGACAGGGATTACAGTTAGAACAATTTTGAACCATAATTGGTTAGAAAAGAAAATCCTTGCACAGCAGATTCCAAATGTCACAACCCCTGTTGTACTGCACTATATACATCATTGCTGGAGTGTGCATTTCTGCCTATGAGTAAAAAGTAAAAATGCTTATACCCATCCAAATTTAGAAAATAGTACATAGAGGCAAAATTGCGTATGGACCTGACTGTATAGATTTCTGATTTCTTCTGTTTTTGTAGATATCTCATTATTGAAAAATTTCAAACATAAATCTAATATAAAACAAAGACAACCTGAGTAAACATAAAATACAGTTTTAAAATGATAATGTTATTTATTGAAGCAAAAAAGTTATCCATTCCAAATGGGCCTGTGTGAAAATGTATTTGCCCCCGAATCTATGAATCTGCATTCATAATGGGGTTCATCTGGACTAGATGCAACCAGGCCTGATAAGTCAAAAGTGGAACTGTTTGGAAGACCGTGGTCCCATTACATTTGGCATAAACCAAACACAGATTCCACAAAAAGAACATCATAGCTACGATCAAGCATGGTGCTGGAAGTGCGATGGTGTGGGGATGCTTTACTGCTTCATGGCCTGGCCAACGTGCAATAATTGAGAGAAACATGAATTCTGCTCTCTACCAGAAAATCCTAAAGGAGAATATCCAGTGTTCAGTCCGTAAGTTGGAAATCAAGGGCAACTGGGCATTAAGTGGTTCATGCTCGAAAACCCTCCAATGTAGCTGAACTAAAGCAGATCTGCAAAGAAGAGATTCCACCACAGTGCTGTGAAAGACTGATCTCCAGCTATCAGAAGCGTTTGGTTGCAGTTAAAAACCAGATTTTAAGCTTGAGGTAGCAGTTAGTTTCTCACATGGGTGATAGGTGTTGGATAATGTTTTTTTTTTTGCTTCAATAAAAATAAATAAATAAAAATTGAAAAAAGTGTGTTTATTCAGAATGCCTTTATTCTATGCCGTATTTCATCTGAAGAGCTAAAGCTATTAAATAATGATGCATGCAATAAATTATATATAATCATTCAGTGGAAATGCATGAGGATATTAAAGAAGATTACTGCCCTGTTGTAGTTCATCAAAGCAATGGATAAATACAGGTTTTTTTTTAAGGAAAAGAAAAAAAGTAGGTCACCCTAGTTTAAAAATAGCATTTGTAAGAGATATATGCACACCTAGAGAGAAACATTTTGTGTGACAGCATCACCAATGGAGTTATATTATTCACTGCATATATTATTATTGCATGTACTGCATTATTCACTTGCTAAAAAAAATGATATCTTAGCAATTAAAAGCATCCTAAATAGTCTAATATTGTTTTTTTTTTATAAAGTGATCATAAAAGATATAGTACATCAGACTATCACAACTATTTCTGTACATTTTTACTTATTTCAAGCATGAAATAGTTTTGTTCTATAGCGAATAATTTCAACCAATTTGGTTTAATAGGCTTATATTGATTTTATAACTGTTAGTTAGTAATAACAATTACTAATGAGATGTATTAGATACAATTATGTACAACTATGTACAACTTGACTTTTGGTTTTACAGCGTTTGAAAATTTCCTTATCACATATACTGGTTCAGGGTTACTGATACAATTATTTCAATAAAGATTCAAATGACAAATGAATATAAGAAGGTGCAAAAAATCAATGATTTTAGACTCAGAGACTGTAAGGACGCCATAGCATGAGAAGGATCAGAATCCATACTGCAGAGATTTATTAACAAAAGGTATACAGTAAACAACCCAAAGGGGGTAATCAGAAGTGTAAAAACAGGCAAAAGGGTCACTAACACAGAGCATAGGTAGCATGAACAAACAGCTTTGTTTAAGGCAGAATAATACTGGCAATACATCGCAAGATAACCCAGGAAGCACATCGCTTATAAAGTTATAAACAGGAAGTGAAGTTAATACTCGGGTGACGGTTCCCTCTGGTGGAGAGGGGAACTGTTCATAGCCGAAAGTGTTACAGATTCCCCCCTCTAGGAACACCTCCCGGTGTTCTCCTTCTGGGCCGTCCCCTAGGTCTAGGTGCTGGTGTCTCTGGGTGATCACAGTGGACGACCTGGATGAGGGAGGGATCCAAAATGTCTGTGGCTGCCACCGAGGATCTCTCCACTGGGCTGTAGCCCTCCCAGTCCACCAGGTACTGCAGCTAATTAAACCTCATATGGGAGTCGAGGATTTCTCTGACCAGATAGGTAGGGGACCCATCAACACAGAGGTGGTCCAGATTTGGTGGTTGGAGGCTCAGGTGCGGGTTTCAGTAGCGATACATGGAAGGAGGGAGAGATGTGGTAATCAGTAGGAAGCTCCAGTCTACAGGTGCATCTCAAAAAAATTTATATGGTGGAAATGTTCATTTATTTTCCAGAACTTAATTAAAAACCTGGAACTTTCATATACAACATTCTATATTCATTAGACAATTTCCAATGAGACTATTCACATGAAAATTTCACCAGACTTTGGTATTTACTCAAGAAATCCAAACATTAAGGTTATGTGTAATAAAGTGGGGAAAAAAGTATTGAACACGCTAATAGAAATTTATTTAATACTTAGTGGAGAAGCATTTGTTTGTAATCACAGCTTCAAGATGCTTCCTGTATGAAGAAATTAATGGGCCGCAGTATTCAGGTGTGATTTTGGCCCATTCTTCTAAACGTATTGTCTTTAAATCTTCTTCAATTCAGGATTCAAGTCAGGTGATTGACGGCCATTCAAACACCTTGATGTTTTTTCTCTAAAACCAACTGAGAGTTTCCTTTGCTGTATGCTTTGGATCGTTGTCCTGCTCGGAGGCCCACCCACATCTCATCTTCATCATCCTGGTGTATGGCAGCAGATTCTTCTCAAGAATCTTCTGGTAAAGGGCTCCATTCATCGTTCCTTCAATTATATGAAGTCAGTACCATGTGATGAAAAACAGCCCCACACCATGATGCTTCCACTTCCAAACTTCACTGTGGGTGTAGTGTATTTAGGATGATGTGCAGTGCCATTTCTTCTCCAAACATATTGTGTAGTATAACAGCCAGAAAGTTCAATTTTGCTCTCATTCAATTTTGCTACCAGACTACACTTTCCCAGTATTTCATCGGCTTGACCAAATGAGTTGTAGCAAACTTTAACGAGCTTCAACATGCCTTTTCTTTAGTAATGGAGACTTGTGTTGTGAGCATGAGCAGTGAAGTGCATTGTCTATTGTTTTCTCTGTGATGATGGTACCTGCTGCCTCCAAGTGTTTCTGGAGCTCTTTCCGAGTGGTCCTTGGCTCTTGGGCTACCCTTCTGACTATTCTTCTCACTCCCTGGTCAGAAACCTTGTGCAGAGCTCCTGTGCATGGCCAGTTGATGACTGAGTGATGTTGCTTCCACTTGTGGATAACGGCCCCAATGGTGCTTACTGGAGGATTCAAAAGTTTTGAAATACGTCTGTATCTGATTCCATCAATATGTTTTGCAACAATAAGGTTGTGAAGGTCTTGGAAGAGCTCTTTGCTTTTATCCATCATGAAATGTTTCTTGTGTGACACCTTGGTAATGAAAAGCCTTTTTATAGACCATCAATTTACTAACCCAGCTGATATTAATTTGTACAGTTAGGCAGTATAATTACTTATGGATTTCAGCTGGTTCCTTGACTTGGCTTTGGAGAACTGCTTTTTCTTAGTGTGTTCAATACTTATTTCTTGTGTCATTCCATTTTATTACACATAACTTTATTTTTGGACTTTAATGTTGTGTATTGTTTATATTTCCGGATTTCATGAATTAATACCAATGTCTGGTGAAAATTTCATTTGAATAACCTTATTTAAAATATATTTATTGAAAAAAATGTTGACGTGTTCAATACTTATTTCCCCTACTGTACATAAAGTGAACTATTTCGAGCCTTTTTTTGTTTTAAACTTGATGATTAAGGTTTACAGCTCATGGAACCCTCTTCCGAGGGTTCTCAAGACCACGGGAACAAAGGTGGCTGATAACCCAGAACACAGTGAAACGGGGTCACCCCTGTGGATGAGTGAGTTTTGTGCATACTCAGCCCATGGCAGGAATGTGCTCCACTGATGTTGTTCTTGGCTACAATAAAATTGAAAATAGCGTCCAATTTCCAGATTGAGCCTTTCCACTTGACTGTCTTGCCAGAGGTTAAACTTACATTTATATTGAGTTTGTGACAGAAAGCTCTCCATACCCGTGACGTAAACTGGGATCCGCGATCCGTAACAATGTCCTTTGGGAGGCCGTAAACAGGGCCTTGGCCATCTCCATAGCTGTGGGAAGACCTTTCGGAGGGATGAGATGATCAATTATGGCACAGATAGTCGTGAACCCATTGGAATTGGGGAGCTCAGTCATGAAATATGAAAGACCATGGACGTTGTGGGATGGGCAGACGTTCTAGTAGCCTAGCAGGAAGTTGCAAAACAAGGCAAGCATTAACATAATCAATGCTTGGAGAAGAGTGGGTCACCAGAAAGTAAGACGTTCCAGAGTAGCGCTTCTCTGAGTTCCTGGGTGCCCAGATCCTCGGGATGAATGCAACCAGTGCAGGACCTTTTGTCTTAGAGCTTGAGGAATACACTTCTTGTTTGGGGCTGTGATGGAGCTGAAGTTTCTTATAAATCTTCAGTAGAAGATTGCCGATCCCAGGAACCACTGTAGTTCTTTGACGGAGGTTGCGGCTGGCCATTCTGTGATGGCCCAGACCTTAGAGTCTTCCATCTCTACCACAGGGCTAATGTGATACCCTAGGAAGTTCGTGGAGGTGGTGTGAAATTCACATTTCTCTGCCTTGACGTACAGACATAGCAAGCGGTGGAACATGGTCTTTAACTGCTGAATGTGTTTGTCCCTGATTCATGAGTAGATGAGAATATCATCAATGTAGGCAATCATGCATCTACTAAACAGGTATCTGAAGATCTCATTAATGAAAGACTGAAAAAATTGAAAGCGCGTTAGTCAGCCCATATGGCATTACCAAGTATTCATAGTATTCATAGTGCCCCTTAGTGGTGAGGAACGCCACTCATCCCCCTCTTTGATGCGAGCCAAGTTATAGGCACTTCAGAGATCCAGTCTGGTGAAGATTTTGGTGTTAATAAGTTGTTCCAGAGCAGAAGGAACCAATGGTAGGGGATAAGGGCACTTAATCATAGTGCCATTTAAACCACGGAAATTTATACATGGCCTCCATCTTTTTTTCCCACAAAGAAAACAGTGGTGGCTGCATGTGACGTGGTGGGTCAGATGAAGCCCGAGGCTAATGCTTCCTTGATGTACTCCTCCATGGCCTGTGTTTCTAGAAGGGACAGAGGGTACGCTTTGCTTCTCGGGGGGTAAGGTATTGGGTAGTAGGTCGATGGCACAATCCCACGGTCAGTGCATGGTCAATTGGGTGGCCTTTTCCTTGCTAAACACCCCCATGAAGTCTCCTTCAGGATGTGAGTGTATGGATGAGGACTTTCAATACTTGTGGTCAGGCATGGCATGATCAATTCTGTGGGAAAACAGTGAATGTGACAGTAAGGAGACCAGTGCAGCAATTCCCCTTCTCTCCAGGAGATTATTGGATCATGGATGGCCAGCCATGGGTAACCTAGGATTAAGGGATGGCAAGGAGAGGTTATCACATAGAGGGTGATGGTCTCCACATGAAACAATCCTATTTGAATCTGGATGAGGATGGTCTGCTAACATGCAGAAACTTCCCTTGGTGGCATAGAGAAAGCAACTGCACCGACACGTCCCGTCCCCAGAAGGGTATTCAAAAACTTCCTTCAGCTGTTGTGAGAAATATGAGAAGGACTCCAGAATTTGTTCATCAGTTTCCCAAACCGCACAATCCAATGCTTTACTGCAAAGCAAACTTAACACCACGGCATACTTAACTTTGTTGTCCGGAAAAGCGTCCAGCTAATGAGCAAAATACATCGCACATGATCCCTTGCATTTTTCGGCTGATCCATCAAACTTTTCCAGTTGTGCCATCTTTAGCGTGTAGCAGTATGGGGAAGGTTAATTCTTGCTGTAATATGTCAGATGGTCATTGGCAGCTTTCCCGATACCCATGCAAAATTATAGGCGATTGTAGTTGAAGCTGTGTCGTCTCCGCTGGATTCTAAGTAGGCGACGTATTCTGTAAGGACGCCATTGCATGAGGAGGGTTAGAATCCATAATGCAGAGATTTGTTAACAACAGGCCTAAGTAAACAATCCAAACAGGGTCATCAGAAGCGTGGTCACATTCAGACAGTGTTTCATACACAGGGGCAGATCGAAGGCATATAATCCAAAACGGAAGACAAACGGAAAAAGCCAGAAAACTGGCAAAAGGGTCACTAACACAGACCATAGGTAGCATGAACGAACGGCTTAGTAAGGCAGAATAATACTGGCAATTCGTTGCAACATAACCCAGGAAGCACATCACTTATACAGCTATAGACAGGAAGTGATGTTAATACTCAGTTGATGGTTCCCTCTGGTGGAGGGGGGAACTGTTCATAGCCAGAAATGTTACCCAGACTCTAAATAACAGCCTCAAACAGAACATTATATTATATGCATGGGTAGAGTCTGTTCAGAATAGTTGTTTGGCAAGTCCTCTTATTGTAAAGTTAGAAATGTTACATTTATCTGTTTACATACTTCAACAACTTACATTTGAATGGCTGACAAAGTTGCATTTAGGCAGGTTCCACAATAGCAGATTATCAATATAATTTCCATCCATCCATCCATTATCCATACTTCTTATCCTACACAGGGTCACAGGGAGCCTGGAGCCTATCCCAGGGAACACACAAGGAGCAGGACAACCTGGACAGGGGCCAACCCATTGCATGGCACAATCTCACACACATTCACGCACTCATTCACACACTACAGACAATTGGAAAATGTCAACTTTGGTCTGGGGGAGGAAACCGGAATACCTGGATTCATGCAAACTCCACACACAAAGGGCGGAGGCAGGATACAAGCCCCCAGCCTACGGGGGTGGAGGTGCGAGGCTAACATGCTAAAATGCCATTATGCCCACTCTCACATATAATTCCAATTTCTCTTTAATAAAGTGTATGAATTATTATAACAGTTCCCTTAGATATTTCTTCTTCTACTTAGCCTTTCATACATTTTGCATACATTCATACTTCAGAATTTACCCATGATTTCCATTAATTATAACTGCAAATAGCTAAATCATTAGTCCACGTTACTGTGACATTGAGGTAGACACATACATTGTTAGTATACATACGTTGTCAGTTAGATGTGAATGATTATGTGTGTGTGTGTGCGCGTGTGTGCCAATGGACTGGCATCCCAGAGTGCATTCACACCATATGTCCAGTGTTTCTAGAATAAGGTCTGATCCACTGCGACATTCATCAGTACAAAGTGCTCACTGAAGATCAATGAGTGAATGGTGGATGGAGATGATGACTGTTGTGCTGCATCATTATTTCACAAACCTATATGAGTTCCTGCTGCTGAATGAGAATGGTAAATGCTTATTTAAATCACTGCCATATATTATTTCGAGAGACGTAGAAGCAAAAGCAACTTCATTATTCCTTACTATTGAACTTTTTTATGTCGATGACTTTTCTTACATCAGTATGTTCCTCAAAAACACATTCCCTGCACATGCCCTGACAAAGACCATCAGTTATGATTTATGAATATTCCATTACATGTGTACCTAAGATATGGGTAAGTGGTCTTACCAGTGACGAGGAAGGTGCAGCGGCCAGCTCCGGCCTCGTTGATGATGTCACACGTGTACTCTCCGTAGCCATCGCGGCTGAGGCTGCGCACTGAATACTCAGTTTCATCACTTGTGTCAAAGTGGCCCGCATGCAGCAAGCGTGAGCCCAGACGCCACTCGTACCGCAACACACGTGAAGGGTGAGCACGCAGCACACGACAGGTCATCGGTACTGGCCGGCTCAGACCCTGACGAACTTCCAATGACACAGGCTCCACAGCTGGAGGGTCTGCAGATAGCCAGAGGAAGAGTTTCAGGATGTAACAGAACACATGGCATATACTATGTAGTACAAACTGTATTATGGTGCACAACACTGAGAGAAATTAGCTGAAGTCATTGACTACGTTTACACGCACATCAGTATTCCGATATTAATCGGAATTCAGCAATTATTCTGATTGGTACAGAGTCATGTAAACTTCCCGAGTCAGATTATGATATATGCACACGCTCAATCTGCACAGAATGGTTGGCGACAAAGTCAGTATCATAAATCGCCTCGGAAATAACAGCTTTTTTTTTTTTTTCCCTTGTCAGTTTACCAGCACCAGACTAATATAGGGCATAGATATACTCAAACAGCTTTGGCTAATTAACTTGCCTTTCATGTGCCAACTTGACAGGCTTGGACAGAAGTCACAGTGGGGGAAATAATGCAACTGAAACAGTGAGGGGAAGAAGCAACAAACAACCAAGCCTTAAATTGTCTGAAATTAATTGCTTCACATCAT
Source organism: Ameiurus melas (assembly GCA_012411365.1). Lineage (NCBI taxonomy): Eukaryota > Metazoa > Chordata > Actinopteri > Siluriformes > Ictaluridae > Ameiurus > Ameiurus melas. The sequence goes on along the minus strand of CM022763.1, from coordinate 24,605,728 downwards.
CATAGGGCCAGACAGAGAGGGTCACTTAAACACCGCTGGATGACAGCATAAAGATGATGAACGCAGGACCACATGGAACCGAAGGGGCATTTTTATTTTGCCCCTCTACTAATCTTCTCATTCTACAGAATAACATCAAACTACAATGCTCCAATCATCAGATCCAACTGAGAATAGTAACTAAAAAAAAAAAAATAGTAATGACCTGTAAGAATGACAACTGATGCCATACGAGTTCACAGAGACTGATATCACAATGATTTATGAACAATAATAATAATGAACAATAATGACTGGAAAATGAAAACCAACTGAGGGTCTTCAACAGTATGAAACCTGTAAATATGTGTATGGCTGTCTGAAAATAATGTATTGTACATTTTCATTATTGTTTGCCACCAGATAAATAACTATAAGTACTCAACGGAAAAATGTTGGGATATGTTATACACAAGGGATGTCCAATCTTATCCGCAAAGGGCCGGTGTTGGTGACGGTTTTCATTCCAACCAAGCATCTGATTCCACCTGTTTAATCAGTTGATCTTGGCTTTCAATAGACTCGGGTGTGGCTTCTGCATGGTTGGAGTGAAAACATGCACCCACATCGGCTCTTTACGGATAAGATTGGACACCCCTGTTATACACTATATGGCCAAAAGGACACCTGACGTTTACGTCTATATGTGGATCTTCCCCCAAACCGTTGCCACAAATTCAGAAACACACGATTGCATAGAGTGTCTTTGTGCTGTAGGAACTGAATTTCCCTTCAATGGATCAAAGACTCCCAAACCTGTTCCAGCATGACAATGCCCCTGTGTACAACGCAAGGTTCATGAAGATGTTTTTTTAACAAGGTTGGAGTGGATGAACTCAAGTGTCCCTGCACACAACCCTGACCTCAACCCTACTGGATGAAACACCAAATGTGCCCCCTAACATCAGTGCCTGACCTCATGCTCTTGTAGATGAATGAACATAAATCCCCACAGCCACGGTCCACAATCTAGACGGAAGCCTTCCCTGAAGAGTGGAGGTTATTATAACCGCAAAGGGTGGACTAAATCTGAAATGGAATATTTAACAAGCACATAAGGGCAGGTGTCCATAAACTTTTGGCCATATAGTGTATATACAGGTTATAAGGGAATATAGAAATCAAGCCATACGCATTGCTGAGCAGGCTCAAGCTACAACACATTGAAACTACACCAATGACGAGCTGTCGGTGCAGACCACTTGTTCAGTTCAACCAGTCTGTGGGGATTTGGTAGCTCAAGCCACCTAATTTCTACATGTAAATGTAAGATACCTATTTCCTCCATGTTTGTGCACCATGCCCCAGATGAATGACACCAATTCACTTCAGGTTTTACCACAAGAAGTCAGTTTATAATCTTCAATACAGCATAAACTGCAGTTCCAATCTAATATTAGCCTCAATCTGTCTCGGATATAAACTATTCTGTCCGGGGCTACCTCATGACTTTGTTTACAGCACACACATATGCTGACCTTTTCAACCGTTCAACATGGTTGATCATTTCAATATTGTTCTATGAAAAAGAAGTCATTAAAATTTCAGCTGAAATTTACTACACCGGAGCGAATAGATTATTTCACACACGTCCAAGGCCATAATGCAAGTCTATGAAAAGGCCATGCGTCTATTCTTTTTTTTTTTTTTTAATAGATGCTGAGGAGGAAAATTAATTAAAAACAATAATCGTTAAATTCCACTCATTATTTGCTAACGATATGTGATTGGGTCTTTTGATGTGAGTAATTTAGGGTCGCTCATGCCTCTGAGCCAAGTCATGCAGTAGCATTTTGACATTTATTTATAAAAATAAACAAAATTTAAATAAAAAAAAAGCTATGCTGTTGGCTCAGTAAACAGAAAAAAAATGGGACAAATGTGAGGATTTGAAAAAGTAATGATTAATTGAAGGCGGTGGAGATAATGAATAGGTTGTTCACTGGTTGGTTATATTTTTTTTTTTTTAAATTGAATCCATCAGCCTTAATCTTTTTGGGCTTCATTATGTTAATTGGCTAATTCTCTGCAAAGCCATAATTGCCCCATGTAAGTCTGCACAGCACTCTGTCTGAATCAGCGTGTCTGGATTACACGTACGCAGCATGTCAGAACATGGACCGTCTGGCAGTTGGTGGGTCTTGAGTTCTTTGTTGGGTTGAGTTGGCGCAAATAGTTGTAGGAAACAAATTTCCTTGATTCTTTTAAACTGCTAATGCTTCATTTTTCTGTCTAGTACAAGATGCACGAACACATTTGCGAGAGTGGTTTACTTCAGACACTGCAGAACTGTACAGCTCCTTTTTCACAGCACAGGTTTATCTGATTCACAGCATGGTAGAAAGAAGAGAACAGGATGAAGCATTGAAAACAACTGAACTGCATCACACTGATGAGCCTCAAATTGGATCCTGGGAGACAAAAAGAAATACTTCAGCACTCAGGCTTCTTTTCCTAAGAATATTGTCAGCTGGACTGTGGCTATGTTTTATGAAAGTCATTTTTTTTTCTCTCTCTCTCTCTCAACAAGATGCACTACACCTCACTGCCTGGGCAGCGGGTTTTTTACACATCAAAGCCGCCGACTCGCTGAAGCCATTTCTACATGCCTGTAATGTTCTTTGCTTCAGAAAAGCTGCGTTTTGGCCCTTGATCAAGTTACTAAAGGCGGCTTTGTGGCGTGGCGAGCGTCTGCTTCCCCCACTGGGCTCACATGACACAGCCAGGGAAAGCAACCTCAGTGGACTGGCACAGAGAGATTCACAGACTGAGGAACTCCGCCAGCTGAGAAAGTCTCCACTTATTCAGTGGGAAGCTCTGGGTGATGAGCAGAAACAAGGGAGCCGCTCACATGTCTCTGGCAGTGACTCAATCCCGTAGCACGTTAAACAAAACCTGAAAATTGAAACCTCAGAAGGATGGCACAGGTGTACCTCACATCCTGCGCTCATTTCACAAGGCTAACCAGTAAGGTTTTCTGTTGTAGCTGGAATTGCCGTGTGTCACTCATTCCCTTTATTTTGCTCAACTGCAAACGAAAGCAAAAATGATGAAAAAAGTGAATTGTTTTTTACGCATTTACAATGGGTTTGAAAAGTCTAATAATGCAAAAAAAATGTAACTAATGTCATTCAAGTGGAAAACAAACAGAAACATTTAGAAAAAAAAAGTTTTAAAAATATAAAATATCTTACTATAACCTGGTTGCATAATTATCCTTATCGAATACTTTGTTAAAGGACCGTTTGCTTGTAATAAAGCACTCAGTTTTTTGGGTGCAGGTCTACCAGCTAAGCACATACTGATTTGGAAATTTCATTCCATTCATCCTTGCAAAAATGCTCCAGATCTATGAGATTGTGAGGTGATGTTCACAGCCTTCTTTAAAGGTTTTGGATAGGATTTAGATCTGAGCTCTTACTGGGCCACTCCAAAATGTTGATCTTCTTCTAAATCCATTCATTTGTTGATTTTGACCCATTATCTTGCTGCAAGGTGAAATTTTTCTAACAGAGGCCTGCAGGTCTTGTGCTAAAATCGATTGCTATTTGGAGCTATCCATAAGTCCCTCTGTCTTGACTAGAACCCCAATCTCAGCTGAAGCGAAGCAGCCCCGTAGCATGATGCCGCCACCACCATGCTCCACTGTGTGTATTGAGTTTTTCGACCAATAAGCTGTTTGTATTTTCAAATTAAGCCCCAAAACCTGGTCTCGTCAGCTCATAACACATTATGGAACACAGTTTGGGGTGATTTAAGCAGACTTAGATGTTGTTGTTTTTTTGCCATTAGATAGGGCTTCTGTTAGCCCGCTAACCACGTAGCCCAGAAGTACAAAGAATATGAGACATAGTTATCACATCAGATATCACAGGGAGTGAGCAGTACTTGCCAGATTCCTGCAGCTAGTTTAATGATCCCAAAGGTCTCTTGGCAGCCTGCCTGATAAGTTTTCATCTTGTCCTTTCATCAATTTTGGAGGAACATCCTGTTCTTGGCCCATTTCTCCCATTGTTGATGATGGCCTTCACAGTGTAAAGTGTGTATTTTGGAAATGCTTCTGTCCTGATACCTTACCACAATGAGATCCCGCAAATGCTTTTTAAGTTCTTTATAGATCATTGCTTCAGCAGTCAGATGAAACCAATAAAGATATAATAATCCATCAGAAACAGCTTATCTTTATTTGGCGTTAATCAAAATGACTTTATTGATGACAGGTATATGGACAATTGCTTCTGAACATAGGTTTGAACGTGATTGCTTAATTCCAAGCACAGTCACATGTCCCATTATTAAAGGGTGTGTAGAATTATGCATCCGGGGTACTGCATTTTTCCTTAAATGTTTCTGTTTGTTTTGTACTCATTTTGTTGGTTGCTATATCACACTAAACGTGGGAAAATATCTGCCATGGTTAATCTTGGTTTCATTTTTTACATTACAAAACCCCTGCAATTTTTAACAGGGTTGTGCAGACTTTTTATATCCACTGTATGAAATAACGTTTGGTTCTATAAGTGAGCTGTGACAAAAGAACAACAACTACAACAACAACAAAACAAATGTTAAATATAAAACAGCTTTACCATGATGATGCATATGCTTTAATGTAATTTTTTCCAGAACCTCATCTCACTACGTTGACCTGAAACTGAATGAAGCCTTACCTGCATGAGAACTGGGGCCCTTATTTCAATAGTGTTAATTAAGCAGCTCTTTTATAGAGCAACTGGGTCTTGTGAAGTCTTTCCTTCTTTATTTTATCGCCCTCTTTAGTTCCCAGGCACTCGCTTGGTGTGTGGTTTACTCGTAAATGAACTCGCACAGATATAGGTGTTAAAAAAAATGGGTCTGTCGTCTTTTTATTTAGTCAATCAAACTTCAGTATGCTCAAACACAAGAATATAAACCAAAATTGAGTGACTGCATGTTGAAAGGTGTTTTGTAATGTGTGATATTATATGCTAGAGGTCAAATGTCATGTTTTAGTGTATATATACAGTATCTTATATACTACTACAATAGCTACTATACTATAATTCGAAGAGTGATTAGGGAATTATCCAATCAGAGTCTTTCGCTTCTACCGAGACTACAGTAAGTCACAAAAGAAGTAAGCTGAAGGGGTCATTAAAAAATAATTTAAAAGTCATTTGAAACTTGCATCAGTAGACAGTAGAGATCATGTGCATCTTGTTAATGATATGAAAATAAAGAAATTACCGATTTAATCAGCCATTAAGGAAACTCCCAAAACTTGGAGTAGTTTTTCCAACCAATAAAAAGGATGTTGTAGGAGTACGATCTGCTTGACAATTTAATTCTTTGTTAACTATCTGGAAACTGCATCAATGTAAAAGCTGCTAACCTTTGATCTGTGCTGTCAACGCTGCAAAATCACATTCAATTTAGAGAAAATGCATTGGAATCGCTCTTGAGTGCCAATCCAAATGTCATTAGTTTAGCTTAGAGCGCAGTCATTAGTGGCTTAGAAAAGATGTGAGCCTAATGGAAAACATATACAAGGAATGGGGCAAAGGCGAAAGGGAAAAATCCTATCACAATCTTTTACTGTCAGACAGAAATAGACACTTCATGCTCTCTTTCTTAAACAATCACTTAAGTCTTATTTTAGATGTGAACAGAGTGGAACAGTGCAGTGTCACTGCAAGTTAAAGCAGTATATTGACAGATTTATTATACAGACGTAAAGGTACGAACACTTTGTAGTGAAAATGAAAAATGCGTAATCAACAGTGTGGAGTCTATTATATGAAAAGTCAGTTTTCATGTATCTTTATCCAGATGAAAATAGCACTGATATAATATGCAATTATCTAAAAGTCAAAGAATATGACAAGATCACGATGACAGAAAGACCTTAGAGGCATAATACATTTAGGGTGAGTTACAGAAAGCACTCTCTCCACCTTTTGCAGCTTCCTCAATAACACAGGAGAGGTATTCAATGCCATTTTATGAATCCTTATCTCATACACATTACATTCATATTAGTTCTTTTATCCTCGAAAAGTGATTGTCTTATTGCTTACTTTCTCCTTTTCAGGGTCACGGGGGAACCTGGAGCCAATCCCACAGAGCATCGGGCACAAGGCGGGGTACACCCTGGACACACTTTAGACACGCCAATCAGCCTACCATGCATGTCTTTGGACTGGGGGAGGAAACCGGAGTACCCGGAGGAAACCCCCGCAGCACGGGGAGAACCCTGGAGGTGTGAGGCAAACGTGCTAACCACTAAGCCACAGTGCCCGATAAAGAATAAGTATTGCTTAGAATAAATTAGCTGGATGTTAATTAGGCGTTAAGCCATGTTTTAAAATGACATTTTAAAAGAGGGGCATAAAGGAATGAATGAGGTGGCCAAGGGGTCTCATATATGCAAAGCGGAAAGAAGACTGCCTCTTTCTCCTTTCTAAGCATGTGCCTTGTGCTGTAGTATGGGCTTAGAGGGGTTGTTCAGTGCTATTAGTGGCAATGTAACTCATAGCTGAATGTGTAGGACATTCTAGCATTGAGTATAGACAGGGGAATTCAAGTGGAGTGAATGTGCTGTGCCTAGCAGGGCAGCTCTAGAGCGCTTCTCTCTACAAATGCACTTGCAATTCTTTTTAATTGAACTTATAGTTAATAGTGAAGCATCCTCTGTAGCTGAAAAAAGGTTAAGAGAAAAGGAGAAATGGAAGAACATTATAAGACAAGCTCTGTGTGTTTTCCTTTTGATGGTATATTAAAAGATAACTAAAAGTAGATTATAAAACTACAGTAATAGTCTTCTTCCTTACATTCTGGACCAGCAGGGTGGTTTAGAAATAGTGGAGTATTCCCTTTTTTGTTACGTATTAGGATTCGGATGGATGCAAGTGCAGATAAGAGCTTTTAATAAAAAGAGGCAGGCAGACAAATCCAAAACATGAGACAATAGCGAGGTCAAGAAACAAGGCAATGGGTCAGACGATTGGGAAACAGACATAAACTGGTCAAGGTTAGAATCGAGGACGAGAAACAAGACCAATGAACATGAAACAAAACGAGGAACAGGGTACAAACACTTGGTATGGTGATAGCACTCAATACTTCGCGAAGTGCAAAGAGACATCGGGGTGAAACCCAAGACAGTTGAGAACAATGCTGACACACTTGCGGGAAACAATCAATGACAATACAGGGGTGGAGACAGGACAAAAACCATAACAAAAGCACATGTCGAAAGTAAACAAAATCAATATCACTGAAGACCCACAAGCATGCATTCGCTAAGAGCTCGTCCATCAGGCTTGTGCTTCGAGCTTGCACTTCGGGTTAACGAACACACTGCAATACTGCAGCGCTAGCTCGAGGGGAAATCGTGACAGAACTCTGCAGGCAGAACTTGATTGTACATGGCATCAGACTTGGGCGTGATCAGAACTTCCTTGTCCATGTCAGCAGACTCGGGTGTGATAAGAACTTGGTTATTCATGTCAGCAGACTTGAGGGTGAGCAGATCCTGGTTGGACATGATGTCGGCTTCTGGTGTGAACAGAACCTGGTTAGTCATGACATGAGATTCAGGTGTACGCTGAAAATGGTTGGTCATGACAGGGTACAAACGCTGGGTACGGTGATAACACTCAATACTTTGTGAAGTACAAAGAGACACGAGGGGTTTAAATGACAAACGTAATCAGGGGTGAAACACAGGACAGCTGAGAACAATGATGACACATCTTCAGGAAACAACCAATGACAATACAGGGGTGGAGACAGGATAAAAACCATAACAAAAGCACGTGTCAAAAGTAAGCAAAGTCAATGTCACTGAAGACTCAAAAGCATACGTTCGCTAAGAGCTCACGCTTCGTGTTCCCAAGCACGCTGCAATACTGCAGCTCTAGGAAATTGTTTTTCCTTGCTGAGTTCTAATACAAAGTCATCATCTTGTGGCACCTTCACTGTGACCCCATGTGTGTAGCCACATAAAAATCCCTTCTACGTCATACTCATCTTCTTTCTCATTTTTCCCATGCTTTGCATCCTCTGGCACTAGAACCCTGCAGCATGTGGAAGGCGAGATGGATTCATTGAAGTATCAGGAAATCCTAAGAGAAAACGTCATGCTGTCTGTGAGGATGCTGAAGCTTGGGCATCATTGGACCTTCCAACAGAACAATGATCCCAAGCATACCTCAAATTCCTCCAAGGCTTGGTTGCAGAAGAAGTCCTGGAAGAGTCTACAGGGCCATCACAGTCACCTGACTTCAACACCATAGAAAATCTTTGATTTGAAGAAGGCGGTATGCAGCATTGTGGGTGATGTGGATGCACAGTATCTCATAATTTTATGAAGCCAAACATTTTTTAAATTGATTATGTTTGTCAATAAATAAATGTCCCCAACCACTTGCATCTCAGGGCAGGATGGTGAGCTGTTTGTTTTAGCTGGCACCTATGGACTTGGATGATGGACTTGACTAATCCAAATTGTCCAAATTGTTTGGGACCAGGGCATCTTGGGGAACCACTTGTTGAGCCTTGCCCTAACAACAGCATAATGCCTACACCTTGTTGGCAAAGCAGGGAGTGAAGTGAGGAGCAAACATGGATGCAGAGGCTTCTAGGCAGAAGAAGGAAATCTCTGGCAATGCTGGTAGTGACAATGCATCAGCATAATGAAGTGCAATGAAGAGAGAGAGAGGTCCTAATGTACTTTCAGTTGCTGCATATCATTCTCTAATCTTGAGGCCCACCTTGACAGAACGCGTTTGTAGCCTGCTATTAGAGCATTGCAAATATCAGGGCCAAAATATACTCTATATATCTATGAGAATACAAATGCAAGCATACATCCAAACCTTTTCTAACACACTTTCGTTTTGTACATACTCACTGTGCATCCTTACATTACTTTACATTATTGAGGCGGTTATAAAGAGGGTGAGAGTGTCTTTAAAACCTTCAAATTTTTCCAGTAACATTACAGAATCATGAAAGCTAGACTCAGTAGCATGTGCTTTTAAAATCAAAGAACCATTCAAGCATTTCCAGGCACTAGAAGAATCCTCACTATGTACATCTGTCCACCTTTTCTTGGCTCAGAAAAAGCCCTTTTCTCGATCGTGTATATATATATATATATATATATATATATATATATATATATATATATATATATATATATATATATATATATATATATATATATATCCCTTTCCTGTAGTTGATAATAAGAATCAATCAATAATGTCCTTCTGTCCTAAGGCAGAAAATGTACAGAATAGTTCTCTATACAGAAAACTATCATATGTAGGCACTGTAACTGATACTAGATGTGTCTCCGCTGCATTTCCATATCTGCTACTGGCACTTTGATTTTCATCTGTTTTGGCAACTCCAACATTCAATTATCACTTATGAGGAGACACATTTTGTTTTGAGAGATATTAACTGGTTAATGTTTAATCATTAATGGAATAAGCCTAGTTTGAGACCACATCCCTCGGTGAAAACTGTGCCCCATCACAGGCACGCCCATCTAAATCAGCCTTTTTGAGTACCTGAACTCATTGACAAATTGTCAGGAAGAGGGTGCAAACACCACAGGCTGGATCTACAGCAGCCAACAACCAAAAGAAGCAGAAGCAGGTTACTTTGCTCTTGAGCACTCTTCATTACTGAGACTGTTTTGTGTGTAGAGATCTGCCATCTGTAATTATAAAACCATTGAGCTAAAGATGTGACACGAGACAGTGGGTAAATAACCAGTATACAGTATTTGTGTTTATTTACTTTTCCCATGTTGAATTAAAATGAGCATCAGTGCACACAAATCCTTTACTATTAAAAACCCAAATGTTTCCATGCACAGTCCAGTCAGCTTGTTCCTCGGAACGGAACGTGTTTTAAATGAACTGCATTAGCTAGCTGCATTAGTTATCTTGGATGGTGTAAGGTTGCAGTGAGTGGAGCATGGGTTTTGTTTCACAAAGTGCTTCTGTATGATTATAAATAAAGTACGTTTTTGTTTTCAGTGCATCCGAATCTCTGTCATAAGTGGTGGATAGCAATTGATCAAGAACAACACACTGGGTAAGCGCTGTTAGCTTCGACAACCTAGTGTCTGCGGACATTTTTTCTCACCTAGCTTGCATCATTGCTGCTGTGTGACGTTAATAATGAACATGGCTTGGCTTTGATCATTAATTATAATTATCATTACAACATTAATAATTGTTATTATTTCATGGTTGTTATACATTAGCACGGCAACACAAATTAGCCTTATGTCACAGAGTGTCAGATGGTATCAAGGCATTGTTTATGAATAGGAGCAAATGAGCTATGTATTGGGCCAATACCTCTATCGATATCAATACATCCCTAATTATGTTTTTCTTTCTTAAATAACGACACGCTTTATATTCATTTGTTATTAGCTTAAGATTATCTCAATCATCCACTGTTTAAGTCCGTGTGAATAAGTTGTTACTATAAATGTTAACATATTAGAACATGCTCATTGATACAAACCTATTATTTCAATTAAAACCAGCACTACTGTCAGGGACAGTACAATTACAGAAAATTAATCAACACCTTCTGGGCAATAATTAACTTTCAAATGATATTGAATGGAGACGGGACACTTACATTGCACTATGAGCTCCACCAAGGCTTCCCGAGGTTTGACGTTGAAGCCGTTGTACTGGCTGGTCTGGCAGCGGTAGGAGCCACTCATCTCACGAGACACGTTGACGATGCGCAGCACACCATCATAGCTTTCCATCTGCATGTTTCCATCTGGCATCGGTACCTCTTTATCAGCCCGTGACCACAGGATGATGGGCTTGGGCTTTCCTGAAACAAGGCACTCCAGCTCCACCGTCTCTCCTTCCCGTACCACCAGTGGGGACTTGCCCCGTGGCACGGTCAGATTGGGAGGAACTAAGAAAGAGAAAAACAGAGGAGAGACTGATATGGGGCTCTAGAAAGCTAACCGACTGGTTCGCTCAGAATAGTCTACAGCGGAAGATTGTGCTGATGTGCACAGTGTGCTTTTCGTGCAGGACTGAAAGTGAATGTCTGATTTAAAGCCTGGAGCGGATGAATGAAAGATTACATGAACCACAACAGTCGGAATAATGCTAAAAGTATCGGAAATAGATGAATATAACCGCGTGAAGGGATATGTGGAGAAAATAAATCTCTGAACATTTCACGAAACCTTATTCTAGTTTCATCAGAGCAATGAGATAAACCAGATAAACTCTTATGTATGATTAATATGCATTCAAATAACGTTTCAACATCGAATAATTCAGCAACAAACAATCCTGTTTAAAGCTGCATTGCTGTGTTGGAACACAAAGCAAAGCAGGACAAGCGGTCAACCAATCTCAGGCTACTTCCTGTGACAAAGTAAAGAATCAATATGGACAACCAGGTGACATAAGCATTTAAGAACTGGTTAAGGGTGCATTGCTAATAAAATAATACAACCTAGCTAGTAATGTAACGAAATTACTAGTAAAGAAGTGCCACATTTTTACACTCCTTCCTTCAGTTCCTTTTGTATTGTTCAGACATTTTTCAAATACCTCTTACTCAAAGCTCAAGGACTGTACTCTCTGTTCTTCTCCATTATCCTGCAAGGCGAGAGAAAATCGGTGAAATTATAGAAAATGAGCACAAGGCATTGTTATATAAGCTGTTGTGTGTGTGTGTGTGAATATAATTATTCTTTGCTCCTTTACATACTAGATTTAAACACTAACATAGAACAACACAGCGCTGCTTAATGATAGAAGCCATTTCAGTTTATTAGCAATGTCCTGAAAACAAGCTGTAATGAACAGCCGTTACACTAATGGAGAACGGCCTGACCTAAGCTCGGCACTAGGCCATTAAGCACCGGCCACCTTTCCTACCAAAAGGCTGTAAATGCACCAACACCGGCTAGCAATTAGGGCTGTTTGGGCTAGCGGCTGCTCTCTCTGGCCCACAGTAATGAAATCCTGCTCCATAACAGCTATTACCGGAAGCCCGAAGGAACCATCATCACTATAGAGAAGGCTGCTGAAATAGTACCTGAGAGAAAAAGCAGCTGAGATATAACTGCATTTCTTCTTTTAGTCGGCATAAACCTTACGACCATGCTTGCTTACTATAGCAGACTGAGCTTCCAGATTCTTATTATGTGAATTTCCAACATCTTTAACTGCCCTCTGTTTATCTTTTGTGCCCTGGGTAAAGCTGTATTCAGATGATTCATGCGTGATTTGTCCTTGGCTAAAGCTACAAAGCACAGCTCAGAGACATGCATTTTGTCAGACAGTTTCAAACAACAGAACCGCTCATCTTTCTTGGATATGACAGGAACCTTACCTAGACGTTCTTCCAACAATAAGCAGTTACCAACATATGAATTGTTTAAAAGCATAAAACATCACTCAGCTTTCAGCTTCTCTGCCAAGCAGAGGCGAGCGTTTTGGAGTCAGACCAGCCAGGAAACGCTGCGACAAGACAATTAAATAAATAAACCTGACACAGGCCTTTGAAATGAGTCGAATGACATCATTTGCTCGTTGCCATAGCAACACAGCCTGTCAGTATCTGTCTCTCTAGATGCTTATATGTGTGCAGTTCTCTGCACTGTGCAAGCTGTGCATTGTGTCTTTGTGAGGTTTTTAAGATAATGGGTCTTTCCACTAAAAACAAAAAATGCAAGCTTGAATGTACAGTATGTGTGCCTGGTTTTAGAATGACAATGCAGAGCGACAAGCCTTTCCTCTGAACAATGCTTCAGAAAGAGCCGTTACTGTTGACAGGCTACCGGTGGAGTGGAAAGTGGAAGCATTAAAATTGTGTCAGTAAATAAAAGCTGCCAGCCATGACATTCATTCTCAGTGTAACCATTCGGGTTCAAATATGCACACCTCCCGTTTCCCAATTTTTAATCAAATATCTCGGAAAGCTGCTGGATGAGAGTAAACTCAGGCATGCCACTGTAAAAGGGCATCAGGTTTCAATTTGAAAAAAGATATTTGCCTACAAAAAGCTGCAATCAGCAAATATTAGGAAAGAGAAATCGAGAGCGAGAGAGAGAGAGAGAGAGAGAGAGAGCAATACAATTCAGATAAACCCATATTCTTATTGATATTCTTCTAATATTGTGCCTTCATAATTTCCTGAACTCAGCAAAGCCTTGAACAGCTTTGTTATCACTCACCAGCCTGTTTACGTTGGAACAGACTGTACCTTTTTTTTTTTTTTTGGATGGTATCTAGGTTGCCTGCTAGCCAGAGACTCTGAATAAATAGGATGCAATAAGACACAAGAATAGAACACATCTGATGGTTCAATTATAGGGATATGCCATGCAGTTGAGGCCTTAAGATGGTGGTAGGACAACATTTTACTCCTTTCAAAACTATTCAGGGGAACAGTAACTCGGTGCAGTGGAGACGTTTGGAACATGTTAAAAGACAGTGTCAAACAAAGACAACCTGAAGACAAAAACTAAAATCACTTACACTTGCTTATAATTCCACTGCTAATTTACTCCTTAGCTAGTGCTTATTCCAAACATGCCGAGAAGATTAGCAATCAAGAAGCACAAGAACGAACAGCATTACTGCGACACAAGAGGTTCTGAGTGAAATCTACAAAGCAGAAAGCCAACTAGAGGAACTGATAAAACAGCATACTCAAACAAGTCTGACTTATCCAAGAAGCAATGTAAGAAAATACAGATATCTTTATAACTATGTGTCCTAGCTGAACTGCACCCACAAAAAAGCACTCCACAGCAGTGGATCCATTCCCCAGCTAATTGGACTGCTTGAGCAGGACTAGGCTTCACCCTACAGCACTTTATTCAAAGCGAACCTAGTGATGCATTTTCTTGATCTTACTGAACAATACAGTGAGAAAGAATGTGTGATGGGTAAAAATCAGAGCTCTGTCATGTTGCTGAAAATCACAATGACCACACATGTTCCACACAGTATTTTAAAAGGTTTACAGAAATTTTCATTCAGTAAATTATTGTCCGTACCTTCATATCCTTCCTTTGAAACAGGAAGTGTAAAAGTTCCCATATGCATCTGGATGTGATGTGGAACTGCTGGCCTTCTTTGGCCCGGACAAAATGGATATGAGCCTGCAGTGGTCCACATGGTAAATATGGCCCAAATATCCCAAATCACAAGTTAGGCAAAGATGCGGTGCTCACGGAAATGTGTAATCTGGATGTGACCCTAAACTGGCCCATATGGGAAATAGTGAATATGGCCCAAATATCAAACATGCCTCCAAGAGGACCACTGCCTTGCTAAAGAAGCTGAGGGTGAAGGTGATGGACTGGCCAAGCATGTCTCCAGACCTAAACCCTATTGAGCATCTGTGGGTCATCCTCAAACAGAAGATGGAGGAGCACAAGGTCTCTAACATCCACCAGCTCCATGATGTCGTCATGGCGGAGTGGAAGAGGACTCCAGTGGGAACCTGTGAAGCTCTGGTGAACTCCATGCCCAAGAGGGTTAAGGCAGTGCTGGAAAATAATGGTCTCCACACAAAATATTGACACTTTGGACATTTTCACTTAGGGGTGTACTCACTTTTGTCAACAGCGGTTTAGACATTAATGTCTGTGTGTTGAGTTATTTTGAGGGAACAGCAAATTTACACTGTTACACAAGCTGTACACTCACTACTTTACATTGTAGCAAAGTGTCATTTCTTCAGTGTTGTCACATCAAAAGATATCATCAAATATTTACAGAAAAGTGAGCGGTGTACTCACTTTTGTGAGATACTGTATGTCTAAAAAAGGCCAACATTTGAAATGGTAAATATAGCTTGAATATTTTTGAACAGCATTGGGCTACTTTTGGTAGAATGCATGTCATGTCACAGCAAACCAGTGACTCCGTTTCCCATAATGCACCTGTTGTTTTGCATAATGCACATGCAGCTCCCAAACCAAGACACAGACACATTCACCTTCCTCGAATATTAATCAGACACACCTGTTACCAATCTCACACACACACACCACCCTTTAAAGAGACCGTTCGTCCATACAGATTACGTGGAGCATCTGCTAAATTACCATTGTCTCAGTCTATACCAAGCCAGTCTCTGTTGTTGTTTCTCTGGTTTTGATTCTGTTTTGCACTTGACTCTTTTGCCTGTCTTCATTTTTAATCTTTGCCCTGCTTTTTAGATTGTTGTTTTCTCATTAAAGCTGCCATACCTGCAATTGCTTCCATCTCAGCCTCGATTACAGAATACTACCACACAGTTGGGACAAGCTAATCTGAATGTGAGGCTACATGTGACATATCAGTTGTGGATTGGCCTGCCCTACGATTGACCTTATTTAGCGTTTGTAGGGATCAGAAGTCTATTCAGGAAAATTCTTGTGCTAAAAGGAGAATCGTCACAGTCGTGCACTGTGCATGCACACACACACACACACACACACACACACACACACACACACATTGCACATGCCTACCTGATTTTGTATAAGGCTGAGATTACTATACATATATATGAAATATACATTTTGTGGCCCAGATAAAGTACAGTTGTGGTTTATTTGGTTCGTTCTTGGCTGACGTGGCCATGCTGCGACCTGCTTGTGGCTCAGGTCGGATAAACATGACCAGACCATCAAAGTGCCATAATTCCATGCAGCATTTGTGCAAGATGAGGAAACGGAATGTGGGCCAGAATAAAAACAGAGAGAACTGTTGCCCAGATTAGGGTCACTTGTGGTTTATTTGGTTTGTTCTTGGCTTACATGTGACATTGCTATGGCTTGCTTGTGGCCCAAATCTGTAAAAACAGGAGCGGACCGCCCAAGTACCATTAAACGTGGTATGCAGGCCGGATAAAAGTGTCAGGCATGGGCCAGATCTGGGCCACAGCAATTTTGCTATCTAGGTATAGGAGCCACAGGATTAAAGTACTATTTTCATTGTGACTTAATGGCTTTTACAGTCTTCCATATAAAATGGCAATACCTAGTAAGCATGGTTAGCTATTAGATAAGATAAACTATGTTTCAGAGATTAATAGTACTGTCAAAATAAATTGAATAGGCAGAAATAATTATATTGCTCAATTTACGAGTCCACTGAAAGGATGGTCACTGTCTCTCTATTGCATTGCAAAAAAGGACCATTTGACATAATAAAAGAATTAAAAAAATACACAAAACAATGACAGAGAAGAATTTCCATTTTTATATAGCATTAGGGATGTCATGAGACCCGATACTTCGGTACTAAGTCGGTACCAACATTCTTAAAACGTGATGATACTTGTTTTTTCTGCAATAGCATAGGTACCGTTTGTAATGAAGGTACTGGGGTTGCAATTCTCCAGAACTGAAGGGGGCAGCAAATACATGTAAGTGTTTTAGTCAGTCCACAAGTGGTACAAGAAAAGAAGAACACCTACAAGCACACGGGAAAAACTACAGAAATGGTGATTTAGGAGTGCACTTTCAGTCCTTCACGTGTTACCAATTGTTTTCTTGAACTATGGTCCCAGCTGCCTTGAGATCATTGATAAGATCCTCCCGTGTAGTTCTGGGCTGATACCCCACTGTTCTCATGATCATTGCAACTCCACCAGGTGAGATCCTGCATGGAGCCCCAGGCCGAGGGAGATTGACAGTTCGTTTGTGTTTCTTCCATTTGTGAATAATCGCACCAACTGTTGTCACCTTCTCACCAAGCTGCTTGGCGATGGTCTTGTAGCCCATTCCAGACTTGTGTAGGTCTACAATCTTGTCCCTGACATCCTTGGAGAGCTCTTTGGTCTTGGCCATGGTGGAGAGTTTGGAACCTGATTGATTGATTGCTTCTGTGGACAGGTGTCTTTTATACAGGTAACAAACTGAGATTAGGAGCACTCCCTTTAAGAGTGTGTGTGCTCCTAATCTCAGCTCGTTACCTGTATAAAAGACACCTGGGAGCCAGAAATCTTTCTGATTGAGAGGGGGTCAAATACTTATTTCCCTCATTAAAATGCAAATCAATTTATAACATTTTTGACATGTGTTTTTCTGGATTTTCTTGTTGTTATTCTGTCTCTCACTGTTCAAATAAATCTACCATTAAAATTATAGACTGATCATTTCTTTGTCAGTGGGCAAACGTACAAAATCAGCAGGGGATCAAATACTTCTTTCCCTCACTGTACATATATATATTAATTTATTTATTTATTTATTTTTAATTAATGCATTTTTTTTTAACCACACAGTGGTATCGACTTTGGTATCGAGTATCGTGTACTTTTGATGGTATCAGTACCGACTACTAGATTTTTGGTATCGTCACATCTCTATATAGCATCACCATTTTAAAAGCATAAAAATATAAATAAAAGATAGATCAAAAGCCATAGCATAGTCCCATGACCATAGTCATAACAGTAATATCTGTCGATGTCTGTGCCATACTAGTTGTTTCAGTATAGTCTAATGCATAGGACTATATTTCATTTTATACTGTAACTGGGGAATAATAGTTCCTGTGGATCTAAAACATTCCCACAAATGCAACAAACAACCTCAACCATTACCTCACGAGGGAGAAAACATGACCTAGTGACAATTAGACTAGGCCAAAAAGGAGTAAGTGGTAGAAGATGGATGGATGGAGATTTGTGTATATATATATATGTATGTATATGTGCATAATATGTCATATATATGCATAAAGAAAACAGGGAATGTGCGTAATGAATTTGGATCATCCAAGATATAAATATAAAGGGTAAGGCATGAGAAATCCCATTATAAGCTCTAAGTAACCCTTATACATTTACATTCATTTGGTAATTCACATTAAAATGAAACCGAGCTCTCAGGTTAATCAGCCTTGGTACTTTTCTGTTTCACTTGTGACAAGTCCTTTGTAAATGCTTTCTATTTGCAGATAAATGGCAGCAAAACCAAAAGACCTTCAACTTAATTGCTTTGATTACAAGTCTGATAGATTCTGTATTCACTCTAAAGGACGACGGAGCCGTCATGTTGATTGAATATATAAAAGGAGCACTATCTTGGACATCCTCATTGTCCTCTCTGAGCATTCCTAAGGGCTGCATGTTTAAATGTACAGACTCATGCAAAGATTAAATGTCTGGTGGCCAAAAGAAGCATCCAAGTCTGCTCTCTACAGCTTCATTAAAGCTAGCAAGTAGAATGAAGATTGATTACATTTTACCCCATCCCATGAAAATCGAGCCAACTCTGCCTTTCCGTGGGTTTCATCACTCTTTTTTACCATTCTACTACTCAAGGGGGAAAATCCTTAGTACTTGTTTGGATACTTTTCATGAATAAATCATACTGTTCAAATTGAAACTGGATTCAGTCCCAAATGCAAAGGAAATATATTTGCATCTATTTTTCAAAATGTGTGTTGATAGAATTTGAAAGATATTTAATATACTTTTATTGACGTATATGTATACATTACAAATACATGCATCTTAAACTATAAGCAATTTATGACCAATTTCCCCCCATCACGTCTCATTCTCTGCTTTTCCTTACCTCAGTCTATGGCATGCCCTAGCATAGCTAAGATGTGTTCAAACATTATTCTTGGCTCGATCTCATTGCAAACATTTCCACAGGATGAAACGCTGGCAGACCTGCTGCTTAATCGCTGACAAATGCTTTTATTAAGACTCTACTTGGCCCTGCAGTTGCGTCCCTTCAGAAATCCTACATCCAACGCTAAACGGTTTATCCGAAACAGGCTGCAGGGTGAAAACACACGGACTAACGGTTATTACTGTCCTGGGCTCACCCAAGATAAACTCAGAACAAACAAATTAGCATCTCAGCAGAGATGCAAGCATATCTAAAGACCACACACTTTACACTGAATCTGAACTATATATACATATATATACATATACTGCTTAAAAAAATAAAGGGAACACTTAAACAGCAAAATGTAACTCCAAGTGTTCCCTTAATTTTTTTTTTTAATATATATATTTGAGTTTTCTATAACAGCACAGATCTCGCTGTAGTTCCAGCTACAATGTTTATATTAATGCACTTCCTGTGATTATATAGGAATAACTTGAATAGGGACTTGTATGGTGCATGCTGCACATACGGTAAAGGTCAACTTCACCATAGCAACAATTACACTCACTTGTAACATATGTTTACAGAATTTAAAAGATAACAAGACAACAAACATGGTAGGTGTACTTAATCCCACAGTTTTAGTGAAACGGGGATTATCAAAGGATTACAGTCTCCCTTTTACCCAATTATGCAGGAAGGTCAAGAGAGTGCTGGTGCAAATGTGGCAGATAAGAGCTGGTGACGTGGATTTGCTCGAGCGAGCAGACAGCTGGTAATAAACAGGAAACCAATCCTAATGCATAACTGAACATTTTTGACCCGTCAGCTGATCTGATTAAGACGCTTCGTGTAAGGAATGATGTCATGATGTTTCTAATATATACACACCAGCCACTTTATTACCTGTACAACCAAACGTGTCAACACAACGGATGAGTCCAGTTTCGATGAGCATGTACACACTGTTGACTCAAAATCTTTTTCTTGGGTGACATGATGTGGCCTTCATCTGTAGTAGCCCGTCCTCCTCACAAGGCGTGATGTGTTGTGGTGTTTGAAGCTCTTGATCTACAGTAAGCCTGCATGGTTCTGCGCACTGCGTTGTTTCCATGTGATTGACTGATTGGATAGCTGCATCAATGAGCGTTCATATTATTTAATATGTCGTATGTAAACAAGGTTGAACCTATCGCTTTAAATGTTACGAGAGCACTGATGTTGACGTGTACTGTATTGTCTATGGCTGCTAGGTTTCCTCTGCAAATATTAAGTGCTATGTTGTCTTGACAGCCTGCTTAATTAGCAGGCAAGTAAGTGACCGAGTCATATTAGGCAAACAAAAAACAATATGTATGCCATTTTTAAAAGATTAGATCTTACTCTTGGCAGAAAACAAAAACAAAAAACCTGTTTAAATCAATAAATATAACTAAGTTTGAACGTTAACAGCTTCTCTAAGCTTTGATCAGACTAGATTTTCCATTAGGTTCTTCAAAAGGTTCTTCGGTTTGTTTCTCTGAATGAAAATTAATAAATAATTAAATCAATCAATCTTACAACAGAAGGCTTCCCTTTCATCAAGGGGTTTTAGTTAAAGTTAAAGCCATTTAGATAGCTATGAACCCTCCAAAGAACCACAGAGAAGCCCTTTTTCTAAACATTACAGGACTCTAGATATTCATTCACTACTTCTCGCTTTAAAAATATTAAAAGAAAGTGAGATCCCTGCAAACCATCTGTAAGAAATCACTGAACAGCAGCAGACGAACAACCAGATGGGAGATGCCAGAGATGTCTGGCATTCTGGTTGGATTCCTATAGGTCAGGCGATGCTTCCTTAGCCTGGGTGCTGGTCTGGTTCACCTCCCTTCAGTCCAAGGTGAGCATGATGATAATGAATGGTGATACTGTACTGATAGATGGAAGCTTATCGATTAACTCGATGACTTCTAATTAGAGGGGCTAGCTTATTTATCCTGCCTTTCTTCCTTCGACTTCCTCCAACTCTATACACTTCCTTAATGGCATACTGCATGAATGGATAAATCTTACAAAACCTACACAGATATAATGAAGCTTTAGATATCAGGATCTTTAAAATGCAAATATACTGTATTTTGCAGCATATATAGAAATACAGGTCTGATTACACATTAAAAAAAAATGGTCTCATTATTAAGGAAAACATTGAGTGTCATAGCGGAGTAATAATAATAATAATAATAATAATAATAATAATAATAATAATAATAATAATAATAATAATAATAATAATAATGAATAATAAGACATTTTATATGTTGGTGCCTTTCATAACTCTCAAGGGGTACAGGAAGCAGTACAGCAAAGGACTAACTGAAGTGCTCTCATAAAACTTGCATATATTAGCACAGCAGTTATCCCTTACAGCATGTAGACTTTAATTACTCTGACATGTAGTCAGAAAGTGCAGTACTAAACATGTGGGTGGTGATCCAGCAGATCAGGCCAGCAAGTGTGTGTGAGGCTCACCAGTGGTGGAAGAGATGTTAACGTCAATGCTGATCTCTGGGATGCCGCCGCCTCTGAGCGACGCCACGCAGGTGTAGGTGCCAAAGTCGGTGAACTTCAGATCGATGATGTCCAGGTTGGTGGTTCCTGGGGAGATGTCAGGGTCAGTCTGGGTAATGACCATGCGTTCAGAGCTGCGCAGAGCTCGGCCGTTCTTCAGCCAGCTGAACTGCAGCTCCTCAGGGGGTGTCGCCTCCACCTGGCATGAGATCTTCACTTCACGACCGATCTGAATGTTGTCGTCGTTGTGGTACGGGTCAGGCGTGATCCAAAAGCGGCCCTTTTTCAGCGCTGGAAAGAAAACAGGTGAACAGTAATTAACATGTAAATAGGTCTAATAAGTGCCTTGGTGATATGTTTTCTTTTTCATTTTGAGCTTTAATGCTTTACAAACTACTTGTGTCAACACCACAATGTTTCTTGAATCGCAAATTATGTCAAGAAGTTTCAGTGTGATATATATATATATATATATATATATATATATATATATATATATATATATATATATATATATATATACCTATAAAAGTAACAAAGTATCCTAAAAGTATATAAAGAGAACCCGATTAAACAAATCAGACAAAAAATATTATACTTGGTCATTTATTTATTGAGGAAAATGATCCAATATTACCATATTCATATTCAACTCTGGGATGTTGGGGGGTTTCCTCACATGAACTGCTGGTTTCAGGTCCTTCCACAACATTTCTATTGGATTAAGGTCAGGACTTTGACTTGTCCATTCCAAAACACGATTTTTATTCTTCTTTAACCATTCTTTGGTAGAATAACTTGTGTGTTTAGGGTCGTTGTCTTGTTGCATGCCCCACTTCCCCTTGAGATCCAGTTTATGGACAGATGTCCTGATATTTTCCTTTAGAACTCGCTGGTATCACTCATAATTCATTGTTGCATCAATAATGGCATGTCGTCCTGGGCCAGATGCGGCGACACAGGCCCAAGCCTTGATACTACCACCACCATGTTTCACAGATGGGATACGTTTCTTATGCTGGAATGCAGTGTTTTCCTTTCTCAAAAACATAATGCTCACTCACACTTGATTGTCATCCCGTTGATCGAAAACACCCGACTCTAATTTCACCTTCAAATTCGCTGCTAATCCTAGAGGTTCACATATTTTGCCACTCACAAATATGAAATATTGGATCATTTTCCTCCATTTCCATCCATGTTTGTCTTTTGTTTAACTGGGTTCTCTTTGTCTTCTTTTAGGGCTCGTGTAAAAATCTCATGATGATTTAGGTCACGTTTATGGAGAAATCTAGAACATTATAATGGGTTCACAAACTTTCAAGCACCACTGTTCGACTATTCCGGGACAATATGTGCTAATCAGCACATGAATATGAATAAATATTTCAGTCTGAGTCTGAGTTTAGTGGGCAGATATTAATCATTACAGATACCTTCAGATAACGGTCTAAATTAATTTCCTATGCTGGCTGTTTGCATAGCTCGGATTGTGTGTTTGCAATTTAACTCGCAAACAAAAGAACAATCAGAGCCATTGCATCTTTTCATCTATGACATTATCAGGTTAAAACGAGAAGGAGAGAAAAGAGGAAAGCGAACATAAAAACGACCTGTCACATAGAGGAAATTGAAAAAGCAAAACACAACATAAGCGAACGACACCACGAACGCTACATGAGATCTAATGCCTTTGTTTAAAATCGATCCCATCCTGAAAATAGATCTGCTCGCTAATTCCTGTTGTAATAACGTTGACATGTCCTTACAGAAGACTTCAATTTGTATGAGTGATTAATTTCCACCCTGGTCCCATGATACAAAATGATGTCAATGAACCTTAACACAATGACCTTTTTCAAATTAAATAAAAGGAATTTGAGACTCTTGTCAGTTAATCATGTGTTATTGGCTGTACCGAGGAGTGTTATCTCAGCCACTGAGGCTATAGAATTTAATTTTATTCAAATAAAAATATAATTCAGTACAATAAGGAAATTGATAGAGGTGCACGGTGGCTTAGTGGTTAGCACGTTCGGATCGGGGGTTCGATTCCCACCATGTGACCCCAGTCCAAAGACAAGCATAGTAGGCTGATTGGCATGTCTAAAGTGTCTGTAGTGTATGAATGGGTGTGTGAGTGTGTATGTGATTGTGCCCTGCAATGGATTGGCACCCTGTCCCTGTCATTGGCTATGGGTATCTGCTAAAGCCAGCGGCGTGGCATTAGGGGCGTTTTTGACGTCATGCGTCATCGACTGGGAAACAGCTTATACTTCTGGTTAATAAAAAAACGCTAGTGTTCCATTTGAGATGATACTTATCCTTCTAAACTTCATACACTAGGCGGTAGAGTATATAGTGCATATATATACTATATATATATATATATATATACATACATATAGATAGATATATATATAGAGAGAGAGATATGTGTGTGTGTGTGTGTGTGTGTGTGTGTATCATTCTACAGATTCTGCAAGGCGTATGTAAATTTATGACCTCAATTGTATCTTCAGGTAAATACTTTACATAAATGCATTTGATTGGTGGCCTTGAAGTGTCCTTGAAGAGTCCTTGAAGTCCTTGTATTTTTGGAGATTCGTTGAAATCCTTTGCATCCAGACTGCAGTATGCTAGAAGAGTCTTTGAACCAGTATAGCATCAGTGACTCTGCACAGAGCAGAACACTGGATGATAATGGTGCAAGCAGGTACCATTGTCTGGCATTCATTCACCATCTGCAATCGCACAGCTGCTCTTGACAGCACACTCATAAGAAGATGAAATGCCATTTGACGGTGTGCAACTATGATAACTAATTTTACTCTTATTTCCAATGTCTTACCTTTATCTGAAATGATAATGGCATGCTTAGAAGTGCGCTTGTGGATGACTCGTAGTTTAGTCACTATGGGCAATCGTCAAAGGGTAATACACTGCAGATTATCAAAAAATAAACACTAAAAAACAATAATCTGAGAATTGTGAGAGGTACTGATCTCACTTTGGATAACACACTTGGGCTCTGACATACACAAAGGTTTCTGTGTGTATAACCTCATAATGCACAAAAAATGTGCAAGCGTGTCTGTATTAGCCTTAATGAATAAGCACAAATTACACGGTCGAGAAAATAGATTCATTTAGCACCTGCTGTGTGACTGAATATGGCATCAGAGTCACCTTGGGGATAAGGATAGTGTCCTCAAAGTCTGTACATGCTAAAGAGAAGACTAAAGCAAAACATAGCACACGA
Organism: Ameiurus melas; assembly: GCA_012411365.1. Taxonomy (NCBI): domain Eukaryota; kingdom Metazoa; phylum Chordata; class Actinopteri; order Siluriformes; family Ictaluridae; genus Ameiurus; species Ameiurus melas. Next base: position 24,581,243 of record CM022763.1, on the reverse strand, counting down.
CCTTATTTTAATAAAGTTCATCGAATTGACATCTGACATAAAACGTTAGGTGTTTTCTTTTAAATACAGTCAGAATGAACATTACTGCTGGATTCACACGAGATATTCTCCACATGTTTGCCCCTCTGTTCCCAAGTGCATTTAAACAGGGCATGTGTTTTAAAGGTTTTCTTTACTTTTCAAAAGAGAGCACACATTTCTTCTTAAACTAATTAACCACAAATGACTCTTCTTGTACTTGGGGTCTTAATAAATCAGCACTTCGGTGATCTGGGTACCGGAAGATACTTAATACTAATCCGATACTCAAACACTCTTAATAAGCAAGCCAACTATCCGTAAGCTACTTGCTACATTATGTGAAATACTAATAAGGTGTGATGAAAGCCTGGGTTAAGTCAAGTTATATCTTTGCTTACAGCAGGATCTTTATTTGTTTCGGTGAACAGCACACACAGGAAATACGTCCCAGAGATTCAGTCAGCAGTATCGACTCTAATCCTGATATTCAGTATAGGATTGGTGTACACATAGTCATAGTGACAACACAAACGGCCAGGTTAATCTTGACCAGGGGATTTATTGTTGCTGAAGTAGTGACAAAGCTAAAGAAGCAAAGACAGCAAAGAGCAAGTATAGACCTCGATCTATTAGGTGTCAGAGAAGTGTTAAACCATCCATCCTTGCAAACACTGTACCTCATTAAATTTCCATGAATACAGTGAAAACAGCTCTTTTCCATTTTGTACTTTCATACGTTCTGTCCTGCTGTGAAGAAGTTACATTAGTTCTGCGTTTTTGCTGAAAGGAGAAGTCAACTCTGAAACATGTTGGGATATAAATATGTTTACACTGAAATAGTTGTGATATAAATATGTTTACACTGAAATAGTTGTGATATAAATATGTTTACACTGAAATAGTTGTGATATAAATATGTTTACACTGAAATAGTTGTGATGCGATTAGCAATTCTGCTGCTAATTTACTGGTTGGTGAATTTGCACTCGGACGTTGCTGGCACAGTTACAGTGGCTTTTAGTAGGAGAAAAACATTCGGTACAGCAATCAGGTTTCATTGTTTAATTCCTAAAAAAAAGTGTGAGAGCTTGTTTTCTCCCTCACCATTTTCTAGTAACGTAAAATGTCCCTATCCATCTTCTATACCGCTTATCCTAAAGGGTCACAGGGAACCTGGAGCCTATCACAGGGAGCATGGGGCACAAGGCGGGGTACACCATGGACAGGGTTCCAGTCCATCACATACACACTCATACGCCCATTCATACACTACGGACACTTTGGACACGCCAATCAGCCTACCGTGCATGTCTTTGGACTGAGGGGGGAACTGGATTACCTGCAGGTGTGAGGTGAACGTGCTAACCACCAAGCCAAATGTCCAACTAATGAGGAAATCCAATGTAGAAGTAGTGATGACAGCAAACTCTGGCATCAAAGTTTCACAATGCAATGCAGCTACATAACGCAGCTGTGCTGAGATATGCCAGAGGCTTGGCGTGGCTAGTTCGTGATCTACGAGTTGACAAGCATGATGGCATTGACAGTGGTCTTACTCTATCATGAAAGAACTAAAGTGCTGCTGCATCGCTCTGTTTACTACCTAAAGGGCCAGCACTTTAGTTCTTTCATGATACAGTAACACCACTGTCGAATCACACTGGCACCACTATCAACAAGAATGTCATTGTGGGTAATGTAGGAAGCTAGTGGGTAGATAAAAAATAAAATAAAAAAAACAACAACCTAATGAGAATTTCATTACAATGCCGTCGAACATCATACGGTACGATGTCTATAAGGATTACTATGCAACTCAGTCACATTTCTGCTTTAAATTCCAGGTGATATTTTCAATCCCAGTCACAAAAAGAGGTCATAAGTGACCTGAACGAGGGTTATTACGTAATCGAAATTCCTCCGGTTGTATAAATGTTAGCATCCTATTGAAACAGCGCGGCCGAGTCTTACTCTACACACAAAAAGAGCCAGTTACAAAAGAAATCAACATACAGTAGGCACTAAAGCATGAAAAACCACATGTTCGCTATATATTACTGATGACATAGCTTTTCCTGTGTAGACGTTCATTTATTGCTCTGGCTGTAAACTTTCACAGAAGCTTTGATCTTAACAAGAATATACACTGATGCTGAATGTGCAGAAAAGCAGCCTTTAATCCAAACTGCTGGATACAGGCATTTATTTAAAAAAAAAAAAAAAAACACCTAGATAAAAAGGATGTGATTAAAAGGAGAAAATCACGTTCTCCGAATGCATGCAAATGCACTGGTTATCTGCTGATGTGTATAATGTAGTTTAGTTTATGTAGCAGAGATTTAAGTGCTTGGTGCCTGATGAATGATTCTCATTACCACAGTCCAGTGGTTTGTAGCTTAGAAGTGGCCTATAGGATAAGTGGAGACTATTTACCAGCATTCATGGAGATACACATACAGTAGTCCATATTAATATTCTGTACATAGCCCTATATTTGCATTCTGTGCATATTTGCATGGTAGTGTCATATCAATGTGGGTTTTTTTGTTTGTTTGTTTGCTTGCTTGTTTTTTTCAGTTGAAGATCTATTCAGGAATTTAAACTATACCATCATTAAACGAATGGGCAACGGTGGCTCAGGGAATAAGGCATTGGGCAACTGATTGGAAGGTTGTGAGCTGAAATCCCACCATCAGTAAACCGCCACTGTTGGGTCCTTGAGCAAGACTGTTCAACTGCTTCATTGTGACCTGACTAAATTGTAAGTCACCTTGGAGGAACGTGTCCGCTGAGCAATGAGTAAGTGTAAATTCCTCTGGAATCCCAAAGAACGAATGTGTGGAATCTGAATTAATACCCTCAATATAAAGCAAGACGACCACCATTAATCTATAACAAACAAACAAGTCACCTGAGGCTCAGACTTTAGGGCCTCATTCGGGGGTTGAGTTATGCATACAGAGCAGGGATTTAATATAGAAATTGAATTGCACACATTACACCTCAGGTATTCAGACCCCAACTCGTGAGGTAGTCAGGATAGAACTATCCTTTGATTCTTTGAACATAGAATTTAAGTCCATTATTTTGTGTGAGATTGGCTGGAGCAAAGAACAGTATTAAGTCCAGCACCACTCTCTGTCAAGATGATGTAATTGCAATATGTCACTGATTGACAAGTTTGAAATTTGGACTATAAACACACACACACACACACACACACACACACACACACACACACACACAAAAACAACCCAGATGGAATTCCATTTGAGGACAATGTTAATTATACATACAATAAATACAAAAATATGACAATTCAGGAATAGTATATACCCTTTAGAGGATGGAATTTCAAACACTTTTTCACATAGAGGAGACAGCATTTTAAATTTTTAAAAGAGACACTTCCTTTCTTGAGGACCAATTTTTTTTTTTACTGATAAATTTATGAAATAAGTTCAATTGAGCTGTAAGCATAGCTACGGAGCACCCCTCGTGTCAGGTAAGAAACAAAAAAAATACAGCCATATGTAAACCATGCCATCAGATGTGTAAACCATGCCCTCATATTTGTGATCCATACCCTCAGTTTACACATGGCTGTATTTTTTTTTTCTTACCTGACACTAGGGGGGCTCCGTACATAGCAGACGAGGTATGGGTCAGATTATCCTTTAAAGAGTGGGAATGTTTTCTTTACAGGAGAGCAGACTGAATTAAAAAAAAAAAAAAAAAAGCCATTGTTTTATTTATTCAACAACGGAAAACAGCTAATTAAGACTGATACATTAGCATTCATTGCTCATGCACATGTAACGGTTTTCATGCACTATGTTGCGTAACTAACTATCGGCGACGGATCCAAAATAAAATGCAAAATAACAGGATTTGCTGAATCAAGTGCTATTTTACATGTAAGCAGGTGAATAATGGATGTGGACTCCATATTTTTACATTAAAACAAATTTTCAGTGATTGTGATTATTACAACTAGGACTATTCATGCAGCAATATATTAAAGTGCTATTAGATCATTAAAAAAAAAAAAAAAAAAAAACATTTGCCATCTTATAAATGGTCTTTTTTTTTTATTCATTTACATGTTTAAATTATGTTACACCATGTTGCACCTGACGGCCAAGAGAAAAATGCTATTTCCTTCTTCAGTCCATATTTTCTATCAGATATGTGCTTGTGTGTAACAGCCTAGTGGCCTAGAAGCTACTGAATAACCCTGTCTTGAATGCTTGTACTCAAAGAAATCTGGCAACCTCAGAGGTGTGAACTCACAGACAGGTAATCTGCATATTCTACACGGTGAAGAATATCAACCTACTTTCTTTTTTTTCTTTTTTTTTAAAAACCGAACTCTGAATACATCCAAATCTCCCTGCATGAGTACAGATGAAACTTTTGGACTCACCAGCTCTGAATGGTTCTTAGTGATGCCCAGTGTGTAAAGTTTGATGTGCTAATTACAAACAGTGTAGTACATTATATGTAAATTAGCATTGCCTACATATCATCCGTCACCCGTTATCATTAGTATAGTCAAATGCTCCGCCCATCAGGCTCATGAGACTAAAAATGGTATGAAATCAGCTGGCTTGAGAAGGTTTTATTTCTTGTGGAAATGATCATTGCATCAATAAAAAATTCCATGTTCATTATTATTAGATTTTCTGTTGGTGAAACACTGCATCTAAGCTATTTCTTCTTTGTTTGTTTCTTTCTTTCTTTTTTCAAATTAAATGAAACAAATTCAAGGACAGACCAGTATTTATATATTCATTCATTCATTAACAGCTTTATCTGGGTCAGGGTCGCTGTGGATCCGGGAAAACTGGGCAACATTGGGATTGCACCTCGGATGGGTTGCCAATCCACTTCAGGGAACCATGAGACAATTTCTCAGAGAGTCCTCAAACAGCAAGATGATTAAATGTGCACCCTGATTATAAAACTGACCTGTTTAGGTTAGGTTAGGTTAGGTTAGGTTCAACTTTATTGACACTGTCAGAGTACAGAGTACCGTGTACTGTGTTTGAAGTACAGAGGCAAAGAAATGCAGCTAGTATCCAGCCAGTTGTCCATCCATCCATCCATCCATCCATCCATCCATCCATCCATCCATCTTCTATACCGCTTGTCCTTCCTTCAGGGTCATGGGGAAACCTGGAGCCTGTCCCAGGGAGCATCGGGCACAAGGCGGGGTACACCCAGGACAGGGTGCCAGTCCATCGCAGGGCACAATCATATACACACTCACACACCCATTCATACACTACGGACAATTTAGACACGCCAATCAGACTACCATGCATGTCTTTGGACTGGGGGACCGCACACAGTGTGGATAATAAGTTAAATGAAATAAATTAAATTAAATAAATAAGGTTATGGTGTGATAACAATGTACAGGTAAAGGTAAATAACATGATGCATGCGATATGATACCGTAGGTACATAAAGTGGATTACAGTAAATGTAGATGTGCAAATATCAATAAAGTATAACATTCAAATAACATTCTGATTTATATATATATATATATATATATATATATATATATATATATATATATATATATATATATATATATATATATATATATGCATGCAGCTGAAGGGAAAAAGCTGTTATACCTGCCATATAAAAAAAAAATATGGATTAACTAGGCTGTCACTGGATTGCACAAATAGGAAGATATAATATTAATGGACAAAAATCACTCTACTACAGTGACACACTAACATTAATCTGATTATTTGTTAATAGCATGACAGTTGACATGTTTAGATGGACAGCAGTAATCTAATTATTGACCTTATTCTGAATAAGACGTGCAATATTCTGATTAAAGTGTTTACATGTCGCTTTTAGAATATTGCTCTCATGTTCCTGTTTTACATGTTATAGAACATGTAAAATCCCACGCCGTCTGACGTTCCCTCCACGTATCGACATACAGTTGGTCTTCGTTATGGGACTGTATACAGTTTCGGGTGTTTCATTTTTAATATTGCGAAAGCTACAAGTGCACTTAATAATGTGTCGTGCTGTACGTGCTAATAGACGACTGCTTGAAGCCGTCGGCTGCGTCCCAAACCACGTACTTACTTTCTATATAGTAGCTGAGATACATGTATTTCGCCTACTATAGACCTGTAGTAGGTAAGTATGCGGTTTAGGACGCAGCCGTGCTCTCTTGTTTGCCGTCAAACGGTTGAGCGCTGCAGTGTGTGTGTGTGTACGTGTCCTGTCGCACAATGTGGTGAAAACTCCCACACGACGTTAATAGTGTGATTAAGGTGTGTACATGTCTGTAATGCGACTAAAACAGGAATACTCCACACATCTTAATTCCATTTGTGTTTACTTCAAGTATGGCTTTAATCAGATTAAGGTCATCAATAATCGCTGTTTACATGCTAATTTCTTAATCAGAGTATCGTCTTAATCGGGTTAATATGGGATTATTGTTGTCCATGTCAACGTACTGAGTGATATATATCAGTGATCAATAACTGCAAATGTTCTCTTTACTGCACTTTGTCCGACTCCCTTTTTCTCTCTCATTTGAAAACCCTATAGGTGAAGGCAAAGACATTCTCCTCACGTGACCTTGATTTTTTTTTTTTTTTTTTTAGCAGGAGCATGTGTGTGTTGACCCATGGGCTCCCCTCTTATAATCAGTATGTACAGCTTAGCACACTCCACAGGGACAGATGGCTGTCTCTACCTTGTGCGTGACATTAGTCAAGGGTACTCGGATGAAAAAGAAGGAGAAACACCCATGACAGCGTTCTCCTGGGTGCTGCTCAGCTGCTTCATGTGACATCACTCATTCTTTATCCCCTGAAGTGTAGTAAGTCAAATGCTCAAGTGTCACCTACTCTGTAAATGATGTCCATATCACTCATCACAAAGCAGGCACTTTCTCATAGATACAATCAGAACGGACCTGACAAAAAAAAAAAAAAAGGGGGAGCTCAGGGAGCTAAAGCTATTCCTAATAGAAATGAAACGATATCCCATTCACATACTGATTTACAAGCTGTACACATAATGTTAACAAATTGCATTCTGTAAGAAAAATTGTTGCTGTTCTTTGTCTTCTCCATTTATTAAAAACCCAAATATAAACAGCAGGAGGCGTCGGCTGGGTTTACTTCCATAAATAACAGTGAGTCTCCTCATCGAGACAGCCTGCTGAGCGAGAGACAGTCAGTGTATTCAATCCGACTCAAATGACTGCTATTCGTTTAAAATGCGCACCTTAAATCTTGTCGGCTCTCCTCGAGGAATCGTCAAACAAGACATGAGCGGGATGTGACTTTGATACCGGATCTTTGATTCCAGCTACGTGGCTCATTTCACAATATTAGAAAAGAGAAAAGAAAACCCACGCTACCTTTAAAGGTGCTAAATGAAGTGAGCAATATTGATAGATCAAAAGGATGAATGTTGAGCTTCTGAGACATCTTGTATGCCACCTCGAGAACTTTTCAATGGTGCGTGCCACACAAACATCATTTCCTCAAAAGACTGCTGGGTTTTTTGTTTTTGTTTTTCTATTTAAGCTAATTTTATTTGCAAGGTTAAAAAAATAAATAAAAATAGAGAGGCAGAGTAAGAGAGAGAGAAGTGAGGATGAAGCCAGAAATGGCTGTCTGAGGCGCCCTCAACTAGCCTAACATTGCACCAAATTTAACCTGCTTATGGAAGGGAGACTGCCTCCCCTCATCCATGATGGATCATGATGGAGGGCCTTTTTGCAAGCCAGAAGCATGCTGAGACACTGGAGGAGAGGGCCAAGCTGAAAGTCATCCCAGGCTGTGGGGAAGTGTGCACAGAAAAGCCACCATCTGCTGAGGCGAGATCTGCCCAAACACACACGCTCCTTTTGGCAGCAATGCACCAAGAGGGCTTTTCAAGGACTGGTGTGATAAACAACAAGAGAAATAGACATGCACACATATCATATACACATATGGGTGCACGCACACACACATACAAACACGCACGCATGCACACACACACTTGCTGCGGAAGCCCTCGAGGGGGATGACTGAACTCATTGTGAATGAGGGTCTACGTGGCCGCCATTTCGGCCAGCCACGCCCCTATTGATGGAGTCTCTGTGGCAGGCCATATGCAACATCTCATTCACTTCTGAGTAATCCAGACGTGTTTTTTTGGTTTTTTTTCAGGCTTCCTCAGTTTGTTATTTTACGGATTTGGTGTGAAAACACATTTTTTTAAACTCGCACGATTTTCAGTTGAACAGGTTCAAAGTTGTTTTTATTTTGTATAATTTTAATTCCTGCAATATCCCGAATACCAGCGTGTACAAATTTCTTACATATTTATTTTTCTTTGCTGCTTTTTTTCTTCCTCTTTGATTATTTCTGTATCAGGCAGTACTGCTGGTCATCTCACAATACAAGGCTTACGTTAATCAAACCTGTTTGAAAATATCAGGAGACTATTGAGGTAGCGTAAGGTCAGCTTGTTTACATAACCGGATAATCAGTTCCTTTTAGGCTCCAGGAAATTCTCTAAAGAGTCGATCTGAGATGGAAAAAATAAGAGGGAAAAAGCATATGTTGCATATGATTTGAAATCGATAAACCTTCCTTTATACTGAGTAAACATGTAGCAGTATTAAGACTTTTTATTCTCCTGCTTTGCTTCAGGAGCTACTCTTTAACTACTCTTTTCTGACTAGAACACAGGTCCCCAGTTCAGTGATTAGCCTGACTGACTTCACTTAATTGCTGTAATTGGCCATTTAATAAGTACTTACACAGTAATATGCCACAGGGCTTGCCTTTCCCAGTAATATGAGCACTATGGAAAGAGCTGTGATATACACAGAACGTGTATGGAGTGGAAGACTTGTCAAAGCGAAAAGGAATAAGGAATAGAATAACCTCAAGCGCAGTGCAATGGAATAATATCGTTTAAAGAAAAATACGTCGAGCTGCTTAAGCCTGGTTCACACTTATGTCAATACTCAAGATGGCTGCCGCACATATCCTGAGGCCGTTTGGAGCGTCCTCGGAAAAGCAAGACATGCAATTACAATGTACTGTAAATAGTGGAGGCAGCATAGTAGCATGTTCACAACTGACTAAGCAAACTAGCATTGTGTCACAAATCATAATCTTATGCACTGTTGCAGAGAAGGAACTCTGGACTACAGTTCCCAACAGCCACCGCACGTCACTGCATCACGGTCACATGACCACCTGCATCATGTTAACAAGCACTTATGTCTAAATTAGCCACAGTTTGCACTGCACTCCTCGTCTTGCTTTCGTGTTTCTTTACCATTGTCCATGCTTTTGAGCTCATGGCCTTCGTTTTGTATTTATTCCGAGCCTTAGTGTTTTTGTCACTAGTTCCAAATTCCTGTTTTGTATTTGGTTGTGTTTGTATTAACGCTATCCGCACTTGCTTCCGTCTCCGCTTCTCCTGACGTGATGACTATTCAATGTTTATGCACTAGCAGTAACGTTGTATTTCTTACAAATTATGTTTCAGCATTCACTAAATAATCAGTAGTTCATCACGTGAGTCAGTGCTGTATGATTGATCAGATTTGTAGGTTTAAGCCACCTCTTTATGTATTCAACGAATGTATATTAGATTAGAATGTGTAGCAGAATGTGCTGCTAAAATGTCTTCATGACAAAAAGTGTGTGAGACACTGTTGATACTATCCTGAGGTTTGTCCTCAACGACAGACGCTGGACTGGATGAGAGGTTGTGCGAGCAATTTCCTGGATATTTCCATTTTTCATTCTCAAGAACAGTTTTATTTGTTTTGCTTGTTACTCAACTTCAATAACTATGCAAAACATAAATTGTGTTACTTACTGATGTATGCTTCTTAGACTTAATAAAGTCCTTGATTAACTGGATATCGATGGATCATGTCATGGGTTCTCCTAATATATTGTGACATGCATTAGTGTTCCCGCTTTATCATGTTGTGTTCGAAGTAGAATGAGTATGCTGATTTACATGCAATCTGTTCCTTTACCTCGGACAATAATGGTGGTGGACTTTTTGGCTGGGTTTCCTACGTTGTTGCTGGCGATGCAGCTATAGACGCCGGCGTCTTCAGAAGAGATGGCCGGTAGTGTTAACGTGCCGTCCTTCAAAACACTTTTCTCAGGGAGGTGCTCTGAGACACTGGTCCATGTCAACATGGGCGGAGGTTCACCACCCGTGGAAATACACACCAGAGACACAGTCTGTCCAGGATTCACCACAATTGGATCTTCCACCAGTAGCTTGATGGATGGGGAGGCTGCAGACATGAGCAGTTTAGTTAGCATTCTCAAATAGAGATGCTTTTTTACAAATTTAACAATTAGCCCCACAACTTCATTTACTCCCATTTTGGCCAGAATAACAAATTCTCACAGGTCCAGTAAACTGTATATTATCTGTAGTGAAATAATAATACAATCCAGTTGAGGCACCTGTATATATTGTCTGCTGTGTTTAAATGTGCTTTTTAGATGCATACTTGGAGTCTCAGTGGGGTTGTAACAGACTATGTTTTCATAAGGCCATTTCATTATGGCTAATGAATGGAAAGGTCACAACTGTCTGCACAGAAACATTCTGGGTGAAGCTGATGAATTTGTTTAACTATGTAAAATATGTAAATACAGTGCCCTCCACTAATATTCGCACCCTTGGTAAATATGAGCAAAGAAGGCTGGGAGAAATTGTCTTTATTGTTTAACCTTTTGATATTTTGTTCAAAAAATTCACAGAAATATTCTGCTCTCATTGATATCAAACAATTGCAAACACAAAACAGGTTTATCGGAAAATGTATTTGTTAAATGTAGGTGTGCAACTATTATTGGCACCCCTATGAATTCATGTGAGAAAATCCCATTGTAACTTTTTTTTGTACACCTGGGTGTACTGGGCTTTGTTTGTATTTCTCTCATTTATAAGTTGCTTTGGATAAAAGCGTCTGCTAAGTGAATAAATGTAAATGTAAATGTAAATGACTAGGAACAAAAAATTGTTCAACCATGGCTTCCTGTTTCACAGAGGTATAAATATGAGGTAACATTTCCCTTCGTCATTCATAACAATGGGTTAGACCGAGGAATATAGCTTAAAAGGTTGTTGAGCTTCACAAAATGGGAAGTGGCTGTAAGAAAATAGCAGAAGTATTGAAAATGCCCATTTCCACCATCAGGGCAATAATTAATAAGTTCCAGTCAACTGGAAATGTTATGAATCGACCTGGAATTGGACGTGTGTCTGTATCGTCTCAACGCACTGTGAAGAGGACGGTTAGAGTGGATACAAAATCTCCAAGGATCACAGCTGGAGAACTGCAGAAGTTACTTGTGTCAGAAAGTCTCCAAAACTTCAATCTGAAGTCACCTACATCACCACAAGTTGTTTGGAAGGGTTTCAAGAAAAAAGCCTCAACTCTCATCCAAAAACAAACTCGAGCGTCTTCAGTTTGCCAGACACTACTGGACCTTCAAATGGGATCGGGTTTTATGGTCAGAGGAAACCAAGATAGATCTTTTTGGTAATGGAAAAGTACCTCATGCCCACGGATAAATATGGTGGTGGCTCTTTAATGTTTTGAGGCTGTTTTTCTGCCAGAGGACCTGGACATTTTGTCAGGATATGTGGCATCATGGACTCTATCAAATATGAACAGATATTAAATGAAAACCTGACTGTCTCTGCCAGAAAGCTTCAGATGGGCCGTGATTGGATCTTCCAGCAGGACAATGCTCCAAAACATACATCAAAATCAACACAAAAAATGGTTTACTGACCACAAAATCAAGGTCCTGCCCTGACCATCCCAGTCCCCTGACCTGAACCCCATAGAAAACCTGTGGGCTGAACTGAAGAGGAGAGTCCACCAGCGTGGACCTCGAAATGTGAAGGATCTGGAGAGATTCTTTATGGAGGAACGGTCTCAGATCCCTCGCCATGTATTCTCCAACCTCATCAGGCGTTATAGGAGAATACCAAGAGCTGGGAGGTAGCACAAAGTATTGACTAAAAGGGTGCCAATAATTGTTGCACACCTATATTTAACAAAGAGATTCTTTTTTTATGTTTTTGATAAACCTGTGTTGTGTTTGCAACTGTTTGATATCCATGAGAGCAGAGTCTTCTTTTTTTTTTTAAACAAAAGATCAAAAGGTTCAACAATAAAGACAATTTTTCACAGCCTTACTTCCTCATGTATACCAAGGGTGCCAATATTAATGGAGGGCACTGTATAAAGCACAAGCTATTCCAGAAGCTGCCTGGCGCTGAATAACTTACCACTGGCTGTTTGATCTGCATCAATTTCCATTTTAACAATTTTGTTTATACGTTAAGCAATCTATATGATCTTTTCCATAATATATCGCCATTGTTATTATAATAATTATTATTATTATTATTATTTCAGTGGTGCATGTATACAGTATATATAATTCTCCCCAAAATAAAAATGAACAAACAAATACACCCAACTTTTCTGCTTTAATCTACTACATACAATTTTTTTTGATCACAGCTACAGACAGTGGCCATGTCTTTCATCATATCTTTTAATGAGATGAGATGTGTTTTATGGTATGTGACCTGTTTTATTGGTGAGTCTGAAGATGACCCTACGGTCAGGAATGCCGCACACGTTCCGGACAGAGGCGATGCAGCTGTAGTTCGCGTAGTCTTTGGGCCGCAGGTTCTTCAGCTTCAGGATCTTTGTTTCCCCCTGCAGCTCAGAGTGAGAGGCAGAGAACAGTGTGCAAATGTGTGTTCCAGTGCTGTCCCTCCTAGTAGGTAATGCAGCCTTTCGGTGCTTTATAACGGAATGCTGCAGCACGGTGAGGCTCAGCAAATTAAACACATCCCCCCGATTCTGTCGGTACTTCTACCACTACATCCCCCTCGCTGAAAGGCTTTTGGTCACCCTTACATCCCAGGTAACACGTACGGACATATACAGTGCGTTCCGATAAGAAAATAAAAAGCATAACACATGAAATTTCGAGCCGAAACATAAAGGGGTATATAGGAAAATAAAAACAAATGTAGTCAAAGGTCTCATAATGCAGTACATTCAATACAGACTTCTCATTATTATTATTATTATTATTATTATTATTATTATTATTATTATTATTATTATTATTATTATTATTATTATTATTATTATTATTATTTAGCTTTTTGCTCCTCCCTCTTATTTATTTATTTTATATAAAATTTTGTCATAGAGATTATTTTATGACCTCTGCATTATTAAGTCAGTACAAAAACAATTTATATTTCCAAACATTACATTTTTATTATTATTATTATTATTATTATTATTATTATTATTATTATTATTATTATTATTATTATTTAAAGAAAGCAACATTATTACATAATGCTATCGAGATGAGGTCTGTTCTTACATCACAGACTGAAGGATGCTGGGTTTTGCATGGAAAACAGAACGTCTCCAGAAGAACTGTGGTAGATTAGAGACACTCAAGATACATGTGCAAGACTCGCAAGACTTTTGCACAGTACTTTATGTCCTGACCCCGGAGGCAGGTCCTGCTCTACATCTGTAAGTCGTCGTTATGTGACTAGCAAACCATACTGAGGCTATTCAACGCTGGAACACGTCGCTTCCTCAGACTGTGCAAGAACGCAATTCCACCTTTATACACTCTCGGAGCTTCTCCATCGGTAAGAGTAAGCAAATGACTTTGTAATCTATTCACATCTATTCTTCATATTCATCTAGCTCCAGTCAAGATTGTTTCACCTCCGATTTCATAAGGGAATACGTCAACATACTGAATCGAATCACAAACCTACAGTACTACTGCTTCGCTCTCTTTAAAAGCGCATTCGCTCACTGAAACGAGAGGACTAGCATTTGGATAGACGCCAGATTGCCAGTGTCATGACACTAGAACACTTAGGATGTGCCAAATGACCTACCGTACAAAGCAGGTAAAATCGAGAGAAGCCTTATAAACGTTGGTCCATATGATTATGCGCTGTGATGCACAGCTAGGACGTGCTCTCTTTCAGGACCAACCCCTTATAAGCAGCATACTAATCACGCCTGCACACAGTTCTCTGCTGATTGGGTTTAGTGGAGTCTAAGCAAATACGGCAGCTTGTTTTCAAAGCCGGCATTTTGAATGTTCATTTAGGGGAGAGAGAAAAAAACAACCACTACTGCCTGTCCTGTACGTTCATGCTCTATTGCACTTTGCTACCATTTCATGTTTGATGAATGGCGGAGTCTTTAGTTCAGTTGACTGTGAATGCCGTATGAGCAGCTCAACAAACAAACCGGTCCGATCTGGAAGCAGGGTTTTGTGGCACGCGTCTTTCATCCGCCGTCCAACTCATCAGCACAGATTAGAATATTAAACAGATTATAATGTGCCAGGCTTCAAGAAATAAGATTATTAATCGCTTTCATTTCCCAGACATCGTTCAAGCCTTCAGTGTAATTCTGTTTAAGGAGTACCGTAGCGTCTCTCTTCCAGTAGGCTGCCTGTGGCTGATATCAGAGCATAGTGTCTTTGGCATGCAGACACCAAACCCCTTACAGGAACATGACCGGGGGAAAAAAATATCCATTTGCCACAAGATCAGGCGAAGGAGAGAGAGGAGAGAGAAGGAGAGAAGGGGGTGAGGAATGGACAGACACGGACTGATTGAAAAACAGTACGATTTCAATCGGTAGATGGGGAAATGACTTTTAATGGGCAGATTTGTGGAAATCTACTGGGTTACGCTGAGTACAAGGATATTAGGCAGAAAGATAAAATCACAGGCATGACTCTGGCTATAACAATATCCAGCTGTTTGACTCTACACGCAGCGCCAGTAAAGCTTTTAACACTGGCCCTGGATGTAGCATTCAGGGCTTCGTCACTAAATGTCACCACTAGTCACTTTTCCCTCTGGCTATCTCCATGGGTGAAATGCTAAGTTGGCATTTAATGACACAAAAAACAACACATGCACACATGTGCTCTGCTAATCTTTTTTTCTTGTTGTTGTTTTTGGAAAACTCTCAGCAGGGAAGGGGGTAGAGTTAGTGCAGACAGAGATGAGAAGCCCAAATGTAAAGGACACACTGCTAATTACCAGTGCTATTCCCATGCTGGGTCTGGTATGCCACCTCTGTGTTTCCACGGGTCTGTTTGAAAACGTTGAACGAGAAGCTCATGGCATGCTGCTCACTTCCTACCCCTCATCTCTATCTCGTTCTTTATCGTCTTCTGGTGAATCTTAATACACTGCAGGACACCGATGATGAGTAATAACACCGGCAAAACACTGTTTTCTTTGTCTATCAGATCTGCTGATCGCCGCCAATTCGTATACATTTCAGTGCCGTTTAACAAACAAAGTCAATAAACCTTCCCTCGCTGTGTTCACCGGTCCGTCAATGATTTATTCTTCACAGTAATCATCATAAAAGTTCTCTTACCTGTGTAAAGAAGGGCTCGTAGATCTCCACACCCTTATCTGAGCCTTGAGACAGAACATCTCGGCCCCTGTGCCAGCTGTAGCGCACTGGTGGGTTGGAGTTGGCCACGCAGCGGAGGAAAACTGTCCTCTCGTAGTAGAACTGCTCTTTGGCTTCACCTATACTCTGATGAACCGTGACGACTGGGTCATCCAGGTCTGAGGACACATTTCAATTTTATACTGTGAAAAATAGCGTCCAAAACAGTATGTCGTTTGGATAAAATATTATCAGCTGTATTAAAAAAAAAAAAAAAGGTGATTGTTATAATTAGAGTCAATAAAATTTATAATTACACAACATAAAACTGATCATTATCAGGGCTTCCTGTGCAAACAGTAATTAAACAAACGCTCCATTTAAAGCATTTTCACAGATTTGGCAGCCTTAATGTTACTTTTTGACATAAATGTGTAAAAACCAACCAATTTATTGTATCGAACAGTAACTCAGGAGGGGAAAGGGACTATTTTAGCCTATTAGAATGTTGTCTAAACTTTGCATTAGGGAACCTGTCAGGATTTTCGATGGGTTCTGAGAACATTTTGGAACAATATTTCTAGAGGTTTCTGTAATGTTCTAGAACATATTAATTGTTGTTGTTTTTTTTTTTTGCCTAAGTGGGAATTTTGTGTGAGCAACATAATGAAAGAAAATCAAATAAACTAATAATTAAGGGCTCATGATTCTTTGTCAGCCAACAGAAATGAATATCCTTCGTATGTCGTTCAAAACAGTAGGAGGATCTCAGCTGTCCACCAGACAAGGGGGCAGGACGTGAACCGCAAGGAGTGATATGAGAAAGTACGCATTTCTTTGTTGTCCGCTCGTAAAGGCGTTTCTACTGAGATGGAACCTCGCTGTTTTTTGCTGCAGAAGATTATAGAGTCGCTAATGGGAGACGATCCGAGGCTTTTCAAATGTACTCCGAGCTTGATTAAAACAGTAAGCTTGGCTATTCTCCAACTTGTTCCCCATTACTATTCAAACCTGAATGGGGAAAAGGAGTTGTAAAATGTCGTCTGTGTAAGTCCTTGAAAGAGAAAAGAGGCTTTAACTTTCCAACTGTTTTAAGGACTGAGTAGCAGAGATGAGCGCTACATTCCGGAAACCTTTTTAACTTTCAAATCGAAGCTACTCATTCACAAACATCGTTTCAACATGTAGAAGCAGCTTGTTTTGAAAGAACAGACGGTTCCAATTGGGAAATGCAAGACTGCATATTCTTTGGCTACGGTTTGGCTGATTTAAAAATAAATGAAAAGAAAAGTGAGATGTTCTACTACCATACTCGCTTCTGTGCCCGAACACGTACAGACATCTACAACAAATATGCACCAGGCGAGATGGTGAAAGGTGAAATGTTGTGACGAGGCAGATCTCTCAGCACTTTCATGGGTTTTTCCAGTGTAGTAAATAAATAAAAAAACATTATAGAGGTTGCCAGATTGCAAGTCCATCTTACTCCAGCACCACACAAGGACACGGCACCTTTCTTAATCAGTGACCTGCAATGCTGAGGCCTCGAGCTAAGACACTGGCTAAGCATTACAGCAGACCTACTATAGTATATTACATCTTCCACAAACAGTCTGGTTCTCAGCACAATTTGATCTAACATTTAGTCTGCCTCTAGGCTACATTCACACTGCAGCCTCAAATGCTCTATTCTGATCTACTGCTCAGATCTGATTTTACTGTTTCTTTTTTAAAGCATTTTTTAATCAAATATGGCCTGTATCCCACACTATGAACTACAGAAATGATGTGCACGCAGTAGAGAACAAATTTCAGGTTGGACAAAATTGTGACAAAGATCGAAGTTCCTACTGGATTGATGTTGGGCGTATTCTCTTACATTTACAATATGCAGCACATGCATTTTTTTCAGAGCCACTTACAGCGGTGGTGCATCGAAAACATATCGAAAACCTGGAGAAGAGTTAGAACAACAAGATGTAGGTAAATGAAAGTACATGCAAGTACTTAGTGAAGTTGTAGATTGCGAGTATCCAATCATCCATCCAGCCATTTTCTGTACCACTTATGCTATACAGGGTCGCGGGGAGCCTGGATCCTGGCCTTGGGAACTCAGGGCACGAGGCGGGGGACACTCTGGACGGGGTGCCAAGCCATCGCAGGGCATAATCTCACAAACATTCACACACACATTCACACACAATTGAGATGAATCAGCCTACAGTGCATGACTTTGGACTAGGGGAGGAAATCAGAGTACCCGGAGGAAACCCCTGAAGCATGGGGAGAACATGCAGGTGCAAAACCGCACGCACGGGGCAGAGACAGGATTCAAACATCCGACCCTGGAGGCATTTCCGAATCTTACATACAGTATGTTGCTGATTTCAGTAGCATATACAGTTTGAATCAAAATGATCCAACTCTCATTGCAAATCAGGTCTATTATCAAAATGTACAGACTTTCAGCTGGTTGCGATGAACAAATCAAACTAAAGCATTTGAAATAGTTCAACACGGCGAATGTTTCAAGTATTTTCCTCAAATTCAACTGAAAATGCAACTTATAATGACTTCTCCAGTTTCTAAATTATTCACCCCCCTGAATAGAATCCCTCACAACAGCACAAATATGCAAAACAGGTGTTGTCTCAAGCACACCTGATGCATCTAATCAAGGGCTTCATTAGTTGCACCAAGTGTGCTTGAACTGGAATACATGAAATACCTGAATTGGCTAGGGGCAGAACATAATTGAAGTACCTGGACGGGGCAGAAAAAGGAAGCTATTAACGGCTGCAACCAGATTTCTGAGAAGGCAGGTTGTGAAAAACCCTCGAGTGACTGCAAAAGACCTGCAGCAAGATTTGGTGGAAGCAGGCACTGAGGTTACAGTGAGCACAGTAAGGTGTGTACTAAATGCAGAAGGTTTCCATGCCAGAACTCCAAGACGTACACCACTACTGACCCAAAAGCACAAGAAAAGTCGCTCAAAATCATATAAATAATCCACAGAAGATTTGGGAACTTTTCGGCATGATGGATCAGCGGTATGTCTTGAGGAAGAGGAATGAAGAAAGAACACTCTGTCCACAGTCAAGCATGGTGGTGGCTCGGTGATGCTCTGGGGCTGCTTTGCATCCTCTGGCACTGGAAACCTGCAGCATGTGGAAGGCAAGAAGGATTCGTTAAAGTATCACGAAATCCTAGGCAAAACCTCATGCTGTCTGTGAGGAAGCTGAAGCTTGGGCATCACTGGACCTTCCAACTTCTGTTCAATGATCACAAGCATAGCTCAAATTCCACCAAGGCTTGGTTTCAGAAAAAGTCCTGGAAGATTCTACTTCAACCCCATATAAAATCTCTGGTGAGATTTGAAGAAGGCGGTTGCAGCACGCTAACCCAAGACTTAACTGGACGCCATTGCACTGGCACCCTGTCCAGGGTGTACCCCACCTTCTGCCCGATGCTCTATGGGATAGGCTCCAGGTTCCCCGTGACCCTGATGATAAAACGATCAGAGTCACATTTTGCTTGAATTCTAGAATTTGAATTTAAAACCTTATATTCAGAACTTTCTTGTGTCATAATAGTTCTCGATGATATGTTCGCTAGACCCATTCATAGTCTTTATGAAGTCAACAAAAGTTATCAGCCATTAGTGTGTACATTGTGTTAATTGAAGCATGAAAAAATGCTTGTGCAGACTCTGATCTTTCTTTCGTGGGTATTCACCGTAATACAGTGATGAACTTATACTAACTTATTCAACTGAGCATCAACATCACTTAAATCTCACAGAATATACATTACACATCAATCTCAACTTGAATATTATCCACAATTCTGTCATTTACAGGGAGTTCTTGTTCTGCCTTACTTCCATGTATCTGTCTCTTGTTTGGTTTATCAGTCTGTTGACAATACTCATCCATGTTGTTTGATCTAGTACTGAAGTTTGCAGAGAGCAATTACTAATGAGATATGAAGAAATTTGACAGGAAGTTAACAATGAAATTCACTCAGCTGGGCGTCCGCCATTACTCAAAGCCGATTGGCTGATTTCGGTCACGTGGCTGGACATTATTCCATAGCATGGCTTTATTTTAAACGGAAATTTATGTGACCCTGATCTTTCTATCATCCAAGTACATTCATGAGATCATTCTTCAATGCTCAATCAACAGCTCGAAAAATGCACAACTCCAAAAATACAGTTTTGTGACTCTTCATTTGCATTTTCGGATGAATCTGAGGAAACCACTTGAAGCGTCCGTCGTGTTGAACTATTTCAATTGCTTTTGCTTGATGTGTTTGTCGCAAACAGCTGAAAGTCTGTACCTTTTGACAACAAACCTGATCTGCAACGGGGGTTGGATTGTTTGATTGCAACTATACGTCTGCCAAGTCGGAAATGAAAATGTCAGAAAATGTGATTTCTTCGGTATAATGTCATGACAGAAACAAATCATATAAGGAATAGATGTCTAAGTGAATATAAAACTAAGACAAATTCATTTTAAAACGTTTTAAATCTCAGCAATGTGTGTTGTAGGCCTGACTTGTCCAAAACAAAGCATTGTCTTGTAAGTAATTCAACACAGCTATCTTAAGTTTGATGTTATTTCACTTGTGCTGGTTAATTTCTTAATCTATGGTCCTCTTATAATCGTAAAAATTTTTTTGCTCATTTGTGCACTGAATGAACAAGGCAAGATCCTTGATTCCAACTCTGTGCAAGACGCAATCGATTGTGGCATCGTTATCATGCTTTAACAAGTCAGAAAAGCAGAGAATACTCAACATTCTGAGTTGGAAACAGAAATGATTAGAGTTGACCTTTTTCCCCAGCCATGGAGTCCATAACCATCTTAATAAACGTTCTCCAATCATGCCATTACAATTTAGAGAGGAAATACAGAACATGTTGAAAATGTTAATCAGTAAACACACCCTTTAATTTAGCATCCCCTTTCAATCCTCCTCAGGGTGAATGAAGATCCCAGTCTAATCAAAGAGCGCAGAGTTCCCACCAGAATGCTGATTCCTCACTTTCATTAAGACACGTTCTGCCCAACAGCCCCTTAATCAAAATCTAGAGGCGGTCAATACTTCATCCAGGTTCCATTACAACCACGCAGGTAAGAGCAATTACCTTTAAGACGAAGGCAACATATAAGACTGAGCGATTGAGTGGGTCCATTTTGGCAGAGACGACTGCTTTAAACAAATACACTGATTCATTATAATGAAAGGAGGAGCCGCAAAGCTTATTGGCACACTTTATACTATCGGACTATCTGACCTATCGTGTTTGATTACACAGCCGTTATAAGAAAAAGGGCTGCCAGAGACGGATCCACACATCCTTACATGTTGAACACGCCTGCCAACTGGAAAAGTGGAGTACATGTAGGACTTAGCATGTAGTCACTGTATTTGAAGGTTTGTAGGTATTTCTCTGCCCTTTAAATATAACCTTCAAATGTTACCGTGTGAGCAGCTGTGACGCAGCGTGCAGTTTGTAAGATGGTTATTTATAGGTCAGCATATGTTAAAAAAAAAACTTTTAATAATAAAAAATAATAATAAATATATAAATAGGCTCTAGTAGCTACGAATGATAAAATATGAAATGTGCAGATTGGATTACAAAACCCTAGGAATTTCAAACAAAACCCAACCTCGGAATACATCGGTTTTTTGCTGATGCAGTTGCCCACAACAGTGTAGTGCAATTATCTATCATACAAAGCAGTGGTCACGCTTGATAGATTTCTGTGCTTAAATTCTGAAGCTGTAAGCAAAAAGCAGGCTTAGTTTTCTCATAATGTCCACACTACAGTAAACACGCAGGCACCAAATGCTCTTTAAGATATTGTACACTTTGTGTTAAATACTAAATATATACTGTGGTAGAGATACATAAATGTTGACCAAAGATGTCACTTATTTCTATAAAAAAAAACCCATATAATACAACAAAGAATGTCGATTAAACACTATAAACAGTTTCAATTTCTAATTGTAATTCAATATCGCATCATTTCAATTTTAATTAGGCGCTGGACTCCAGTTCCCAGAATGCCCTGTGGCCTACAAACATGGCCACCACGAAAATACAATTTTCAGCACACACCAACACTCTCACGTTCACAGTCACCGGATTACTGACTGCACACACCTGATCATCACCACTCGCAATATAAGTCCACACAAAACACTCACTCACGCACCGCGAGGTAATGCTCAGTGCACCACTGCCTGACCTACCAAGCCTTTGTCTATTGTTTATTGTTCATTGTTGAAGATATTTTGGTTTTTGACGTGATCCCTCTCTGCCTGTTTGTGTGCCTTTTGCTCTTGCTCAAAATTTCGCATTGTTTGCTGAATATTTATAAACTTCACCTGCACCTACAACCATCTCCACTGCCTGATAAATTTACCCAAAATTCCCCAGCGACCAAATGAAAAAAAACTGCGTATTTTACTGTGCTTACCCTTCTTATAATCACAACTTTAACTCGTTTTTCTGTAGCTGCAATGCCTGGAATGTTCAAATAGCAGCTGGTCAGCAAATAATATACCGTAGACAAAAGCCTATTTAAAAAATATATATGGTAAATGTGCACTTATATCCAAAGCGCTTTACACTGTGTCTCATTCACACACCAGTGGTAGCACAGCTGCCATGTGAGGTGCTAGCTTGCCATCGGGAGCAACTTGGGGTTCAGTGTCTTGCCCAAGGACACTTCGGCATGTGGAGTCACCCGGGCCAGGAATCGAACCGCCAACCCTACGATTAGTGGACAACCCGCTCTACCAACTGCGCCACAGCTGCAATATGCTAATAAACATGTCCATCCACCCAACCATCCATTTTCTGAACTGCTTATCCTACACAGGGTCACCAGGGAGCCCGGAGACTATCCCAGCGGACTTGGGGCACCTTAGGGGCACCTTAGACAGAGTGCTACACAGGGCACAATCATGCACCCCTTCACACACTATGGACAATTTAGAGATGCTAATCAGCCTACAACACATGTCTTTGGACACGAGTACCCGGAGGAAACCCCCGAAGTACAGGGTGACAGGGCAGAGGTGGGAATCAAACCCCCAACCACAAAGGTGCGAGGCAACAAAGGTCATGAAAGCATTTCACAATTTTTGTTTAGGACAAGAGAACAATGATTTGTAATCACAGATTAGCAGAAGTGTCTGGAAAGGTTAAGGCAGACCTTTCCACCGCCTGAAGCATCAGAACCTTAGACATCCTCGGTCTAAGGGTCAGATCCTGTGCAAGTATCAGTTGGCCAATTAAAACCTCCACGGCAACGGGTCTTGTTAATATACAGACCATTTAGAATGGCTTCATTCATTCATTCATTCATGCGTTCATCCTTAGTTTATCCTGGTCAGGGTCATGGTGGATCTGGAGACTACCTATTGTCACTTATGATGTTTTTGAGAGGTGGGAAAACGGACGAAAAAAAAAAAAAAACAGGACACAGGAAGAATACACGTAGAGTAAACCTAGCTCTGGTGCTGTTCAATACTTAATAGTTTTATATCAAATTATTTTGAAATAATATAATGCTGTCTGATCATCTGTATTTGTTATTACTGAATGGCGTTTTGAAAGCCTAATTATGAATTGCTTGATCGAGTACATTTAATTTCTGCCCACACCCCTGTTGCACAACAGCCAACCTGTGAGGCTGGAGGCGAACACACGATCCTGCTGAGATACTTGAAGCCAGGCACAGCATTACTTCAGCATCACAAGGCAGTCAAACACGCTTGGAGTAGAGCACTTTGTTTTATTTTTTTTTTAATATGCATGACTGAGCATTTCTGGCGATGGGTGGCTATTAATAAATACATTTAATAAATAAAAGGGAGGGAAAATAGTGAAGGTGATTTTTTTTTCTCCGTCACAACAGTGAATACATATTCATTCATTATCATTGTAAGACAGAGGACATCGCCCCCCCCACTATCTTTCACACGCATATAATCCAGAGCACCACACTGAGCAGGCTGGGGTCTTAATCAAATGCAGTACTCTTTCCCAGTGTAATCTACAACAGTCATTATGGAGATAACCCCCATCAAGCTGTCATTGCTAGGTGTCACAGGACTGGAATTAAATTCACCCTGACTGGGTGGCACTAATCACTGTCCCAGCTTGATTACACGAGACACCAGCAACCTGGGTGACATCTGCATTGCATCTTTCCATGTAAAAATAGCCCTATTAGGCCAAAGATAAGCAATTTGTCTCCAACTCTGCAATGGAGCAATGTACAAATTGTCAACTTCCAGATGTACAGTTAATGAGGCAGCAGATAAGGCTGTTTGCTACGATCATAGACTGCAAGAGGCAGACAGGGCTAATTCCCCAGGAGCTATTTACATTGAGATATGGAGGTAAAGGTGTTAAAGGGAAAGGCTATTACCAGGCACCGAGCCCTGATGGGCAACACCCCCTCAGCTCTGAGATGTCAAAACAGCCTGCAGCATCATCTGTGTTGCAAGTGTAGAGCTGCAAACATGCCTTTCTCTCAGGGCTAGATGGATGATTTCACATATTAAGACTGGCTGCTGAAATTGTGATTCAGGCAAAGGCAAGATTAAGTGTCTGTTCGCAGCAAGGTTTCGTCGAGCAAGAGCGACTTTTCTAGCGTTCAGATACTGCACACCTATCAGTTTGCAAATTAAAGCTGCCACTGCAAAGAGACTTATCATCACGGAAATAGAATGTTTTATAAGGGAGCTCGGCAGGCAGAAATTCTATAATTCCCTTTGTAATTATGAATCCAGCAAACCACAAGAACAGAGACGGCATATCGATATCAATGGTCACCTCGGCACAGAACGTAACACCTTGATGTCCGCAATATTACTCCACTACTCTTGTCAAAAGAGTTTTTTTGTTTGTTTTTAAAGAAAGAAAAAAAAACAGAACCTCTACCCTTAATTGTTATTTATTGCATGCAGACGTTTTGTTCAATTATTCATGTGCAGGGATTTTTGAAGTGTGTCTTGCTCTTTGATAACTCCAAAATTCTTTTGAAGTGTTCCTCTTCTGCATTACCTAACTCTGTTCAATTCCATATCTCACAAGACTCTGATTAAGGGTATATAATGATAAAAATACACTCTTGCTTTGAATGGTGGTAAAGTTACACAGAAGGACAACGTGCAGCTGAGCGAGTGTATAAGCAGACTTTATGATAACGGCTGCTGATAAGTTGATAAGTGTCTGGCCATTGTGTCATAGGCTGAGAAAAGACGTTGTATACATAAACACAATGATAGTCATGCTATCTTATACTCCGAAACCTGCAGACACTGCACTCTGTCTTTATATAACCTTAGACTTAAGGTGCAGTAGCTGCAAAATGAATTATTCCATGTAACGTCCCTTTATTATTTCACAAATGGACAAAATAACAAAGGAACAAATGATGCCTGCTATAATTGAATTCATTTATAGATCCATCCATCATCTACCGCTTACTCTTTTTCAGGGGAACCGGGAGCCTATCACAGGGAGCATCGGGCACAAGGCGGGGCACACCCTGGACAGGCTGCCAGTCCATCGCAGTCATTTATAGATAAAATGTGCTATTTATTTATAAATGTGAACATGTGTTTTGAAAGCTGAAATCGATCAAATATTGTGATATTTATTCTGTTCAAAAACAACCTGGTAGGCAGATTGGCTATGCTAAACTGCCCCTAGGTTAGAATATGTGTATGCATGGTGTCCTGTCATGGACAGGTGTCCCATTGTCTCCTGCCTTGCAACCAGTCTTTCTGGGGAAGGGCTCCAGATCCACCGTGACCCCGCCCAGGATGTAGTGCGTATAGAATATGAATAGATGGATAACAATAACATCGATATTGATCTCCATTCAAACAACGACAGTTATTTGAAGTCGTGTAAAGCGCCGTACGCTCCACCTATTGCACGCCGTGTAATGAACATCATTTGAGATTCAGTCACAGTCCAAAACTTGTAACTGATCACATGTGCATTTCTGTCTGGAACAAGAGTAAAAAAACGAGTTATTAATAATGTTCAAATGTATTGGAACGAGGTCATTATTACCTGACACATTTTACATTGAAGTGGTACCAGTACATTCTCACATATATTCCTGCTGGTCATTGTGCTTTTAGCATTTGGGTGTGAGTGGTTCTGTGCAAATCACACACACACACACACACACACACACACACACACACGCGCCTACAGTGCAAGCCACTCTGCTGTGAGTAATGGAGTTTGACCTGAGCTGTTCTGGTATCACAGCCGTTTTACAGCATATTTACTGCTGCAACCCACATTGCTATAATGATGAACATACAGTTAATGGTGCAGCCCTAATTTCCAAGAATATTTTCATCCATATTCATACACGTTCACAAGATGTTTACATAACTGCACTAATTTCTTCAAGCCAGCAGCCAAGAAAGCATTCCACTAATTTTTTTTTTTTTTTTTTGATGTTTTGAAGACAGCGACTTCACTACGTTAACTGTGGTCTGTACCACAATCTGCCACGAGATAAAATAAATGTCCATAAGTCATAATCAAAATTATAGTTACTTTGGTATGAATTTGTTCAGCAGTATGTACACTATATGGCCAATAGTATGTGGACACCGGACCGTCTACCCATACGTGCGTCTTCCCCAAAGACTTGCAACAAAGCTGGAAACACACAATTGTACAGAATGTCTTAGTTATACTGTATCGTTACAATTTCCCTTCACTGGAACTAAGGGTCCCAAACATGTTCCAGCATGACTATGCTTGTGCACAAAGCAAGGCGTATAAAGACACGGTTTGCCAAGGTTGGAGTGGAAGAACTCGGGTGACCTGCACAGAGTCCTGACCTCAACCCCACTGAACGCCTTTGGGATGAACCGAAACGCTCACCTGACATCCGTGTCTGATCTCTCTAATGCTCTCGTGGCTGAATGAGCACAAATCCCCACAGGCACGTTCCAAAATGTAGTGGAAAGCCTTCTCAGAAGAGTGGAGGTTATTCGAACTGCAAATAGGGACTAAATCTGGAATTGATATGTGATGGTCAGGTGTCCACAACAGCCCTTTAAAAAAAAATAAGTTATATATATATATATATATATATATATATATATATATATATATATATATATATATATAAAAACTTGTATAAATGCCTCACTACATTTCACATAAAAACAGCAGAATTCTGCAGAAAGGATCCCATCAATTTTTACATTTACAGCATTTGGCAGCTGCCCTTATCCAGAGCGACTTACTGTACATTTATCTCATTTATCCATCTGAGCAGTTGAGGGCTAAGGGCCTTGCTCAAGAGCCCAGCAGTGGCAGCTTGGCAGTGCTGGGGTTTGATGTCATGACCTCCTGATCAATAGCCCAACGTCTTAACTACTGAGCTACCACTGATTTTCGAATAAAATCTCAAAGCCTTTTCCACACCTGGCCAAATGATCTGGTCAATCTGGTCAATAAATGTTCTGAATTATTATTATTATTATTATTATTATTATTATTATTATTATTATTATTGATTTAAACAAGTCCTTTAGTAATGCTTGCATAGAAGAATTCGGTCAATCTGTAGCGTTCAATACTTATTCCACCAGAAAGAACATGCAGATGACATATTCCCCTTCTTGACCATAATCACATGTATTATTTGAAGTGATTGTGACTTCAGTGGACAGAATATTTGCAACTAATTCTGAGAAATATTCATGCAGATGACTCAGTTGCAGCTGTCAAATGATCAAGGTCAAACTATCCCTAGCACATGTGCTTTTCTATCATTTTCCGAATGATAATAAAAGAAGTGACTCTCGTAATATAAAACGTAGCGAACAATACTCCTCTGACAGAATTAACATTCTCCTTACAGTGGGGTTCCTTAAGCCTGGATTAACTGATAATCTAAAATCCCTCTGAGATAATAGCAACAAGGTGTTTAAGTGTTAAATATCCTATGTGATTCAGTGTTAGTGGATCCATCTTCCAACTGGGCTACAGCATTGTTTTCAGTATTGCACTGGATAGAATATGTTTGGGATGGATGGAAGAATTATAAGGACTGATACTTGACCAACAGATAAAACAGCTTAAAGTAGCAATCAGACACAACCAAAAGATTCAATAACATCACAATGTAATGTCAGCATTATCATTACCAGTAGCTCTCATGATTGTTGTCATAATGTTTGATGTCAAGGCAGCTTATGCCACATGTAACTCGCTCCTAAGTATGTTCTAGTTAGCATACTGTACGATGTTCGTAAACTGTCAAAACATTCATCGTACGTCAAAAAAACAACAACAAAAAAAAACGAATTCCAGGACAATGCACTGTAAAGACGATGATGCGATGTTATGGCAGTTTGTGCATGATACATCATTCTCATGTTAGCATCTTCTGCCTACTTGAGTCATAATATACAACGGCATGTTACTCATTCACTGTATACATTTTGTATGGTTGAATTTTTTGTTTCTAGAGCTTGTACCCATTCTTAATATAGAAAAGAGATACGCGATTAGTTACTCTAGATAGGCAACCCCCCCCCTTCTAACATTATATTACAGACAAATGACTCATTGCTTACATTTTTTTCTAAAACCTCGTAGCTCTATTAATCTCAACCGTGACAGACACAATGACACAATAATGACATTTTCTATAAGTAAATTAACACAAGCGCCTTTTTAACGATCTTGACAATGTATGACAGACACATGACACAATAATATCCTTTTGTGCAGCTAGTAGGACCGGGTAGCAGGAAATTGTAATTGGATTGCCAATGACACATTAAATGCACATCAGCAAACACAAAATTGGTGCTAATCCTTAATAGACGATGATTTTGGGAAGAAAAAAACTGATCAAAGGGAGCTGTAATTGTAGGGAGTTTGTGAAATAGGCTAATATTATCAAAAATAATATCCATCAATCCTCTAACGCTTAATCATTTTCAGCGTCACGGGGAACCTGGAGCCTATCCCAGGGAGCATCGGGCACAAGGCAGGGTACACCCTGGACAGGGTGCCAGTCCATCACATGGCACAATCACATACACTCTCACACACCCATTCATACACTACGGACACTTTAGACACGCCAATCAGACTACCATGCATGTCTTTGGACTGGGGGAGGAAACCCCAGCAGCACGGTGAGAACATGCAAACTCCACACACACAGGGCCACCGTGGGACTCGAACCCCGGACCCTGGAGGTGAGAGGCGAGATATGCCACAGTGTGCCCCAAAAATAATATTTACATTTTATTTACCGTTCCTACAAAAAAAAAAAGGAATAACAGCTCACCAACTATAGAGAATCATGAATTTAGTACTTGGCACTGGCAATGAACAAATTAACAAAAGCAGCAGGCAGCTATAAGTCCTCATTAAGTAATCTCATATCAGAAAGAAAAAAAAAAAAAAAAAGACCAGATGGAGGTTATATCAGACCTGAAAAACTGTATGCATTTTGTGTAGAAAATCATAATTTTAACATTGGGGTAAGCTGCCAGTTATCACCAAAAAAAAAACAACAAAAAAGCACCTGTCTTCTTTCTTCGCCCAATAGAAACAGCTGGCCACTCTACTTCTGAATCTAGAATGACTGACAGGTGCATATAAATTTTGAATCGATGGAACACCCTGGAAGCCCCACCCTCTTCTGTTCTCCCATCTCACATTATTAATATCTCATTTTAGCTTGATTTTCCTGCTTGAAAGATTAGGCCTCACTTTCTGTCAAGGTAAATGGAGAATGTATTGTTACATTCATTTGGGGGAAAAAATGTATGTTTGACTAACATTAGACACGTATATAGGTAACTTATAGGTAAGTTGACGACATTTATTAGTGATGCCAGTGGAAAGATTGTGGCTGAAAACGCTACTTCTTTGTCTGAAAGTTGGAAAAAAATGGGGAAAAAAAGATCAAACAGACCTATAAACAAATTAAACAGAACAGTATACAGGTTTTTATGGTAACCAGCAAGCTCTTGGAGGGGGAAAGATGCCATTCATCCGTTTTCATTAAGATGAAGACACTAGAAAAGTTCACATGCACACTGTCTTATAAATTACTGTCAATAAAAACTTTTTCAGAACAGAGAATTAGATGGTCTAAATCCAGTCTGTCAATTACACAGCAAAGAAACCAGTGTCAAAGTGTACACACACCATTCCCTTGCTGTTCGGCTGTTGCCCCGTGACTCCTCGTGGCTCGTATTCTCTAATGGCTTAGCTCCTATTTTCTTCAGTAACAGGTGCCGCTCATTTTTGATTGGGCCATCTGTAAAGGTTGGTGGCGCAGGAGGGGTTGATGGATAGACAGCGCCAATGCCAGCCATCTCCACTCTTCCTCATAGTGATGGAGATGAGGAAATAATGAGGCCCAATAGGAAAGGCAAGTCAGGGGAGTAATGAATCTCTTCTTCTTCCTGAGACAGTGGCGTCTGCCTGGCCTCATCTCCTGCACAATTTATCTCGGAGGAAAACAAGCTGGAGCCACAGCGCCCACCGTCCATTAAAGCCAGACGAAATAAATGTCTCACTTCACCTACACCTGACAGTGGAGTATCTAAAAATGAACTTCCTGAACTTCCTCTTTGTGGACACACTTCTTTGTAAAATATGAAAAAAATGGAGTGGGGAAAAAACACACAAAGAAACAAACAAATCAGTACAGGCTTATATTATATGATTAGCTACAGAAGCTAATCATACTGTTAGCAGCGCTTTTAGTAAGCAGCTACAATTTGAAAATATTAATATTAATAATAAACTTTACTTTATAAAGCGCCTTTAAAAGCAGCTTCAGTGAAACCTGCCACTAAGAAGTTGGCATTATTCCACTATGTTGTGTATTTATTATTTATTAGGTTGCTATGAACTTGCTTCAAAATTCAGTTGTACAACAGGCATTTTAGTTTGTATATTGTTCTAAAACCTAAACACCGAACACTAAATAAACTGATTTCATTTGTATACTGTTACTCACAATTTTGTAGATCATTGGTTTTAAACTAAAATTAACCCCATAGATATATCCAGATCCTGGCCCGTAGCCTCCATGTGTATTAGCCACCATGAGCAAGTGAGTGCTGCGATGACCTGATCAAACTCTGGAACACATTACAAAAACAATTAGAGACTCAGGAATGCACAGTGCTCCAGGCCGCCTGGGCTCTGCCTCCGACATGTGTGCTTCCACTTGCTATCTTAGAATCGCTGGTTAGGTCCTTGCTGATTTGGGGTGTGCTTATGCATAAAGCCAGGTCTGACTCGTATCACATGAGTTAGCTCACCCTAATTAAACACTTCTAGAACCTCTTAAGGCTGAGACTGACACAAAACTACAGTGTGTGTGTGTGTGTGTGTGTGTATAAATGCTGTAAATTCTTCTGAATAGGAGAATATAGCGGCATATATAGAAAGCAAGGTTAAACCATGCCAGGGAATGTGACTCTATGTGACTAAATTTTTCAACTATGAATAATCCAAAAACTAAAAAAGTTAGAAAAGAGGGGCCTCAAAAACAACATGATATCCATTTATGAACATGAACATGGTATACAGACAGTTGACAACGACTAAAGGTCAACCAGAAGTGCTACACAATACGTGACTTAAATACCCATGATAGTTAGACAAAAACATGATTCAGGCGCTCCTGGTCATGTGACATGGTGCGTGTAGTAAGCATGTGATGTGCAATGCCTTATGGGTGTTGTAGTCCAGCGCTGTATTGGCACTACCTTGACATTACATTCCTTGACATTACACACACACACACACACAGATATATATATATATATATATATATATATATATATATATATATATATATATATATATATATATATATATATATATATATGTATATATATAAACAAGAACAGCTACACTATGTCAATGGGAAAGAGAAAAAATGCCTAAATAGTGGTAACACACACACAACAGCATACCACCAGTTTTTACTTCATATGTGTGGCAGTCTGGGTAAGCTCTTCACATGGTAAATGATGAAGTTATATAGTGCTTTTATCCAAAGCACTTTACACCGTGTCTCATTCACACATACACACACACTCACACACCAATGGTAGAAGAGCTGCCATGTAAGGCACTAACTCACCATCGGGAGCAAGTCACGTGGGTCGGGACTTGAACCGCCAACCCTATGATTAGTGGACAACCCACTCTACCACCTGATCCACAGCCGCCCCATCTACACATGGGCGGATTTAGTGATTTCGGGGTCATAGGCAAAACATAGGAATGGGACCCTTATAAAGTTACAGCATATTTGTATCATATTTAAAGGTTGAGAACATTTAAAAGACACAGTTGCTGAAAGATACCAACAAACTGATCATCTAAAAGCACATCTATTCACTGACAATTTGCATTTCATTTCATAATCAGTAAATAATCCTTCATTCATAAGCTACAGACGGATAGACTGTTGAGAATTCCCGTCCATCCAGCAGTCATTCCATGTTTAGTAATATAATCATTTTATTGTTAAAAGAAAAAAAGCAGCTAATCTCTATTGATCATTAGAATTCAGCAGGTTTACATGATCAACTAGATGGATAGACCACACGTGTCAAACTCAGTTAAGCGAGTGCTTAATTGGTCTTTAAAAAAAGGTTGTCTTAAAATAGGTCTATGTTGCTTTAAATCATGCATTGACCATAAACTACATTTCCCACAATGCATTATGATTATGTTACACGCGAAGTGACGGCATCCCGCCACTAGATCGCAGTGTCCACATCAGTGTTTAATTAATGCGACAAGTGAGATTGAGCAGATTGAGAACTATCCACAAATGATCCCAAAATGTCAAGGAAGCGAAAGATTGATGCAGATGGAAGGCTGTCAGTGAGAAAAACTGGATCGCTCTGGGAAAAGTTGCTGGGATTATCTACAGATGGTGCACCGGCAATGTGTGGAGGAAAAACATATACTCCTTGATGTGTAGCAGTGTATTTGTTGTTTACAGGTTTATGTGTTTATGCAGACAAATGTTTACTCCTGCAAGGCTGTGTGCAGCCATTTATTTGTGTAAAATTCTACATCTGTCACACATGTTCTTAGCAGCTGGGTGGTTGTATGTCATTCTGACCCTCTCGACTGTGTCAAAAATGTTTTAAACAAATGTCATAACTTGTGTTTTGATCATATTTTTCGTTATTTACTTGAATCGTTTGATCGTTGATCAATGGAGTAATGTGGGTTTCTTAACCAGAAAATGTAAAGGATTATTGTTATGGTAACAGAGCAACAAGCTATGCATATGTAATATTTGTAACTTCAATAAGTAATAAAAACAGAAAGTTATTTAGCGATATGTTACGGAGTAGTAACATTTATTATACATTATATTGGGTTACATTTATACTGTTTTACAGTTACATCTGACCCTCTGAGGGCAGCCATTATGCTGATGTGGCCCTCGGTGAAAATGAGTTTGAAACCACTGGGATAGGCTATATTATCTCATTTGGAATGATCTTGAATGTGATTGTTATATTATCCTGAGATCAGCTGTCACTTATAGGTTAACACCATCAGTGACAGATTATCAAAGATTATAAGTTTGCAGTGGAAAACAAGTAATCGGTTTCATACCCATCATCCATCCACCCATCAGTCTCTCTAGTCTTATTTCCAGAGGAACATGTCAGTCCTGTGTCTATTAAAATGACATTAGAGAAAGACCGTGGATGAATAAAAGTTGTCAGTCCAGTGCCTGTCACTCTTGACTCGACTGATCACTGTCCTAGATTACACTGATGCTGTAATAAAGTCTATCATTTTGAATGGCGTGTAAAAAATAGCTTTGAGCTAGCTAGATTGTGAGGAAGTGGACCGAAGAGGTTGAGGAGAATGGTCTGGAGTATACAGACTGGGATATAGTCTCTGTGCATCATATGGAGAGGAATACTGAAGGACTCAGCCGCTGCATGATAGACTATAGACTCCCACAAAGTGTGCTGTTTTCTCTCAAACAAACCATGGATCAGAAAGGATCTGAAAAAACCCCTTGAACCAAAAGAAGGAGGGTCTCTCAGGCGAGCCGATAAAGAGATTAAAAAGGTACCGTCTAAACAGGTTACGAGGCAACTCTATGAGAGTAAAGATAGATACACGTACAGGGACAACCTGGAATTCAGAAAGTGCCTCAGCTCTGATAGACGTCTCGTAAGGACTACAGACCAGGTGCACTTACATTAAGAAGACCTTTGAGAGGTTGGTCCTCAAGCAGCTCTGCTTAGTAGGTATGCACAGCAGGTATGCACTCTCATGATTCACCAGCATGATCGCTAAACACATTCCGTGCAATGATTGTTGATGCCCCAAGAGTATTTCGGATCACAGACTACCTGATCAGCAGGCCACGGTTTGTCAGGCTCCGGAATTGTGTGTTGGGAGTGGTAGTGAGCGGCCCAGGGGAAAGCACCTGGAAGGTCTGTAACTTCTCCAGACTGAGAAGAGAATTGTCGCAGTTTTAGAGAACATTGAGCAATTTTGCCCTTTCCCTTTCATGGCCGGATATCCAGGAGCACCTCGATGTATTCTCAAGTGTGCCATCCTGCTTCAGAACGGATAATCGGAAAGGCTATCCCCATAAAAAATGATCCATTTGAACATGTTGTGATCTTCTGCACTGTGTATATGTAAATATGTGTAGTATATGACTCGAGGCGTGTCCACACTGTGTATTTTATGTACACTGTGTACTTTTGTCACCATCTGTCCATCCCTCCATCCATCCCCCCATCTCTATCTCGTTTAGTGAAAAGAGTGTTTTTCTCGTGTAGAGGTATGGTATGGGTTTTTCAACTGTGTCTAGGCGCTGATTACTTTTCTCTAACAGTATGCCTCTAACAGACAGCCGAAAGAAATTTCCCAGGCAGATATTAACGTCCTCGCTCAAACACTGTTTCTATAGCAACAACTCACTCAAAGGGACTTGTATGGTGTACACTTCCATAATTTAATTCTCACAAAAATGTATACTTGTAAAAGTGCAACTTAATGAGCGCAAAAACATACGAAGCGTCCACAACAGCGCCTGGAGGTCAAGTCTGTTCCTGGTTACAGCGTGTAACTCTAACTAGCATCAAACCTGCTGACTTTAAAACATTTTCTGTTTTATCAGCTACTACAATATTTATATTCAGTCCATACGTTATGCTTTCAGAAAGGATTGAAATGTAGACTCATTTAAATGTCTTCTAAGGCTTCAAATACGTGTCAAATTGTCCAACTGTCTCTCTGCACAAGCTAAAATGAGATTGCACCCCAACTTAAATATGCCTACGCAGCAATTCACGAGAACCAAACTTTGGTATTTATTAGGGGGAAAAAAAGCTATTTTAAACTGATATGTTCGGATCATTTTTGGTTATGGTTATGCTACACTGGCCAACACATTGGTCTTGGCTATGTTGAAATCAGAATTTCATCATATTGCACGGCCTGCTCTGCAAGAATATGGATTAGCCTAAAGTGCACCCTTGTAGACGGTCAATTAAAATAACACCAGGGAAAGACTGAATGAATGAACGATGAAGTTGCCTCAAATTCGGCCTTTCTTCATCACCTCAAAAGATTAATCCATACAAATGTACAATAAACGTGGTGCAGCCATTCCTTGATCGACGGCTTTCATTTCTAAAAGTTTGTGCACAACAAACCAGGTGATCAGTTAAAACAATGGCCTCCATTTTTAATCGAACAGATTGAGCTACTGCGGTGTACAATGGTACTGTTACTTTCTCTCCGTTGTGCACGTTTAATGATGGAACATGTAGCAGGGAAACCATTAAGTTCCAAAGACGTTGCTTTCACTAGCGATTCCACTTCAGTTCCACTTTCACTACACTACTCCACTTCAATGAATTCACTGGCCCGGGCAAGGAGGAGAGGAGAAATTACCTAGACAAATGCTGTTTACATAAATAACCATTCTGTGAAAATGTCCTACAGTGTAATAGCACACTGCTTATCTACAAACAGACAGAAGCTGTTTATCTCGAATCTTAGAATCTTAGAAAAGACTTAAAGACACTGTTGTAGTATAAAAAAAAATTCTTTTTTTTAAAGTGCTCAAAATGGTCTGAAAGTGTATCAGTAAGACAGTGGGCGCTATCAGCACTACCGAGCCACTGAGAAGAGCAATTCTCATTAATTACTGATGATTCAGAGATTTTTTTTTTGCGCTCACCAGGGCAGCTCTGGGCTCAAACCAGTTGGGCAAAGTGTCTAGGGAAATCACCTCAAAAATTCACTCTGTTGCCCAATCCATATTCCACCCCCAAGCCGCTACAGCAGATCGGGTAGAGCTGGATCAGCAGCGTGCCGATTACTCCCGGTGGCTTTGCCTGACTGGCTTCAAGGAGCTTCAGTCATAATGCTCATGTTTATCCTGTTCTCTAAGATCTGTGAGAAAGGCCCAAGGGCTGGTTTCAGTTGGGGTACGAATTCTACTTAGGATGACTTCTTTGTCCACTTATTCCATAGAAATCACACACATAAATCCTTTTGGAACAGAGGAAGTTTACCAATCATGCAATTCAAGCAAGAAAAAAAGAACACGTAGTGGGAGACGGAATCTTCAAAAGGATTTCCATACTGTTTTTTTTTTTTTTTGTTTTGTTTTTTCCTTTTGCTCTGACGGCTGCCTCCAATTGCGCATCTGGTCTCTCACTATCAGTCTATCTATAAACGCTTGAACCGTCCCAGCACTGGCAGGTTGCACTCACATTTCAGACACACACACAAAGACAGTAAGAGTGCCACTGCAACGAAGAGTAGGTTCGGCAACGTTCATATGTTACGTGGCCCAGTGTACAAAGTAGCAATTACAGTGCTAATTAGCAATCAAGGCTTTGCAGCACAAAACTGCTAAAAATATTGGGAACTAGCAAAGGCCCATCAATTATCTTCACCACTGGGTGACTGCTGCAATATATTTCGGGTGGGGGGGCATTTCTGCAAGGTGTTCACATACCTAATGAAAAATACATTGTGTACAACACCAAGGCCAAAGGCAAGGATATGCGGTATGTTTTATACAACAACTGCTATCTGTTATTAATCTTCAAACTTCACAATTGCTGCTTCCCGAGCATCTAAACTAAGCGATATTAGGAGTTGGATCACACTGTGATTGAAATTCTGCTTTCTCAAAACTGTTCATTTTACAGAACGGATAATAGGGTCAAAAGAGAAGATGCAATGTTGGCTCAAGGACTGACTTCAAAACAGATCCCCATTGTTGAAAACATTCTGAGGAAAAGGCAAATAGTACAAACATCCATAAATGTGGACTGTAGTGATATTTTTTTCGCAGCCCCGATTCCAACAAGTTTATTGTGACCTACTGCAGAGCACACTTTCAATATTGTGCTTCACAAATGACTTGCTAAGGTAGAAAGTACCGTGCACCGATACTAGTCTGTCTATTAATTTACATTCACACGTTGTTTCTTCCTAATCTGAGAAAAAGACATCACATACAGCAATAAAACGATAACTTTTCTAGTATCTACATTTTAACTTAAACAAACAAGAGGCAGCCTTTCCCCCATTGTAAGCAAGCAAGGTCACATCTTTCAAGCGAGAAGGGCTTCCAGG
Organism: Ameiurus melas; assembly: GCA_012411365.1. Classification (NCBI taxonomy): domain Eukaryota; kingdom Metazoa; phylum Chordata; class Actinopteri; order Siluriformes; family Ictaluridae; genus Ameiurus; species Ameiurus melas. The sequence continues at coordinate 24,543,957 of CM022763.1, read as the reverse complement.
AGGTGTCAGTTAATGTTTCAAAACACCCGAGTACATGTCAATCATTCCAGATTCATATGTCGATTGGTTCATCTACCATTATCTTATTAGGGCAAAAAAAAAAAAAAAAATCAGCTCTTTTTGCACAATTATGCAGTGCATTCAGATGTTAAAACACTGGTAGGTCTAAATATGAATAGGTTACTCGACGATTCGATGAACCCCTGACCATCACACTCATACTCGGTTCTTCCACAAACTGTTGCCACAAAATTGGAAATGCACCATTGTGTACGATGTCTTTGTATGATGAAATTGCATCACAATTTCCAGCAAACCTGCTCCAGCATGACAAAGCCCCTCTGCTTCACAAAGCCCTGACCTCAACCTCACTGAAAACATTTGGGATAAAGCGGAACGTCAAATGCGAATCAGGCCTCCACTCCTGAGAGCAATGCCTGACCTCGCTAACGCTCTTGCAGGCATACAGTGTGTTAAAACGGTTCAATCTGTAGCTTGCAGTATAATGAAGCTAACTACTAGTTATGCAATTAAAGTTACAGGCACAATTTAAACAACATAACGGTGCAACCTGCAGTAGTGCAGAATATCGGGTGTATACGGTATCTGTGACGCGTTTTAATGCCTTCGCTCTTAGCATTTCATTATACAAATAGAAACCAGCTTATGAGTTAGCAAGTTACAAGTAAAGTTAATAATTAACATCACATGTATAATGTGTCTATATCTATCTATCTATCTATCTATCTATCTATCTATCTATCTATCTATCTATCTATCTATCTATCTATCTATCTATCTATCTATCTATCTATCTATCTATCTATCTATCTATCGAGTCATCAGTGATAATGTACTTCTTCTGAAGTTACAGGAACAACGACAGACCACTTCTATGAAAAGATGGTGTATTGGAAAATCAAGTGCCGTGGAAAGGAAAAAGAGACTGTTGAACTGCATCAGAACCGAGAAACATGATAGTTTGATTGCACTCAGTTTTCAACCACTGAATTGGAGGTGATGTATTTAGGATCCTCATATTCATCCACAGAAAAGCGACTTCACCGGTTCTTTATGGTTGGCTTTCGGAGAATTATTACAGCACATGCCCGCATTCCAGACATCCAGCGCGGCTTGAATCCAAAGTAATTATTCATGAAGAATTTTTTTTTTTTAAATGATAATTGCTGTGACATATTCAACAGCGAAAGAGAGTGTCACACAGCGTGAATGGTTTTGAGTGGAGATTTCACAATGCACAATGATAATAGGGGGCTTTCAATATAAATGAAATGCAGTGTCTTTCATCGGAAATCTTTCATTGTAAAAATCCGAAGCTTCCATCAGAACACATATATACATATATGAAAATTAAGAAGGCAAAATCCTGATACAGATAAGATAGGGACCTCTTTAATGTTCCATTAAAGAATTTGAGCAATTCTATCAGAGCTGACACACGGGAGAAGAATAAGTGTCTGCACATGAGTGGAACATCATACTAAGTATAAATAGATTAATAAAACCCTGATTTCAGTAGCATATGATTTACTTCGTTTTCCTACTCATCAAACCATTCAGTAAGCCTTCATGCCCGGTGCTTGAGGGTGGGGTCATCCTGCAAGAGACCACTCCCATCGAGGTAGAAACGTTTCATCATAGGTGTTCAATCAGAAGAACTCTGTATCGATGCTTCTCTCGAAGTCAACTCAAGCCACGGCAGCGAAAAACACAAATATCCCCCTTTTACTATATACATATCCTATTTCTACATATCATCCACATCTTTCATTTGAAATATGACGTGTTACAATATAATTACTTTTACCACTTTGTTATCTACATAACGCATTTGCACGCATTCTATTCCCAAGTATTTCTTTGTGGAATGCCTAAAACCTCATCTATGTGAGAATTAAGCATAAGTAATAACGAAACAAAAAGCACTTAAAGAGACTGTTGGTAGTACACTACAGTACACTGCAGTCTTGCACTAGTTTGGGATAGGCTTTAAATAAAGTGTACATCTGCAAAGGGTTTTAAACAGTCTATTAATGACATCACTTTCACTGTTGGTACTGATACAGCAAATAAATGAATCAATGTAATCCAGGGGCAGATTTTGAGATGTCAGGAAGTAACTAAGGTCAAAGCCTTTGAGGCACTGCAAAGTGTAACCTGAAGTAGTCGATCAGTAATCGATGCCAGAAATAATGCATGGCTACTAAATATATAGTAGAGCTGCTTCTGTCGATACAGCCAAGCCCTGTTAAGTGCTTTTTACTGAAATCCTCTCTCTCTCTCTCTCTCTCTCTCTCTCTCTCTCTCTCTCTCTATATATATATATATATATATATATATATATATATAAATAAAAAAATGTGTGTGTGTGTGTGCAATATACTGAATTTGCAGTCATCAACAGTGAGGAATACTCACAGTAGACATCCACTCTGATAGACTTAATTGCTGGCGAGCCGAGGCCATTTTCTGCCTTGCAGTAATAGCGTCCACCTTGGTGCCGCTGGATCTTCGCGATGTGAAGTGTCTCATTAAAGACACTTGAATCCTGAAAACGGTCTGACACGCTGCCTGCTGTCTTAGTCCATCGAATCTACAAGAAAAAAAAACAAACAAAAAAAAAAGAAATGTAATAAAATAAATCATCAGACACAGTAAAATCCCTTTTTTTTTTTTTTTTTTTTGCAGAGACTCTTTTTAAAAATGCTTATGTGTAACAAGGATTCATTTACAAGAGGGTTTAGGAGGGTTTTGTGTGGATTCACCAGGTTTTCATCCAAAAAATGTAACTCCTTTAAAAAAAATTAATAAAATGTGACAGGGTCACAGAGTAAAATGGTAAACTGTCCTGTTCTTAATAACTTCAATAAGAACCAATAAATGTTATAAATAAATAGATATTTTATAGATCCCACTGCTAGAAGACGATTACTTATAGCAATGGGAACCATAAAAAGACAATTAGTTTTCTTTTTTTTTCCTCTCTCTCTTGAAAAAATTGTCACTTGTGCTTTGTTTTAAACTTATTATTATTTTTTTTTAATGTTTGTATGATGGCATTTTAGGTATGTCATGTTTGAGGAATTCTCAACAACAACAAAATGTATTTGAACATATAAAAGGACTACAATATTTTACAAATCTTCTGAGGTTACCACTTACGAAGCGAACGGCCTCCACGTGCAACTTATCAGTCATTAGGTAAGGAATAACACACGATGGGCTATGCTATTACGGCAAAATAATCCATGCCCGCAGTCTCACCTTGGTATAAACTTCTACACTGCGATTCACTACAAGCGTCACTGGTGTGTCTTCTGTGGTCCAAAACCTTTGTGTCGGTACACTAATGTCTCAACAAGCATTTTGAATTGAATTTATTTTGACAGGAACGTTAGCAGCAGTTCAAGAATATGTCTTTCATATGCCAGCTAAAGAAAGTGTTTACAAATGATAATGTCTGATCTAGTCAGTTTATATACTTAGTTATGTACAGTAACACTCATGCGTCAGAAGAGATGCCAGTATCGTTGACAAATTTATCCATCATTTCTATATATTTATATAATATATATTTTGATTGTATGTTTTCTTGGTTTGTTAAGCATAATATTGCTCTTCTTTACCTCATCAGTAAGCTTTGTTTAGTAATGGCCAATCTACATAGCATTTTGTATGTTTTCCCCCATGACTTATCCATCTTTAGTGTTCATTAGAATTGCAGTGAAAGGACAGATATTTAGCTAGAGCAAGCTTTGGAGTGCTGTGGGTGAATGAACTGCCAAAAACTAGTTGTCTTGCTTAATGATGAACTATTGTTTGGTATATACATTTTGTTTGGTATTCGCCCATCATCTTTGTTAGTGATCTGATGATTTAAGCATGATTCAAATAGGACAATCCCATATGTTTTGTTTTAATTATGTTTACGTACATCTTTATTTGTTTTGTTCTGTCCCCATCACTGTCATATCATTGGTCATTACCTGGAATTATGATGATGACTGTTGAATTTCTGCTAATAAACTCATTTTATAGAATACTCCTCCATCCTACCCCATATAAGCACATTTAAAAGGGGTCAAGCCATACATTACTGGCTAATTGGCTAAGCACAGCAGTTATATGGCTTGCTTCCAGCCTCTAATTAATAGTTAAAGGCATACACATACATCTAGCCAACTTCTGCACCAGTTGTTTTGCACCAGTGGTTTCAACAGTGTCACAAACAGTGTCACAAAGCACAATGGATGTGCTTAATATTCCACTTTTATAGCTTTGGACAAATGTTTATTCTGATTGTAGTCAGTTGTGTGGCTAAACAATGCCCCGTGGAAATTTTTACCACATTTTACCCACTAAAATGTTAATTGGTCTGCACTTATATAGCGCTTTTGTCCAAAGCGCTTTACACTGTCTATCATTCACCCATTCACACACACACACACACACACCAATGGTGGCAGACTTGCTATGCAAGGCGCTAACTTGCCATGGGGAGCAACTTGGGGTTCAGTGTCTCGCACGAGGACACTTCGGTATGTGGAGCCACGCGGGCCAGGAATCGAACCGCCAACCCTACGATTAGTGGACAACCCGCTCTACCACCTGATCCACAACCGCCAATGTTCTTAAATCTGTTGCACTGTTGCACTGTCAAGCATTGTTTACATATAAATAGTCATACAGTCTTTGGATATGTTTCTCTTCCACTGCCTTTCTCCTGTCTGTGGATTGCTTTTTCCTTTTTTTTTTTTTCTTTCTTGCTTATATCAGTGATTTTTCAAAGTGCGCCAACCCCTAACCTTAAACTATTCCTACATGCTGATTTATGCATTTCGCATACATTTTCCTCTGTGAAACTCTCTTCGCCCATTAGAAGGAATGTATTTCATTATGCATTTCGTTACTATGCACATCATACATCTTCGATATGTAATCAGAGGAGAGCATAATTAATAGAGCGAGAACAAACCAATTGAGAGTCACACATATATTCCAAAGCTACAGGAGGAAAAAGCATTCGCCGGTGTTTCAGCGTTTTTTCTTCTTGAATGGGTAAAGCATATGTTTGTTCTATAAATTGGTATGAAGCTAGCAAATGATAGTCATCCAATTTACCCTCCTCGTGGAACGATAATCGAGTGAGGTCGTTTTAGCTAGAGAACTCACGGCAGCTGGCTAGTGAGTACCATGAGCTGTTGGTGGGTTTCTCTGCACTCCTCTATTTTAAACTGAGTTATATCAAACCACAGTGAGTCATACTGTTCCGTGTGTTGACTAGCGTGCTAACAGAGACTGGAGAGCAAAAATACACAGACAATAAAATACACAGAGAACAAACACACACACACACACACACACACACACAAATACAGACATCAGAAGCAACCCGTCCTAATAGTTGTCTAATCTGCGCTGTCTTTAGCTAGCTAGTAACAGTTGGCAGGCTAGTTCATATCTATGAATCAAGTATATATGTAGCCATCTCTGATGCAGACAGATGCAAGCTTAAACAGCCGAGTGCGGTGAGATTAAGCTGCTTTGTGACCATTGCTAAAAGCTCTATACAAATCAAATTCGATTGAACTGAATTACAGTGGTTAATGTAATGATGTATGCACTACATAGTTTGTCAGTATACTAATGGTGCCATTATTTAGTGTGCACTGTGTGAAGTGGGGTGCAGCCCTGAATTCTCCGTGAATGGCACTCACAGCTGTGAGATTAATCTATGCATAACCCACATTATCAAAATGTTCTTCCTGAAGTAGCTTGTGTTTTATATATATATATATATGTCAGATGTACAGAATTACAGTGACTGAAATTAATAATGATACAATATGCTGTTTGACTGCCCACGTCTCTTTTTCATTCTTTTCAAACGCATTCCACCTAAGATTTGAAGAATTACTGCAGCTGCCCTTCATGAACAGAGAGGATCATGGGCAGAAAAGCGGAGGCCTGAAAGAAAGGGTCTGGGGGAAAGACTAATCAAGTGGAGGGAGGGCCTGCATGCTCCCTGGCCAATAGGAGCTTTCACATCTACAGACACTTTGGAGTCCGCGCAAGTCATTAGTCCCATCTCTCCACTTAATAAATGCATGGACTGCTCAGCAACGGCTCTGGATTCGACTGTTTTTTGGGGTGTTTTTTTTTTTATACTGGAGCAAGCTTGCAGCATCATGTTGCAGTGTGCACAAACGTCAGCGTAGTAATCATAAATACGCAAGAAAAAAAGCCAAATTGAGTCAAAACCATACTAATGTCCAACTGGTCTCAGTGGCAGCATGCGTGCATGTGTTTCTGTCCATCTGCTTCAAGTCACACTTGTGCATCTGATTCGCTACAGGGAAATGACAGCCTCATGAAATCTGCTCACCTCCATCAAAGAGTAAGGCTGTGATACCATTTTGGTGCTGCAGTCTGTCCGAACCGCTCTGATTGCCTGGAAATGTGGTATATCATGGGATGAGGTTAGCAGCCCATGAAATGGAAATTGCATTATGTTTGATGTGATTATTACATTCTCATATATCCAGTAATACCAAATTAGATAGACATATCACCTTGAATGAAAGCAGGAAAAAAAAAAAAAGAGACTGCAGATTTCCCCCCCCTCAAATCGAGAATATTCTGCTCACAAATGTGTGAATCTTTCAGAATTTTAAAGCAACAATTTCACGTCTCACTGTAAAGGCTGGGAGAATGCCAAATTATTCTCCTGACTCACTTTCTTAATAGACCTTCATGAACCCTGGTGTCTTATAACTATAAACGACTAATAAGCAATAAACTGAGATGAAACATTGCTCATATCACTGCTTCTTCACATCGTAATCTCCAAAGCACTAAGAAATGACGGATCGTCTGTGCTGCAAATTGCTGAACACCCATTACATTTGACTTGTGTTTACCAACACGGTGTTGTGGATGGAGAAAGACCTTGACTTTCATTTTTTCCCCAGGTTTTTTATTTCCAGAATACACTAAGACAGCTCAGCAGGTGATCGATTTCCAGTCAATTACTATACATTATAACATACACTATGGAGAACACTATTTCTGTGAATTTGCAGCCTAAATAATTTATGAGATGGAAAATTTATTGATTTATTTTTTTTTTTCTGTTTGAATGAACTGTAACCCATCTCCATGCAAACAAAAAAATTCTGCTGTAATGATTTCCTCTTCCTTTGTGTAAAGTGAGGTGATATATCAAGAAAATAACATTTTGGCCTGGCATTAGGTCAATTCTAATACACTGTAATTAGTAGATAGATATGTAAATAGCGGCATCAATTATAAACAAGGCATGGAAAGTACTAGAGTACATGGTTCTTTTCTTAGCCCAATTCAATCATTGTATTTTTAAAACTTGAGTTTTTATTTAAACTAAAACTCTCTATGTGCATATTTTAAATCATTCAATTTCGACACCCAATCATAATTCAGTTTCCTGCCAAACGGCCTATGGTTCACGTGCCAGATGCTTTAATTAGCAGCAGCAATGTCTGGGACAGTGCAGACACATGAGCATTATTGTCCCAATTTATCAGGCATCTTCAGTTTTAAATGCTTCTAAAGAAAACAGCATGCTAATGATCTGCAAACTAATCAACACGTTAGTTTACAATATGCAAGCCTTGTCTTAAACTTAAGATGTCATTGGATGGTAGTGATTAAGTTCTATAGCCCATAGGCAACAAGTTATAGCCTATAGGCAACATTCAGGATAATACGTAGGCAGCATCTTTGCTAGATAGCTCATTATGTAGCTAGAAACATGTATGAATTACTATGAGCTAGCTAGCTAACAAACCTACCAAGCTGTTAAAACCGTAACAGCCTTTGGCTAAACTAGTTATCCAGCTAATATGACTTTTTATAAATATATACTTTACTCTTGATAGTTGAGGTGGTGCTCACCTGGTTAAAAATGCATTTCTGACAGTCAGACACAAGTCAGATCCCAGACAGACATGAGTCAGTAAGATGAATCAATTGCTTCTAATGTAATCACTCGTAAACATCACTTCACTTGTAAACAACACTTCCTACACACCGCTAACTATGGAAATGCAAAGCCAGTTGAGTTTGGGATGTTATTCGCCTTAAAACCAATTTGAGCGACTTACAGAAGTGCTTTGAAGTCTCTATCAATAAATACATCCTGATACTGGTTCACGGACTAAGAATACAATCAGTCTTAAAACTCTGTTAGGAGGTAATCCATTCACCCATCTTCTATACCGCTTATCTGTGTCAGAGGAACCTATCCCAGGGAGCATGGGGCACAAGGCAAGTTACACCCTGGACAAGGTGCCAGTCCATCACAGGGTACAATCACATACAACTCCAAAAACCGGAGTACCCAGAGGAAACCTTCACAGCAGGGAAGCACACACAGTGCGAGATTCCACGGTGGGAATGGAACCCCCGACCCTGTAGGTGTGAGGCGAATGTACTAACCACTAAGCCACCGTGCACGTTAGGAGGCTCTATAGTAAGAAAAACACACGGACAACACAACAATTTGAACCACTGTATACAGATGTGTTAAAAATAAAGTTTTAAAAATTTGTTTCACTTTTGAGTCATTCAAAAATCAATTATAAATTCTGTGGCTCTTATTACCTTACAGACCTGCCTGATTCATCCTGATGCTCGTGGTGCTTACGGCGCCGTGACTCACTTATGCCTACCCGATGGTCCCACATGAATACTATATTTACATTTTTCAAAAACAGTTTATGGCCTAGTCTCACCCTTGCTTCAGTGTATGAGCTCACCTGGATACTGTAGACATTATAACTACACTATAAGCATAAAGACTTTCCTGTACTTATACCATTACGCATGTTCACTATGAACTGTATTCAAAGTTAAGTGTGCATAGTGAGGATTTCATTCTGAAATTGACTGAATCTGGTGTTCAGACCTCAGACATACATCCTGTAAAATTCTTGGAACAGCTGGGCCATCCATCCATCTTCTACCACTTATTCCTTCTTCAGGGTCACGGGGAACCAGAAGCCTATCCCAGGAGTCATCAGGCACAAGGTGGGGTACACCCTGGACAGGGTGCACACACCCATTCATACACTACAGACACACCAATCAACCTACCATGCATGTCTTTGGACTGGGGCTGGGGAGGAAACCGAATTACCCGGCAAAAACCCCCGCCACAAGGCACAAACATTCAAACATATGGCCCCAGCAGGAATCAAACCCCGGACCATGGAGGTGTGAGGCAAACACGCTAACCACAAAGCCACCGTGCGCCCATGGCAAAAAAAAGAGTTTAGAATTTCAGCTTGTATTTCCTATGTATTTATATGCAGATGTGTTAAACAACATAGAACATAGCACATTTTGTATCAGACCACCCAATTTGTATGTAAGCAGAATACTGGAATATGTGACTGACTGGTTGTTTCTTTTTACCCAGGAGTGTCCTGTTATATCGACTGTTTAAACAAAGCGCTATGAACATCTACTCTTGGTTTTAGCCTTCAGTTTCACCTGTGAAGACTGCATTTGATGTTAAAACGGATAAACCAACATGAAGATCAGAGAGCTGTCTATGGGAGAAAAGCAAGCCATTTTAAAGCTGAAAAAGACGGAATATCGGTAAGAGGCATCGTACAGGCATTGGGAATAGCCAATAGAACATTGTAATGTCCATAAAAAGAAAGAAACTTATGGTGTACTGAACAACAGGCACCGAATGGGTCAGTCAAGGAAAACAATGACAGCTGATGACGGAAACATTGTGAGAGATGCAGAAAACCCTGGAAAAGCAACACAAAAGAAGAAACAAACAGTTTGGTGATGTCAGAGGGTCACTGGCTTGATGCAGTTATTGCAAGCAAGGGATATGCACCCAGATATACAGTGTTAAATTTACTTCGACTTGTCTGTTCCTATACTTTTGTTCACCTAAAAAATTGGGTGATCGGATACAAAAGTTGATACAAGATACAAGATGTTTTATGTTGTTTAACACATTTAGCTGTAAAATTGAAACAAAGCTGCTTATCCTTTACGGGGTCAGGGGGAATAAGGCAGGGTACACCCTGGACAGGGTGCCAATCCATCGCAAGGCACAATCACATACACACCCATTCATACACTACAGACACACCAATCAGCCTACCTTGCATGTCTTTGGACTGGGGAGGAAACACCCAGGAAGGAAAGGACTGGGGGAGGAAACACCCAGTCCAAAGGAAACACCCTCCCGCAAAACAGGGAGAACATGGAGAACACATGAAGGGCCACAGTGGGAATCGAACCCCCAAACGTGGAGGCGTGAGGCAAACGTGCTAACCACTAAGTCACCATGCACCCCTTTAGTTCAAAGGGGACTGTAACTATAGCTATTTAAGGAAATCTGCAAGAGCTACGCAAGCATGGTGGCGATTGTAGAAAATAGGCGTGTCTCAGTCACCAGTAATTCTGACTTTGAACTTAACCGTAGTTTTCTTGCGGTTTATCAATTGACAGTTTATGCCATTTCATGACCTCTGTGTAGCATTTTTTGGCTTCATTTAAGTTGAAACCATAGTAGCAGAATATCAAACTAAATTGCAAAATAATAGGATGTGCTGGATCAATTGCTAGTTTATAAGCTGCTGAATAATGGAAGCCATATTGTTCAACTGAACCTTTTTCTTCAGCATCAAAACTTGGCCATATAATATAATAAAGTCTGTTTATTTCAATGCTTGCCATTTTCTCCCTCATACGTCATTATATTCTTTTCATTAAAAGATTTTTCATTTGAACTTTTCTCTTGCATAATATATCATATTACATTTAACACAATTTCCTTCTTCAGTCCACATTTTGCATCCCTCAATTGTTTTTTAACTGACTTCAGCATGTGTGTAATCAGACTCTATTCATATTAACACTTTCCTTGCATGAATATTGATGGAACTTTTCTATTAAAGTCACCAGTGTGCATAACAGTAATAATGAACATCCTGTCAACACACTTAGTTCTACCTGATATATGGTGTCACCCAGAAGCAGATGGGTTTTCCTTTATATTGTCTCTGTATTTCCTTTGCCACTGTTGCTGCTGGCTTGCTCATTAGAGATCTAAATCTACATTAGGGTTTCTGCAATGCTGCTTTGTGGCACTGTATTAAACTGAACTGAACTATCCAAGCAGGTTTAACTCTCAGTAGAGGTGAAATACAGTATAATGCTAAGAACAAAGATCAACCACTGATCCTGTATCATCCACAGCCAGGGGAATCTGAGGGCTTGACAACAAAGATGAAAACGTTGTCAGTAGGACAGCTAATTGATATGCTGCGCGTGGCTACAGTGATGCTGCCTACACATGCCAAGACACGAACTGTGAGTAAATCTCTTCCACAATCCACTGAGATTACTCCTCACCAAAGGTCACACACTGCTTTTCTAACTACAGCACTGTCCCCCCCATCAAAGGTCGGTTTGGACAGTGTGATAAGTGAAGCCAGGAATACAACAGCAAAATCTCCAATAAGAGATAAAGTAAACAGAACAAGACAAAAAAACACAAAAAACAGTCATTCATGTGTATTAACTGCTTTATGGTATTGAGGATCGATCCAGGGTTCACCCAGAGTCTATTCCTAGAAACAGGGATCCATCCATCCATCCATCTTCTATACCGCTTATCCTTCTTCAGGGTCACGGGGAAACCTGGAGCCTATCCCAGGGAGCATTGGGCACAAGGCGGGGTACACCCTGGACAGGGTGCCAGTCCATCACAGGGCACAATCACACACACACTCACACTCCCATTCATACACTACGGACAATTTAGACACGCCAATCAGCCTACCATGCATGTCTTTGGACTGGGGGAGGAAACCGGAGTACCCGGAGGAAACCCCCGCAACACGGGGAGAACATGCAAACTCCACACACACAGGGCCACGGTGGGAATTTAAAGATTACACACACTGAAAAGATTCAAGTCCATAATGCTAAATGCCAAACAGAAAAATTGTAATTGTATATATATATATATATATATATATATATATATATATATATATATATATATATATATATATATATATATATATATATATATATATATATATATATATAAACATTCAGCTTACAGTTCTGTTCTTTTGTGTAATTTGTATGTGGACAGTGGGTGCTTCGGTTATTTTTAGTCTGTCATTCTCAAGGGTAGTTTGGGAGGGAAAAAGGCCAATCGCTACTGATGATACGTTACAGATGAGGTGAAAATGGGCTGAGAAATACTCTATCAGCCCACATAAAGATCACATCTAAGCGGTGTTTCACTCTGTGTAATCACCTGATATGAGTGTTACTGATAGGCTATGTAAATCTAGAAAGAAATCAGCCCCAGCCTCACATCTTCATACCAGTCTGTGCATTTTTCTTACAACCACTGGTGGCGCTGTTGTGCTTTGTTACAAAACTCCTGCTTTTTAAGACATTTGTTAATAGAAAATAATCTGATATGAATGCCAAAAATGAAACCTTATATTCATGTCTTTTTTAAAAACTTTTTTTTAAAAAGCACTGCTAGACCGTTTATACCAGCCATACCTGCCTGGAACACTGGGTGCAAAGCAAGATCACACTCTGTATGGAGCACTAATACATCACATGGCATCAAATCAATTATTTCACATTATTCAGCAATTCGCATGTTGGTTGTTCTGGGGTTTTTTTTTTTGTTTTTTGTTTTTTTAAAAACACACACCAAGATGGAAACATGCAAAAGTCAACACAGGCAGTAACCGAAGCTCAAGACTGAACCCCAAACCCTGGAGCTGTGAGGATCCCACACTATCTGATACACGACTGCGCTTTTATAAAATGGTTATGGTAAGGTTATTACCGTTATAAATTAATGTTTATTATTTTTTTTTTTCCTCTAATAAAAAAAGTCTTCATTTGACGGTACTTTATCCTGTTCATTTCACAACTGTTTACAAAAAATAACTGCAATTAACAGACTCTCTATGAAAGCCAAATTGAAACTTGTTAAATAAAACAGAGACAAATTAAAAATAGAGACAAAAACAAGGCCAAAAACAGCATTTCTGGCCGAGCTGCAATTATCAGAGAATAAACAGTGACTCTCACACCATTGCCTGCTATTAGTGAGAACATGGCATGGGATTTCACACATTCTTGTCATCAAGAGCCTCAGCGTAACTTTGGCTGGCTGAATGTGTTTATAATGAGTGTTTGAAAAAGAGACCAGCTGAAAAATTCCAAAATGACTAGGACGGTCTACAGAGTGAGAGAGAGAAAGAAAGGAGTGTTCGATCACTGCATAGGCAGCTGCAGAGACTGACTCAACGGCTTTGTAGCCTTGTTTGCTCTTGAGCCAGCAGCACTGAGCTGTGTGAGCTCTACCCTCTGTGTCCACTAATTGCTGTCCGCTGACCCGCTGCTCTCCACTGCTTGAACCTGGCTGACAATTGAAACAGGGACGCAGGGTGTTTACCCAGAGTGCTGCAGTGTTGTTACACTATGCCCTCAAACATTCCAGATGAAGAGCGAGCGAGAGAGAGAGAGAGAGAGATGGAGAGAACACACAGATCCCTTATCCAGTGTCCTTTAGTCCTTATTATTTGAGTATAGATATGAGTGCCAGGGCTGGCATACAAACTATTCTGTACATGCTTCATGAAATTGCAGTACTCATACAAGACCGGGTCGATTAATTAATTTGGATGATTAATAGATTGAAATTGATTTAAAAAAAAAAAAGGCTTGTGAGACTGTGTGGAATATGCCATCGTCATATCGTGCCCCATACCTACCACCGATTGACGATATTACAGTCATAACCTGAAGAACCCTTTAGATTCAACCGTGTTTTTTTTTCCCCCTAAGAGTGAAGGAAATATTGTGAAAATATATTCTTGCAATCTTAGTTTCTTCTCCAAGTTGTATGTTTTTTTTTTTAAACATTGGCCTTAGAACCACTGTATGAAGAGCAGGAGCTGGCACAGTCTCTGACTACGTTTACACGGACAGCGGTAATCTAATTATTGATCTTATTCTGAATAAGACAATATTGTGATTAAGGTGTGTACATGAGTCGCTTTTAGAATACTCCTTTCACGTTCAGCTTTTACGTGTTATAGAACATAGATGGATTAACAGCACACGTCATTACGTCACCGCGCCGTTCCGTCCAGAATTTCTCGTATCGACGTACACTTGGTCTTCATTTCCAATAGAGCACCTGCAGTAGAATGCAGAGGTTCGCAGCCTGAATGTGCAGCTGATAAATCTGCAGAGATGATATGATGCACTCATCACAACATGGACCAGGAACTCAAAGGAAAGTTTTCAACACCGTGTGGAATCCATGCCCCAAAGATCCGAGGCTGTTCTTAAAAGGGTCCCTACTAGTATAAAGATGATGTTCCTAATAATGTGACTGATGACTGTATATGCTTTACTGGCAGCTGTGTCTGCACTGGTGTCTGTACTCTGAATGTCTTTTGTCTACGTCAAGTTCAGATGAAAATAAAATACACTGTACAGACACACCCTCTGTGTGTGGGTTGCTGAGATCATGATGTTCATCTGTTTTCTGAATAAAGAAGCAACCACCTCCACAGCATTTCTTGTCTAGTCACTGTTAAAAGTAGATGTTAGATATCCAAATCTAACAAGGTGATGTGGAAACAGCTCATATAATAAACCCATTTTACCATGCTGTGATCAGTTTATCTGGAAAAGTCATTTTTTTCTAGTATTCTAGTATAGTATGAGAGAAAATGAAAAGTCTGTGTACAGATACTGCATATCCTGCAGAAAGAACAAAACCTCACTATGATCATCTTGTCAAAATTGAGGCCAGCAAAAACAGAGCTAACCTAGCTCCTACTGTGCTTCTAATCAACACCCCTAGCTCTAACTCTAGCTGTCCTCAGGAGAGCCTTAGTTCCTTCCTCTGACCTGATGCTGTAGTAGTAACATGTCTTCTGATGCCCTGCTGAGCACAATAGAGGACATCTTATAACGGTTATAACTCTGACCTTGTAACCAGGCAACAAGAATAACATCGTAATACAACACGTGACCTGATTAAAAATTATATATACACAATAGTATATACACATTTTACATTATACATCCATATAGGCAAGTCATTTTTTATTTCTTCAAAATCATGCGATTTTATACTACAATTGTTGGTAAATGCAATTTTTTTTTTTTTTTTTTTTTTGGGGGGTAAATCTTCACGGTGTACTGAGAAAGGCAGCAGCTTGCAGTGAAAGCTGCCACAGGCATTGGCCAAGATCCAGAAGCTCCATCTAAGAGTGACCACCCAAGGGAGTCTGGCTAATTGTGGCAGCATATTGAAAAACATGAAAAGAATAAAATGCTAGTAAAAGTGCCAACCACAGCTCTATTAAAGCACAAATGACCCATGTGCTGATCATGCTACTGATTCTATTATACGCATGCATTCAGGAAAATGGTTCTGTTCCCTCACAACACACAGGAGAAGAAGAACAGGGTAGTTTGAAGGGCTAATATGCTGAGGTTTAAAACTATAGCTTTCATGGATATAATGGATGATCCCTTCTGCACTAATGCTTGGCCCAATACTCACATGTTACCAAATATGGTGTCATCTTCTGTAACATTTATGTTGGAGATCAAGGAGTCGGTAGAACAAGTTCTCCAAGGCAAGATGATATATTTGGCTTATGTACTGTTCTGGAAATCCCCACCAACTATGGTCGCAACTGTAAAAAAACAAAAGTGGTTGGTAACTACTATGGCTTGTTGTCATGTGCCATTTCTTTGCTGTCCCAATGCCTTGAGAGGCCTTTCATCTGTCTTAATGTTGTGCTGTACTGTGAGAATTGAGGCCAGAAAAATTGAGCAAGACTAGCTCCTACTGTGGTTCTAATCAACACCACCAGCTCTTCGCTGTCCTCAGGAGAACCTTAATGGAAGTACCAACTAGCTGTTGTAGCACTGTCCTAACATGCCTTCCGCTACCCTGCTGAGCATAGTAGCGGTCATAAGAAAACTGATGACCACGGTTAATATTCTAACCTTGGAATACCTTTCTGAAACAACTGCAGATTTTGAGTTTTACATCTACACTATGGTCAGAATATTAATGCACGCTTGGTGGTTGAGGTTTATACATTTCTTTACTCAGCTTGTCTTTACCGACACTACTTTGTTCAGTCCTCCTCAGTCTTTTCTGTTCTCTTGGATTACTACCCACAAAAAGGTTCAAATCTAGACTGGATTTTTGGTGTGTTGGTAGAAGAAGGAGGTTTGGTCTTTCTTCACATGGAAATGGCCATTCATAAACAGAAGGCCTTGGCTGATCTCCAATTGAGGAATTAAATGTGTGGCTTTCCAATTGGCATCAATACCGCCTGATTAATTTATTAGTCTTGAGCATTTGAGTACACATTTTGTTTGAGCTCGGTATTATTATAAATAGATTATTTTGTTTGTGCTCGGTATTATTCTAAATTTATTATTAAAAACAGTGTGTGTTCACAAATATGCTCATGTTCATACAGTAACGAATGAATAAGCATTCATCATTGGAGCTCTCCTCTATGATATGATTGAGTTGTGCATTGATCTTTCCTGATTAACAAATTGGAACAGATTTTGGCTGTTCCTGGCATGTGGGATGAGTTTCAGCACCCATCTTAAATAAAGCAAAACATAATATTGATTTTTTTTTAAATAATAAAATTAAACCCGAAACATTTTTTTTTTTCCATCACTGTCACGGGACGTGACGCGACACGAAGGAAGCAGGCAGGATGCAATCGCAGTTGAACGGTGACTTTTATTTACAGTGGTGAACGCAAACCAAAACACGATAAACAAACACCCTGAGTTAAGCTATGCTCACTTGGTTACGGCTAGCGCTAATGCTACGGCATAAACATAACCTGACACGGCGACTCCCGATAGTCGCCCTCTAGCTTTACATGGCACACATTCCTTCATACATACACACGTCGCTATGTCGCATATGTCAATCTGTTGAACCGCGCCGTCGGGAGCACGGCTCACGGTATATATAGATATCCCAGTCCTTAGCGCCGCAACCGCTCACAGCTGCGGGCAATTCCCAAACACACATGACCCAATGACCTATGACCCGATGGGTCGAAGACATGACGTCACCACAAAAGGGGGAATCGTGACAATCACCAATCATAATGAGGCAGTATTCGTTCAATATTGGAGTTTATTGGGTTTGCTAAACAGGAAAACTGTCTTTTAGTTTCACATGTTCAACACGAAATTGGACAATAAACATGTAATATATACGTGTAGATTTGTTTAATTGTCATATTTGGTGAATAGGAAAGAAATACCAAAAATATCAGAGAATTCATTTAATACACCCTGGATGGGATGGCAGTCCAATATAGGGCACCATGTATACCCCCCTCCCCCTACCCCCTACACACTCACACACAAACACACACACACACACAGTCACCAACCCACCTACTGGCATGTTTTGTTTTGGGTTTTTTTAATGAGGAAACCGGAGAACCCCTGAGGAAACCCACATAAAACATGTGAAACTCTGCATAGACAGTAACCTGAGCTTAGCACTGAACTGGGAATTCTGGAGCTTTGAGACAGCAATGCAACATACTTCCTACAGCCCTTGTGAAATTAGACAGACATTACATGGCCATGCTATCTGTTACTACTGTCAATTAAAAAAGTAGTACATCCATCCATCCATCTTCTATACCGTTTATCCTTTTCAGGGTCACGGGGAACCTGGAGCCTATCCCAGGGAGTACAAGGCAGGGTACACCCTGGACAAGTGCCAATCCATCACAAGGCACAGTCACATAGACACCACGGACACTTTAGACACGCCAATCAGCCAACCATGCATGTCTTTAGACTGGGGGAGGAAACCAGAGTACCCGGAGGAAACCCCCACAGGACAGGGAGAACTCCGCACACACAGGATCACAGTGGGAATCGAACCCAAAGCCTTGGAAGTGTGAGGCGATCGTGCTAAGCACTAAGTCACCGTTTTCTAGAGAGAAAAAAAAAACTTTCATCCAAGAAAGGAATTTGAATAGAATAGAACACAGTGTAAATATGTGTTAAAAACTAAGTACCACTAAGCCACTAATGCAAACAATTGCTTTTCATTGGTAAGCCACTAAATGAACATGTTAAAATGAATTCAAATATCTTTGAATAAAAGATGATTTATTGCCAATAAATGGTACCTCCTAGTGGGAAACCAAGATGTGATTGATTGATTTCTTCCTAATTGCACTGGTGGTTATTGTGGTGCACAGCCAGAAGACTCATCTTCTTGCTAACATCTTAATAATATGATTTCATCGGAAATACTCTTGATCCCTTCCTCTAGTCCTAAAAAATTGTATGAAGAAAACAAGAAGCCACCAGCATGTGGAATGGAGGAGATACATCTTTAAAATGAAAACATTCGCAGCATCGAACCTATTTCAAGAGGTTTCACCTTTTTAAACGGAACATAAGAGTCTCGATGCCTGAGAAACAGGGCAAGTGTGTGCAAATTAATGGGGTGTATATTGATCAAAGGCATATTAAATATTAATTAAAGTAAATGGGCAGAGTAAATTCCCAAGACACCAACAGGTCTCATTTCATTTATCTAATCCAACCAATTAAGCTCTCTACAAAAACAACCTATCGGTCAAGTCTGAAAAAGATTTTTCGTAAGCTTTAAATTAACGAATATTTGAGACAGCAGAATTTCTATAAAGTTCACTCGAGAGCGCGTGGTCCACCTGTGGCTGTGGTACTGCAGTGATACAGATTTGCTAACTGCCTATGACCCCAAGAACACCATCCCCACCGTCAAACATGGAGGTGGAAACATTATGCTTTGGGGTGTTTTTCTGCTAAGGGGACAGGCATACTTCACCGCGGCCATGGGTGAGAACCTCCTTCCCTCAGCCAGGGCATTGAAAATGAAAAGTAATTACTAAGTCATTACCAAGTACTAAGTCCTGTTTTGCAGAGGGGTCAAATACTTATTTCCCTCATTAACATACAAATCAATTTGTAACATTTTTGACATGCGTTTTTCTGGATTTTTTTGTTGTTATTCTGTCTCTCACTGTTCAAATAAACCTACCATTAAAATTATAGACTGATCATTTCTTTATCAGTGGGCAAATGTCCAAAATCAGCAGGGGATCAAATACTTTTTCCCCTCACTGTAAAATAAAATGCTATACAGCATTAATCCATGTACTATAGAGGTATTATATAATATTTCTATACCTTTCCTAAAATAAAATCATTCTCTTAGTTTGAAAATAATGAGTGAGTAAAAATCTTGAACATATAGGCAAATTAAATGAAGCTTTCTCTTTATTAGGTTTTAAACAAATTAGATTAATAAGCAGAAGAACATTTAAATAATTTTTCCTTTATTCATGATAGATGTATTTACTGAGGCATTTTTGCTGAGTACATTTTTTCTCAAAATATTTATGTAAAAACTCTTTGTCAAATTATTTATGTCAAACTGTTTGGTGCACTGACTCACCCTCTGGCTCCTTGGAGTCAGAGAGTGTGGGTTGACTCTCCATACTGGAAGGCGGAGTCATGATGTGAGCTCCAAAGCTGGAAGCAGAGATTCGGATCCAGAGGACAGAGCAAGAGATTTAGCAGCGCTCTTCTCCAGTTCCGCCTCCAGATCCATACAGGATCCCAGGCCCAGAGGTCTGAGGCTCCGAAACCCAACTCCCGTCGGCTGAGAAGAGAGCGATCCGAGAGCGGAGGTGCCTAATTGTGAAGCGTTCACAATGCATACAGTCAGCCCCCTCAAGGGCTGCCGCCGCATGCTCCAATCCCTGGCACTTCAGACAGAAAGTGTGTCTGTCGCCCCACTCTGGGAGAACGGGAGTAACACACTTCCTGAACTCTCTCTGACTCATTCTCTCAAAAAGTTGAAGGACAGAAAATTTAAGATATATATTTAATTTTCTGAAAAAAATAAAGAGGAAGTGAAGAGTTTTTAGGAGTTTTCACACAAACAACTGACATGTGGTGTTCGCTGAAGATAATAAGGCTGATGACGTGGCTTACAGGCGGCATTTTTTAATTACACGACACTCAAAATGCCACGTCACCTGACCACGCCAGGCCTATAAATAGGCATGATTCCACTCTGACATTCACTGAAAAATATATAATGTGTCATAATGCCAAAATCGAAATGCCAGCCACAGTGATTAAAATGGCAATTTTCTGTTTGTTTGTTTAATTTGGGTTTAACAATCAAAAGATGGATATGATTTGATAGGTCAGAATTTCAGCTTTCATTTCCTGAAATTCACATCTACAATTTAAATCATGGCACCTTTCCTGGCAAACCACCCAATATTTCGGTGAGCGAAAGTGTAGATAAATATTAGATTGGATGCATTTCTCTGTAAACTGGAAGACAGATCTGTGGTTTCTGTAAACGTCTGAATTCTTTCTGTTCCATCAATAAAGATTACTGAGCCTGTTCCAGAAGCAGCCATGCAAGCCCAAACCTTGACACTACCTCCACCATGCTTATGCTTGACTGATGAGCGGCTATGTGTTGGATCATGAGCAGATCCTCTCTTTCTCCACACTTTGGCCTTTCCATCACTTTGGTAGAGGTTAATCTTGGTTCCAGAACTTTTGTGGCTCATCTCATGTATTTCTTTGTGAATTCCAGTCTGGATTTCTGATTCTTACTTCTTCAATTGGTGGATTGTGATCCCTTCACCCCTGCCCTGTGGAGGTTGTTGGTGATGTCACTAACTGTTGTTTTTGTGTTTTTCTTCATAGCTCTCACAATGTTTCTGTCATCAGCTGTTGTTGTTTTCCTAGGCGTTGGTTTCTAAATTGTTCTATTCACTATGCTTGTGCAATGACTCTTTTCCCAGTTTCAAAATGGCTTGACGTAGACAGGTCTACGTGCTGGTTTATCATTTTTAACAACAAATACACCCTTCACAGGCAAAACCTAGGGTTTAGACCAAGAGTAGACATACAGAGTTAATTATTCTTTAAACATTAAAATTTATAAGGCATACCTGGGCAGCAAGAAACCACAGCCAGTCACGTGTTCCAATATTTTTGATCACATGAAAAAATAGGTGAGTTCATACAAAAGGTGCCATGTTCTAAGTTGTTTAACACATAATAGATTTAAATATGAGGAAATAAAAGCTGAATAAAGGATGAAATTCCATATTCATCTTTTGATGTCAAACACAAATGACTTCAGTGTATTGTGAAAACAATAGAATTAGCCTTATTATAACAATAATACTTTTTTTGTAGAATGAGTTGTTATCTTGTTTTCAAAATGATCATATTTTCTAAATATTACAAATATTCATTTACATTCTGTTAAGTGTTGAAATAAATTTCTTGAGGAAAATCCCCCAGATCCTGCACAGGTCTCTGCTTTTCCAGCATCTTCTGCATACTTGATCCCTTTCCAACAGCGGCTGCATGATGTTGAGATCCATCTTTTCACACTGAGGACAGCTGAGGGACTCGTACACAAGTACGAAAACTTTTCCATTTAGTACTGCCCTTCAGATGCTAAATAAGGAAGTTACATGTCTCCCAGAAGATAAAATACTAACAAATGAGCAGAAGATGCTGGAAAAGTAAAGAATGTGCAGGACCTGGAGGATTTTTCTGAAGAACAGCGGGCAGTTTATCTGCTCAGGACAAAACAAGGGGCTCATGAAGAACTCTCACAAAACATAAAAACAGTCGTGGATCATCCAAGTAACGACACACGGTATTAAGAATCAAGGGTATGTAAACTTTTAAAGGGTAATTTTTATAAATTCAGCTATTATCTTGCCTTCCGGACTATATGTAAACATCTGTTATGTGAAATAACGTATTCAGGATGGAACTAAATACAAAAACATGGGATTTTTTTATGATCGCTCGTTATTTTGTTAACATCATTAAGATTTAGGGGTATGCAAACTTTTGGGCACAACCGTGTGTGTGTGTGTGTATATATATACAAAACAAAGCAACAATATGATCTGTGAAGACTATTCCTCTAACAATGTATACTTGTGAACTAAGCTAACACTTGACTTAGCTCCAGCAAATAGATTTATTCTGGTTTAGTGGTGTTTATCCGGTTCGTTTTGTGGCCGTGTTCAACTGGGAAATATCTGAGGAGCAAACCCAGTGCACCAGAATGGATTAGAGCGCAGAGCCGTTTCTCCCAGCAGCACTCCGCCTCTCCTGGGGAAACTCTGGAAATGATGAGTACTACAACTATGCCTGGCTCATTTAAAGCATTCATAAATAAAACTGACACCTCCATTTACCTTAACGTCTTAATTGCCCAGATTTGGCAAAGGGTGGAGATGTGGAGGGGGACAGCCGGGAGAGACCGAGTGCAGTCTTACATCCAGAGATTGATTTTCTGCAGAGCAATGCAGTCAAGAAAGTCCCTCTAGCACTTGGTTTTGTGCTTAGTGTTTTGGAAACTGTGAGATCATTGCGTTTGTGTGAGATATCAAAATATTGCAGGCACTGCAAATCCAGAGGGAGATCCTTTTGAAAGATGGACGCAATTCTAACATTACTAAAGAAAGCTGATACGTTACTGATGAGTAAAGGAGCCTCACCTGTGGCCGTGGGTGTCCAGTCACCAGACATGTGAGCTCCAGGGTCTCACCCTCCCGGATAGTGTACACCCTCTCTGTGTAGCGCTCCTCCTCCACGTTACATGCATGGCCTGAGTGCACGATCCGAACAGTAGGGGGTGCTGTGGACAGAGCAAAAGCAAAGGGCAAAATGTCACTAGCGGAATTCCATAAAATGATCCTAAAGACACAGAATAAAAGGGAAATAAACAATAGATTTAAACCGGTATTGTTATCCTGTTTGTCATAAAGCATTATTTGTAAAAGTGTAAGGTAGCAAAACAACAGCAATAATGACATGTAAGCACCTATATGTGGATCTTATAAAGCTTCTCCTACGCTCATTACTGTTTGATGTGAAATAATCTGGGTTTGGTCGCTAGTTTGGAACTTCAAATTGAGTAAGTATGTATAAATGTACTCCTAAACAATGTAGTTGTCCGTCAGGGGGAACCCTTAAGTGTTTCATATAGACATCTTCAACAGACTGTTTACGAGAAGTCTTCATTTTCCAAATAACCCTTGAAGAACCATCAAAGACACCATTCTTTCAAAACCAAGGTTGAAGAGGAAAAAGGATTACAGCCATTCTAATATATATATATATATATATATATATATATATATATATATATATATATATATATATATATATATATATATTCATATATATATATATATATATATATATATATATATATATATTGTATTATATAATTATATGTAAATTATATTATATGTATTATATGTAAATATGTATATATATATATATATATATATATATTTTTTTTTTTTTTTTTTTTAATGGAAATCTTTTCACTGTGTTATGCTAATACTAACAATCCTTTCACCTCATGCTGAAATTACAGTAATTACGAGATGACGACTTGGAGCTGTTAATCTCCTTGGACACAGAAATGAGTTTCTATGGAAACCCAAACACCGTGCTTGTTTTGTGGATAAAAACTACACTGTGCTATTTATTATAGTGTTCATACTAGAAAATAATTGTTCATGTCTGATAGAGACACACAGAGTTAAATGTAGACCATACGCACTTTGCTGTCTTTAACTGTGGACGCCTTGTGCCATTATTCCACTGTCAGGTGAGACTTTTCAGAGTCAGTGGCTCCAAACTGGCAATTATAGGTTTAACAAAGATGAGAACGATTCTTACAGATCAGTCGCGTGTAAGGGCTGTAATTCTGACATTACATGAACACACTCTTATCCTCGGATAATTCTGGAAAGATTCAAAACAAGAAGTGCATCTATACTTCTGTCCTTGAGTCTCATTCCCCTTTCGATATGAAACACAAAGTTCATGAATATGTAGTTGTCACGTAATGGAGGCTGAGACGGATGCAAGTGCAGTTTAGAGTTTTATTAAGAACGGGTGATCCAAAGGGCAAGGAAAAGGCATAAACAAAGAAACTAGAAACAAAGGAAAAACCAGAATAACACGAGATCAAGGCTCGGTAAACGACAATCTACAAACATCAACTGCGCGTATACTCTGCAAAGACATGGTGAATGAGCGGTCTGATATATATTGTGGTGTGATTGACAGTGAGATTTGGGAACAGGTGTGTGTGTGTGTGATTAGTTCTCAGGAGAAGGTCCCGTGTTTGGGTGTTCCATCGGGAGGTGTAGTCATCGGCCATGTTTGTAGTTTGCGGTGCTTTCTGGGAAGTCTCTAGTTTGCGGTGACATTCGTTACTTTGCACAGTTGTGCGTAGTAATGAATTTAAACTGAGGAGAAAAAAAGAACCTAAGGAAAAGATATGCTCACTTACAGAGAATATTCAGCTGAAATGGCGACATAAAACGGATCGAATACACACACAGGAAGGATATATGATAGACACTGTCTGAGAATTCTTCTCCAAGATAAACAGATCCAGCTTGAAACTTAATTATAAAGTAAGGAATCAATCAAAGCAGAGGTTTGCGGATGTTTTACGGTCAAGTACCACTTTAATTGGACAGCGGGGGCAGTGGTGGTTCAAGCCCCAGCACTGCCGAGCTGCCACTGTTGGGCCCCTGAGCAAGGCCCTTAATCCTCTCTGCTCCAGGGGCGCCGTATCATGGCTAACCCTGCGCTCTGACCCCAGCTTCCCGACATGCTGGGATATGCAAAGAAAGGAATTTCACTCTGTTCTGATGTATATGTGACCAATAAAGACTCATTATCATTATCATTACTTGTACAAAAATACGATACGCATGATCTTTTACAAAAATAAAGCCGGCACAGTATTTGAGTACAATAAAACTGTGGCTATATAATGGAAACAGTATTTTTTATTTTATTTGATGCATTATATTACACTTAGTCATTAGATTAGATTAGATTGACCATGACAACGAGGGTGTCAATGAAAATGATGATGACAAAGACAACAATGATGACGATGACAATAGCGATCGTATTCAGGTTGAAAACAACGACAATGACTGAAGCTACACTCACATATACCGTGATTTTATAGTCGCCAGTTGCTGTGCTATGAAGGCGCCAGTAAGCATTCCTACTACTGGTTGCCATAATAGAATTGATCAGTGGGTGGCGCAAATAGCAAAAACAAACCAGATTAAACATGCTGGAGGGAGAGGGTTTGGATATAAAAATCACCAGTCTATATATGCATCATATCCTACAAGTTGAAAGAGAAGCAGTGTGAGCTCTTCGCCATCTATCTGCGGCGCATCTATTGCGGCCATCTATCTGCAGCGGAAGCGCAAACTCCATACTGTCTGGGTCCACGAAGCAATTCGGACCCGTAGGCAAAATGGCGGATCACATGCGCTCTACTGTCTTCACTCCCGTTGGTATTCACTGCACCGAGTCGCTTCAGCAAATTTTTGCAAAAAGTTTTTCGTTTCTCAACGTTGTTGCATCGCTGGACACGCCCACATCTAATTGCCAATGGTAACGTGTCACTCATGACACCGGAAGTCACCAGCTCTCATTGAAAATGAATGCTCTCCAGTCATTTTGTCACTGCGAGTCACTTTATGTGTGAATGTACCTCGATGCTGATGATGATCATGATCATAACAGGTGATTTTAACGACAACCAAAAGAGATCTGGATTTGGACATCATTCAGCTAGGAAAGACAGAGATGCGGAACAAGGGTGAGATATCGCTCCGTCACATTCCTGTCTGTCAGCTCATTAATTCAGGAAATCTCCAGGAGATGATTAGGCCTCTCTTAAGGTGTGAGAGAGAAACAGGTTGCTTCATGCTCAGGTATCAAAAGCACTTGATGTGTGAGAGATGGGAGATCCTGTACAGAAGCCCCCTACACATTCTTTCCGCTGCTGCTAATAAGAAGAACAAGATCTTCCCCTTAGGTCTGAGGAAGCTGGCTGTGGAAGCTGAGGAAGCTGGCTGTCTTTTTCCCGGTACAAAGTGACTATCGTACATCTTAACACCTTTCGTTCTGTCTCTATTGCACCATGACTGAATAGAACGTTGCTTTGTTGGTTCACTTCATTATCGCTGCTTCTACAAACAAATCATATATGAGCTGATCCAAACTAACCAGTTCCCCAGGGACGAGGATCTGCCGTGCTTTCTGTGTGTCTCGCTCTTATATTAGCAATTTCCTATTCCAAAGGTTATATAGCATTTCGAGAAAGCACTATGTAGTAACACATGAAGCTCACACTTAAGACACAAAAAAACGTGACTCTGGGGATTCATACAAACAAAGTCTAACACGTTTTACTCCACTAAGCTTCTTATAATTAGTGGCAAGATGAGGACAAATCTATCTGGGTTGATTGCAACGTTGCTTGTGATTAATAATGTTTAAATGAATCAATACAGGATTTAGAATTCTCTCATTTCATTTTATGGTTACGAGCACCCATTTGCCAATACCTAAGTAACAACTGTCTTTGCTAACTCTATTACAGAGAATTACATATAACAAGGTTAATATTACTTTTTTATTTACTCCCTCAGCTGAAATTCAGTTGTGAGTACCCTACAGTAAATACTTGGGTCTTATCCTTTTCAGGGTCACGGGGAACCTGGAGCCTATCCCAGGAAGCATCGGGCACAAGGCGGGGTACACCCTGGACAGGGTGCCAGTCAAAGTATTATACATTATTCTCAAAATAAATTCATACTTGACATTTGGCAGTAACATGTATATAAATAGAGTCGACCAGACTTGACTTGTGACAAACAACCGAACAAATTTGTTTTGTTTTTTAAATGAGTGGCACAGTAGTAAATTGGTGAGTCTGTCTTCAAGAAATCACATGTTCGACCGCAAGTGATTGTCCCACTGAGAACCTTTACCCATCCAGATTGTTAGCTTTTGTGTGATAGCAGGAAATAAGCTAGATTTATATATGTAATAGTAACGCAAGCAGTGCTTCCATGTGTTGAGTGAAATCAGCAGTACCCTCATTAATATGAACAGCCAGGTGACAGATGACTACATACAGTAACTTAATAAAATCCGTGTATACTTTCAGTGTACTTTTTATACCACAGGACAATTAAACTTTCAGCAGATGTGCATTCGTTTTCTATAACAGCATGGCCGTGACAGTAGTTCTGCCTGTAACAGACTGTAGTCATTTGGATTGCTGAAGTACTGCAGTTGTTATGCTCAGGTCTCCATCACTGAACAGTTGATAACTTCAGTTTCAGATCATAGACTTCAAATTCTAATTCAAATCATGCTCATACTCAAGTTCCTGTCAACACAGTTACACTCTAACTCTTCTGAACATCCGGAAATTACTACATCATATCTAATTTATATACAGTTGCAATCGAAATGATTCAACCCCCATTGGAAATCGGGATTATGGTCAAAATTTTCAGACTTTCAGCTGTTTGCAATGAACAAATCAAACAAAAGCAATTAAAATAGTTCAACACAATGAACTGAAAATGCAACTTGTGACGTCTCCAGTCTAAAAATTATTCAACCCCTTCATGGCGAGCATCTTTAGTAATTAGTAGAGCTCCTTTTACTGTTATGGCCTGCTGCAAATGAGATGCAGAGCTTCTGGCAGTGTTCCTGAGGGATCTTATTCCCATTCCTCATGAGCAATGGCCTCCAGTTCAGTAATATTCTTGGGTTTGTGTGCTGCAGCCGCCTTCTTCAAATCCCACCAGAGATATTCTATGGGGTTCAAGTCAGGTGACTGTGATGGCCCTGTAGAATCTTCCAGGATTTCTTCTGCAACCAAGCCTTGGTTGAATTTGAGGTATGCTTGGGATCATTGTCCTGTTGGAAGGTCCAGTGACGCCCAAGGTTCCTCACAGATGGGATGACATTTTCTCCTAGGATTTCCTGATACTTCGGTGAATCCATCTTGCCTTCCACATGCTGCAGGTTTCCAGTGCCAGAGGATGCAAAGCAGCCCCAGAGCATCACCGAGCCACCACCATGCTCGACTGTGGACAGAGTGTTCTTCATTCTTCTTCCTCCAAACATACCGCTGATCCATCATGCAGAAAAGGTCCAGTTTTGTTTCAGCCCTCCACATAACAGAATCCCAAAACTTCTGTGGCTTATTTATATCATTTTAAGATTACTTTTCTTGTGCTTTTTGGTCAGTAGTGGTGTATGTCTTGGAGTTCTGGCATGGAAACCTTCTGCATTTAGTAGACACCTTACTGTGCTCACTGAAACCTCAGTGTCTCATGTGACCAAATCTTGCTGCAGGTCTTTTGCAGTCACTCGAGGGTTTTTCACAACCTGCTTTCTCAGAAATCGGTAGCTTCCTTTTTCTGCCCTGTCAAGGTATTTAATACATTTTCTGCCCCAAGCCAGTTCAGGTATTTCATGTATTCCAGCTCAAGCACACCTGGTGCAACTAATGAAGCCCTTGATTAGTTGCCTCAGGTGTGCTTGAGACAACACCTGTTTTGAATATTTGTGCTGTGTTGAGGGATTCTATTCAGGGGGGTGAATAATTTTGAGACTGGAGAAGTCATTATAAGTTGCATTTTCAGTTAAATTTGAGGAAACCATTTGAAGCATTCGCCGTGTTGAACTATTTCAATTGCTTTTGTTTGATGTGTTCATCGCGAACAGCTGAAAGTCTGTAAATTCTGACAATAAACCTGGTTTGCATTGAGAGTTGGATCATTTTGATTGCAACTGCAGAGTTGAGGAAATCCTCATTCGAATATCACTTGTCATTAAATCACAGGTCCATTTTACACACATAAATGCAAAATGACTGCTTGCCTGTCACGTTGTCACTACCTAATGTGAACAAAAATCATGTAAGGCACAGTGTTGTTCCATCCTACAGTAAAATGAGACAGGAAAAGCTAAAATTGTTGACCAGGGCTGACAAATTATATGACACTTTATGTCATCTGTCACAAAGAATATTCAAATTCAAATTTTACAGGTCACATTTGATTGGCATTTCTTCAAAGCATTATGGGGAAAAAAAAAATAAATAAATAGTGCATTTATCTCACAAACAAGGAAAAATGTTGGATTGTGTAGACTCTTGCAGATCCCATACTTTAAAGTAAAAAGAGATCAAAAAATAAATTTTTAAAAAAAAAAAAAAAAAAATTTTTTTTTTTTTTTTTTTTCTGGTTTTGTTTGCTTTTTGGTTTTTTTTTTTTTTTTTTTTTTTTTTTTTTAGTAATGTTGTTTTTTTTTTTACATTTGATGATCCATAATATTCAATAGCACCACTATAGGATTACGCAGCTATTTTTAACAACAGCGCATATTGACTGTAGAGACACCTGTAACACTGAGGCTGAGACCAGAGCCACTAACACAAGTGCACTACACACTGCTATGAATAGGAAGTGTGCCGTGGATTTCCCAAATTCCAATTAGCACAATTATTTGGAGTCAAACTGAGGTCTTAAATGGTTATAAAATTAACAACAACAGAAAGAAAAATAGCGCAGAAACAAGGCCACGTTGAGTTTCAACACTCGGAACTGTGTTATGTTTAACCCTTTTGCTTACTTTTCTTTTTTGTAAATGAGCAAGAATTGATCCATCCATGCATCATCAACCGCTTACTCCTTTTTCAGGGTCACGGGGGAACCTGGAGCCTATCCCAGGGAGCATCAGGTACAAGGCGGGGTACACCCTGGACAGGGTGCCAGTCCATCGCAGGGCAGCAAGAAGGGATGTATAAAATAAATCGGATGCTAAAATGTCATAAGCCAAAGAAAGCTTTTTCTAAAGCTAAAAACATTAAATACAATTAGAGAACAAAAAATAGTCCCCTTTTTTAAGTAATTGCAAGCTACAAGGGTCATCAGTCGTACTACAAATGCTCCGTTGTTATCTATTTCCTAAATACAGATCAGTTCAGTATACTGCTAATTACAAAAAAAATGAAGAAGAAAATAATATGAAGGATTTAGAGCCAAGGCAATTCATAAGCATCATGAAGAGGCAGACATAGAGTGGTGTCAACAGAGCAGTGGAAACCATAGGAAAAATCTCAATTACCTGAGTGTGACTGGAAGACACGCAAACAAAAAGGAAAGTCAATGCAACGAAAGGCTTTAGGTATTGAATGCTAAATGTTAAAGAATCACTGCACTAATTTTCCTCAAAGCAAACAAGATGGGTCACGTAAAATGCGTCTTTAAATGCGTATTTATCCTAAAACAAATGAATTGTGAATTATTCCGTAACCATCATGAAACTCATCCGAACATGTTACTGTAGATGCGACAGTGAGGACGGACTTTAAATCTGGACCCACTGCTGGCTCGAGGATGTTTAAGGGATTACGCAGGGAAGTACACTGATAGCTTTCCTCGCTGTAAGGCTCAGTCTGGCAGTGGTCAGAGAAAGAAGGATGTTATTGCCATACTAAGTCAATATACTGATGACCAAGAGCTACTTAATGTAATGGTATAAAAATAGCTGGCTTTATTGCATTACAGTTTCATACTGCATGATAAAGTGTTGGAGATTTCAAAAAACTCTTGCATATCTCTGGCAAATTCTTCATCATCTAGTCTCTGGGAGAAACTACCATGCACGAATCAATAAAAAGTACTTCCCCTAGTAGATAAATAACGGATTCATTTAACAATCAACCTGAAACATCTGCATGTATGTTTACATTTTTATTTTTTTTTAACATATGGAACAAGTGGACTGTTTAAAAACGGCAACTAGACCTAGTAGCCATATGTAAGAGCATAATATTATCAGCTGTGCCAATCACAAATCTATTTTTTTAGGTGATTCTGCATTAATGTGTGATATAAAGCATAACACTTCATTTTCCTTTTACAATCGGTTGTGTAATGTCCACATGGCCGACTTTTTCCACTGCGTCTGCTGCAAATCCATCAAAATCCATCGACGCAGGGGAAAGAAAAGTTCATTTAATCGCGGTCTAATTACCATCACAAGTAATATTATTTGTTAAATATTCGATTTGACACTTAAATTTGATTGTTTTTTTTTTATTTTTTAGGTCAGAAGTCTCATCCCATGAGTGTGCTGGATTTGGCCATTTTTGGATGAAAAATTTTGGTGCATCCCTAATACAGTATTTATAGTTAACTGATCTTAAATAAAGTCAGATGTTGAATGTTAAAGTCAAACATGCACTGACAGATTTCACTTGAATAAATTAAAAACGTTTCAGCCCAGTCAAGAGTCCATCCATCCATCCATCTTCTATACCACTTTATCGTTTTCAGGGTCACGGGGAACCTGGAGCCTATCCCAGGGAGCATCAGGAACAAGGCGGGGTACACCCTGGACAGGGTGCCAATCCATCACAGGACACAATCACATACACACTCACACACCCATTCATACACTACGGACACTTTAGACACGCCAATCAGACTACCATGCATGTCTTTGGACTGGGGGAGGAAACCGGAGTACCCGGAGGAAACCCCCACAGCACGGGGAGAACATGCAAACTCCGCACACACACACAGGGCCATGGTGGGAATCGAACCCCCAACCCAGGAGGTGTGAGACGAACGTGCTAACCTACCGTGCGCCCCCTGTCAAGAGTTCCTATGCAAAATGTTTCAAATTTGGCAGGTCTTGTAATTATAATATACTTTAATTGGATGAAAATGATCAGACATTACCGGTTGGCTTAGTGTTCGGTGTGCGAGGGTTGGGGGCTTGATTTGTGTGTGGAGTTCACCCCGTGCTGCGGGGGTTCCCTCCGGGTACTCCGGTTTCCTCCCCCAGTCCAAAGACATACATGGTAGGCTGATTGGCATGTCCAAAGTGTCCGTAGTGTATAAATGGGTGTGTGAATGCTTATGTGATTGTGCCTGCAGTGGATTAGCACCCGATGTTCCCTGGAATAGTCTACAGGTTCCCCGTGACCTTGTAGGATAAGCAGTATAGAAAATGGATGGATGGATATCATGCAAGTCTAGTACACTTATGAAGTCACTGCTTAGGACTGATAAATGATATTGACTGGATCAGGGGCATCAATCCTATCTGCAAAAGGCCGGTGTCGCTGCAGCTTTTCATTCCAACCCAGCAGAAGCCACACATAGTTTGTTAAAGGCCAAGATAAACTGATTAGACAGATGGAATTATGTGTGACTCCTGCTTTGTTGGAATGAAAACCTGCAGCCACATGATTGGACACCTGCCCTAGAAAGTAAAGAATATCGATAATGCACTTTTGTAGGAAACAGAGAGCAGGCCACAGGAAGCTAGTGTGTGCATGGGTAATCAAATAATCAGTTAAAAATCAGCCCTCAAATACTCACTGTTTAGGCAATCATTACGTCTAATATCCACATGAAGACAATGAGAGAAAGAAAAGCCAAGTGGAGCAATATTTTTTGCCAATAAAACGGGGATGCAGGATCTACTGTGTTTCATATTTCTGTTTGTTAGTTTATTAATGAAATGAATTGCAGTGGGAAAACGACACTTTATTACACCACATTAAAGACTCTCTCCTAACAGGAACTCATACAGAACTCTTACAGATGTCTGAATATTAAAATTAGGCAGAAGACATCCCTATTTGTGTGAGTGTGTATGTGATCGTGCCCTGCGATGGACTGGATCCCTGTCCAGGGTGTACCCTGCCTTGTGCTCCATGCTCCCTGGGATAGGCTCCAGGTTTCCCTGTGACCCTGAAAAGGATAAGCGGTATAGAAGATGGATGGATGGATGGATGGATGGATGGATGGATGTAAATGGTTAAACTGGTGATGTGGGTGGAGATTAAAGTGGACTTCAATGGGGTGCAGGCTATCATTTTTTGTTATATTTCTTTAACTTTTTTTTCCCCCCACATAGTGTTTACCCGAATTTTCTCATGTGCGACAGTTTCTCTGTATACTCCCTTCACTGCACCACTGCTCATTAATACCTTTTGTGTGCTCGCAATACAAGGCACCCTGTGCTTATTCGTAATGACAACACTTGCTGATTGTGCTTGGTGCACTCAGGTCAGCAGGTCTCACTCTCTTCTAAAGATACTGTTTAAATGATATAACCTGAGCGTCGAGAATTGACATCGATTTGCACAGTCGGTTCTATTTTTTACTATACCACATCATTCGACTCGTTCGAAAAATTCTACTATATTAATGTGTGGGAATACTAGTGTCTTGCTAGGATTTTCATGAAACACATCAATAAATCAACAATGTTTTTACTGTCACCAGTAACAATTTTACTGTTACCGTGGTAACTTGGCTAATCATCACCAGGCACAGGCCTACATCTGATTATATACAACTCTATCCCATAAATACTGTATTATAAATGCACCCACACACATACAGTATGTTTGTCTTACTATCCTTATGAAGACCTTTCATTTTCATAAATATTAATGTTTACACCAAACTACGAATACCTTTTTTTGATCGGATGAGGTATTTACTACACCACTGCTAAAATAGGCCAGGTTAAACTGGCTGAATAGTGATCCAAATATGTGAATTAAGGCTGGGAATAGGCCGCCTGTTTCCCCGCCGAGATTTGCATGTACTACTGAGTGCCAAGCAACTCTCCAATGACTATCTGGCAAATGTCAGATGCTGAGTGATCATCCCATCAGCGGCCGTACTGCATGTAGAGGGCTGGATTTGCCCACTGGCTTAGCTTGAGCTATCCATAACCGCAACAGGGGCCAGTGAGGGCACAATTACTGCCAATACCCCAGGCTTATCATTACTCCTCCCTAGAAAAGGTGGAGATAAATGGTAACGTTTCAATCAAACCAACACTGCACATCCATTCAACTGAGATTTATTCCTGGTCTACTCCTGACACGTTGCCTAAATTCATCTAGAAAGTATCACTGTTAAAGTAATTGTTCAAGTCTGTGTTTAGAAAAAAAAAATGCCACAAATTAACAATAAGACCATAAAACAACTTAACCTTTTGAAAATAAACTGCTTGCCCATAAACGTACAGCCGTGATCTACTAAGATCCTAAAGAAATACTGCTAATTAGCATGTTCAATTACGCATGCAGTTAGTGAATGTGTTGTGGCTCAAAAATGAATCGAGTAAATGATGTCAGAATTCCCCCTCGAGTCAGCGCTGCAGTATTGCAGTGTGCTCGGAAAACCGAATGCACGAGCCTTTAGTGAACGCAGGCTTTTCGGTCTTCAATGACATTGACGTTGTTTATGTTGGACACGTGCTTTTGTTATGGTTATGTTCCGTCGCCACCTCTGTTTCGTCATTGGTTGTTTCCCGAATGCGTCATCATTGTTTTCAGCTGTGTCTTGTTTAACCCATGATTACGATTGTTATATAAACCCCTCATGTCTCGTAGCACATTGCATAGTATTGAGTTGAACTCTTTATCAAACGCCTGTTCTCTGTTTCTCGTTTCGATTCTAGCCTCGCCCTGTTCATGCCTGTTTGTATATCGCCTGACCTTTTGCATGTTATTTGACCACGCTTTGGATTACCGTTTTAGATTTGTCTGCATCTCTCTCTCTCTAATAAATATCTTTTACTGCACTTGCGTCCGTCCTAAACCTCTCTTACGCGGATAAGTGACAGACGTCAACTACAGTAATATTGAAAGGTGTGATCTGTGTTCTCCACAGTTGTAATGACGTACGATCTCATAGAGCGTGTCAAAAGAGTCAAACTGAAACGTGACATATGTGTGCATGATCACATGCCAAAATGAACACCAATTACAGAGACCTAGAAAAACAACAACAACAACAACAACAACAACTGTTCAAAATGTGATATGAATGCAACAGAAAAGTGTACACAGGATGTGTGCTCTGTTTATAAAATGGACACAAAGAAAACCTTTAATTCATGTGTTTAATGTATAATTAAATGAAGTCGAAGTCAGAATTTTTAAGAAACTGTTTTTTACATATTAACATATTGGGAGATCGTTTAAAAAATGATTTCAGGCGGTTCGTCTCGGCCCTCCAGGGTTGAGGGTTCAAATCCCGCCTCCACACTGTGTGCGTGGACTTGTGATAGCTTTGGGGGATTCCTCCCCAAGTCCAAAGATATACGTTATAGGCCGAACGGCATCTCTAAATTGTCGGGTGGGGTGTGAATGTGTGTGCGATTGTGCCCTGCACTAGGATAAGCAGTATGGAAAACGCATGGATGGACAATTTCAGAACTTCAAATAGGGGAAATTACATAAATGCAATATCTATTGTTCGATAGCGTTAATTTGAGCATTCCATTCCCACAACGTACTTGAACTGATACTGTCAAACGTAGTCGGTTCGGTTTCCCAATTTAATTTCAACCACCATATCTATGGCCAGAATAAAGTATTTACTGACGACGAACAATGGGGTATGGGCAAGAGGTACGTTTTGCACAGCACTGTGTGAACTATATGGTATGCTCCCATAATAATATATTATACTTGGCCTTTCCGTGTCCCTCTGGCTTAATATCTGACTGTTCACTCCTGAACTGAATATTGAATATCCACATAACCAAGGATAGATTCTTTCTCTCGTTCTACCTCTCATTTTCTCTCTTTTGTTTCAAATATTGTCCAGTAAAAAAGATTCATTTCAATTCCATTTTATTTGAATAGTGCTTTTAACAATGGTGTCACAAAGCAGCTTTACAGCAATAAGTACGTCCATGTAAAAAGATGCAAAGCAATTTACTGGAATCCCTGAATTCTTACATAAAACAGATTAACGTACATGTCCTAAAGAAGAAACTGGTGTCTTATGAAGTTATTGAACGTTTGTCACGGTCTGTTTTTTCCCCCCTTTTTCCTGCTGCTGTGAGATTAAAGTGAGTAATTTAACCGTGATGAATTAATAAACACTATTTTCCAGTTCAGGATAATTAAAAGGGTCTGCTGCAAATTGGAACAAAAACATTCCGAACAACTACACTGCTTTCTTCGGCATTGTATGTACGCAAAGTGTATTTCTCTCGGGAAGTGGTTCCAAATTGACTAGAACAATAATATTGAAAGAACGTCTGATCAATAATCGTTAATGAATTGATCATAATTCAACCGATTTGAACCGGTGAGGTTTACTACGGTGGCACAGTGGCGCCGCGGGTAACATTCCCACCTCACGGCTGCTCAATCTTGAGCTGTACAGAGCTGTTAGAAAGTTTGTGAACCCTTTACAGTCTTCGGTAATTCTGCATACATTTGACCTGAAATGTGATCCTCTAAGTCTTAAAATGGAATAAAGAGAGCACAATTAAACAGATGATGCAAACACGTTCTAGTTTTGACATTTATTTATTCATTGAGCAAAATGATCTGTTTGTCAGGAAAACGTGTGCAAACCTCGAAGATTATGAGTTAATTGTAAAGGGTAATTGAAGTCAGGCGTTTCAATCCAGGGGCCGGTTTAGCAGGCGCTTCCATGTTTCAAGATGTAAAAATGGGTCTTCACTATCAAAGTCTGGTTCTCACCACGCAGGTTTATATGGAAGTGTGTCACGTCGCGTTCAAATGAATTTCCTGAGGACCTCAAAAAAAGCGCATTTATTGATGCTCACCAGGGTGGAAAGAGTTTTTTTTCCTCCACCAATCCACTGTAATGCACATGCTATACAAATAGAGGAAATTCAGCACCACTGTTACTCAAGGAGTGATCATCCAGCAAAAATCTCTCCAAGGGTGCAGTGAATTACATTACGGGTAGTCACAAAGAACCCCAGGGTATTTTTTTTTTTTTTATTCAAGTGGAGGAATCAATTCAGTTATGCAAATCACCAAGTTTTCTTATTGTCATAACGTTTCCACTATATTTTGCCTAATATTTTAAGGATGGAGGTTAAGTCCAATTATGGTGTGTTTGCAGATCACGGACACAAAATGTCTCTATGAACTAAGATTGTGCAACATGGATTTTTCCTTGCAGATTAAATTTTTTATTATTATGTATTCATCCAGAACTAATAGCCTAAGAAACGACAGAAAAGACAAAACAAAACTATATTTCCATGTACCATTTCAAGGACAGTATGGGGGGGTGCAGTGGGAACTGCTACCGCTGCGATCACAGCAACTCTGCAGGATGGTGGATTTTTAGGTCATTCCGCAGTAATGAGCAGTAAACAGTTATAAAACATAATGCTGACATTCTGCATTTCAGTTATTTTGCTGCTACATAAAGTGCTTGAATGCTTCTGCAGTGACTAGCAGAGGGTTTTCTTTCTTCAGCCGGAAAAACAAACCAAAGTGATTCTTTTGACGGAAAAATGTCCGCTGGTTTTCAACATTCAACATTCAAAACTCAACATAAGACAGTAGGACAGTGACCAAACGGTAGATTTGTGTTTGTTTCCCCATGTTGGCATAAAAAAATGACACAATCATACAGTGTAAACACTTTGATGTGAAGCTAGATGTTACATTTTTATTGATGATGTTTTACCAGCATAGAGAAAGTGTGGTTTCTATGAGAATCTATGGAATTTACACTTCACTCTTGGGCATAAAAATAGACACAAAGCATCAAACAAGGGCACTCAGGAACTGATTTGACACTTCACTGACTCATCTCTGATACAGCAGGCGTGGGGTGAAACACTTTTTTAAAATGGAACTACACGAGGCCTTGACACAAATTGCGAAGTCAGGCTACAGATGACATTTGACACAACACAGCCGCTGTAAAATGGCCTGAAGAGGATTTTTAAAATCATACACATAAATCTCCATAAATGTTAAAATTACCCAGGTGGCTAGCACCAAACTCTTGGAATGAAATCACAACTAAGAATGCACCGTCATTTGTATTCTCATATCAACGTCAAATATTGGTTAAAAACAATAACGGGGAATGCATGGAGATTATATTCTGCTCGGCCAATGATAAGTGTATGTTTACGTTTAGCATTAACAGCATTATGGCTCCTGAAGTTAAGCGGCAGACTGCATAATGCGTCTGTCAAGTTGCTCTTCTTCCCGAGTTCACTTAGATAAGTTCATGCATGTTGGGCATTTAATATCCAGCACCACAACCCATCCTGTCCTCAGCAGGCTCAGAAGGACTGCTGGATATGCAAGACGAGTTCGCATGTCACTAGCAATAAGAGTCCAAACAGCAACAGGGCCAGTGAGATAAATCACATCCGGGGTTCAAAAATAGCAATGCTTTGGCACATTGTTTTCAGCATGTCAAAACAAGCCAACACTATTATTAAAAAACTAACATTTCATACCCAAGTGTGCCGTCAATAAAGCCTAAAATATTCAATGAAATACATCAAGAATCTGGACATTAGGAGCCTTAAAGTTCCGTTATCAGCATATCTGCCAAAAAGGTTATGAGCTGACATTATACGTGTGTCGCGTACCATGATCCTCATCATGAACCTGGAGCATGGTTTTTCATTATTTATTTGACCAGTCCAAACACATGCATGGTAGGCGGATTGGCGTGTCCAAAGTGTCTGTAGTGTATGAGTGTGTGTGTGTGTGAGTGTGTATGTGATTGTGCCCTGCGATGGATTGGCACCCTGTCCAGGGTGTACCCCGCCTTGTGCCCCATGCTCCCTGGGATAGGCTCCAGGATTGCTCAGCTGTATAAATGAGATAAATGTAAGGCGCTCTGGATAAGGGCGTCCTCCAAATTTCATTAATGTAAATGTAAAATAAATACTGTATATTGTGTTTGATTACAACGAGGCTGCATTAATTCACATAGAAGTCTATTAGAATTCCATTTCCTGTTTAATAAGCTATTAACTCCACTACTAGTACATTATGCCATCACCCCACATTTAAACATGTCAATCAAAGAAAAAAAAAAAAAGTGTTAACAGCTAACAGCTAGGTGTGTGCAAGGCAGTCTGATTCACGCTGCTATTTTAGTGGTAGAAATAACCAACTGGCTGACATCACTGGCTACAAATACGTTCTCTCTCTTTTCTGTCACAGTTTTACTGTAGTATAGTGTCACAAAGACTGGGATACAAGTGCAACTCTTGCCAACAGTTCAAAATCCACAGTTTAAAAACAGACAAGGGGTCAAATATAGCAATATCCATCCAATACAAAGATTCAAATGAGGGGGGGGGGGATTTCCAAGGATTTTTCAAAGCGAGCGTCTGTCAATGACAAATATAGACAGACGAGCAGAGAATAAGGCTCTGTGATGTGTACCGAGACAATAACACTGTCGCCATGGGAAGCATGGGTGAGAAAGATGGAAATAAGCGGCTGGCTGACATCAATTACAACATATGTATTTTGTCTTCTGCGAGTAGCAGCTCGATAAATACATGTAAAGCAACAAGGGCTGGAATACGGGATAGTGATGCAGGTCTTCTATCTGACTTTAAAAAATCAGTCATGTTTCAACAACCCAAAAAGTACACATGTAAAAAGAAAGCTAGGCTAAGCATAACTATTGATTTAAAACAGAAATGCTAAGCCGCAGTACATTCATCACTAAGGGCACAATGATATTTCATGATGGATCCATTTGATTGAAGGATAACACAACAACTCGAGCCATTCAGTTCTTTTCATTGACCTTAAAAGTTGTTAGAGCTTAATTTTCCACAGCAGGGCTGAGTCCAATGTTGAAAGAATGCATTATTACTGACAAACACAATAATAGTGATATCCCATGTGTTAATCCATATGACTGTGACTAAAATGCATCATTATAGGCTTTAATGTCAGGAAATAAAGAAATAAAGCGGTGGGAGCAAAATGATCCGTTTTGTTCAAATCCCCCCAACACGATGATGAATGTGCTCTGGGAAAAGGAAAGCTGTGTGAAATGTTTCTATGACAAAGAATCGTCCCGAGGTTTTAAACGGGTGTAAATCAAACAGCAGGCATTAGCCACTGGCTCACACAGTTCGTTTTCGGCAAACGTGTGTCACTTTTGAGAAAGTGTCTCTGTGGAGAATGATGGGAGGCCATTAGTCAAACATCACTGAGGGGAAAAACTGATAGGGAAAAAAGTACCTGCCAGGACAAAATGATAACAAGGTGCTTATTTGGAGGTTGAGGAATGGTGTTTGCAGCTTGTGGGGGGTTTTAAGAGAGAAAAGCGCGAGAGGAAAAGAATGTCCCCGAGAAGGAAAGGCAGCAAAGAAAAACATTTAGTGAAATCCGAGCGAAGTAAGACTCTAATGATGCAAAATATAATGATAAAGCCCCACCCCCACCCAAAAAAAAAAAAAAAGATAAAATGGAAGTTGAAAAGAAACTGAAGACGACTGGGACAGAGAAATAAAAACGGCCTGAAAGACAGGACACTTTTTTGAACTCACAAACCAGTGCAGAGAAAAGACCTCACAGGTACAACATTGGTGTGTATTTACATCACCTCATTAATGACGTCTCTTGCACACTCCAAGCACTTCGGCCTCCAACAAGATTTCAAGTAAAACCAAAGGTGACCTCGATCAAAAAAAAAATAAAAATAGCAGTTTACCGTAAGTTTCGATTAAGCGTACTACGCCATGCCAACATGCCATTCAAAACAGATTAACGCTGTAATTGACATGACATCAATTTGCATATTATAAACAAGTCTAGTTACCTCCTGTTTGTTGTTTGGGATTTTTTATTTATTTTTTGTCTAAACAAGGAAGCGACAATGGAGCTATCCTCAACACACGGTGTGTCAGTGTCAGAACAACAAAGGTGTGACTGCATAATGACATCTTTTGAGAAATAATTACATCCTCACAAACCCAACGTAATTACTCGGGGATAATCACGGGAGATGTTGACGAGAACAGTCAAATGGAATAAGGGTGATTACTCCAAAGTGGCGGAAGAGGGAACGCTGCCTAAACAGATTCTGTTTCCTGTTCGCTCTGTGCACGAGCGGCATTTTGAATTAATCAAGTTTTTAGTTTAACTGACCATTAACAGTGACGGCGCTCTGATGAGATTTCTCTTTAGCATACATATAGTTCTCGTATCGCGTCGTGCCAAGCTCAAATCTTGGCGAGCAAGCTACAAACACCATGCAAGGAGATGAATTATGCTCAAGTGAACAAAAATAAATAAATCAGATTGTGCTGTGCCCAGTTTAGCATAGGAACATGAAGTCATTTCAGTTAAGATCCATTTGAAAGTAGAATTAAGGAGAATTATTTGAACACGATTCAGAGTAGAAATGGATACGTACTGTAATGCATTCGCGATTTAGTGTTACTGATATCCCAAACATGTGCTATTGATCTCCACATTGTGTGAAACAGAAAACATGCTGAACAGAAGATCACATGTCTACCCATGCTTTAGAACATCAGCGTGGACAAACGCTGCTTCTTTCAGTCTAAAAGTTTCTGTTTTGTTTGTTAAAACTGCAGTAATGCTAAGAAGACAGGTTGTCCCTCTGGAAATGTGCTGAGCCTGAACATATTTTTAACTTAGCATAGCATAGTATATTGCCCAATTAAGGACATAACTGATTCAGCTTTATACTTGCAGTAAACCGTACTTTAAGGTAGACCCGTGAACAATAAATCAGCGGCTTATTTGGTGCATTAAAAATGAATGTTTAAAATCTACAACAACCTACAGTGCGTGGGGGTGGGGGGGGGGGACAAAAACACGTGGCTGTCTTAAATCAGCGATGTAGCTGAAGCTAACAAGACTTTATTCGTATGATTCATTTACATGTGATTCATTTACATATGATTCATTTTCATGTGATTCATATTCATGCATGTGATTCATTTTCATGTGATTCATATCGTGATTCATATTCATGTGATTCATTTACCTTCTCTCCCCTCCCTTCCCTTTCCCAAATATTTCCTTTGAAAAAAAATAAAATTAATAATAATAAAAACACTAATAAAAAAATATATAATAATCCCTACACCCCCCCCTCGGCCCCACCCACCCACCCACCAGACTCATCATGGCTACTCAATAGTTGTCTCTGGTTAGATAAAAATAATTGTAAAACCCAAGAACAAAAGTAAAAATAAGAATATAAATAGCCAATTGGAGCTGAAGAGGGACACACACCCAAAGTCTCCATAAAACAAGGGAGACAGCAGAGTATCACCCCTAGGGTTGTCCACAAAGTGGACCTAGAGTAAGCTAAAAAAAAAAATTACTAAAAAAAAAACCCTAAAATTCCAGTAAGAAAAAAGTCCCCTGCTGACTTCAAATCTAATAAATAGTCTGCGCACTTCAACAAATATAATGTCCTTACCTTTTAAAGACTTATAACTAATATTATTACACAGTGTAGCATATTAAAATAAAATACAAGAAGAGAATAACGAAGTAATATTGCACCGACAATATAAGAATGCGAATTATGTAGAGCTCTAAGCCCGAGTGCAAAAAAAGAATAAAGAATAAAAGAAAAAATAAATAACGAAAGAAAGAAAATATCAAAAAAAAATAATATTAATAAATAAAATAAATAAATAGATAAACAGACAAACAGACACTACACTGTGTAGATGATGCAGTTCACCCCGGTTTTAAGAGTTTAATAGCAGTGCTATTAAAGCCTCGAGAAGCTAACAAGACTTAACAGGACTGATGCTTAAAGTTTTATTCTCACCAAGTATACTTTTGACCGTTAAAATATGTTGTTTTTGTTTTCAAACAAATGAAAACGTGTATAACTTACCAGCCTAGTAGGCTTTTCTACTGTACTATCAACACTATCACACATTTAAATGTTAAGACATTACTAGAAACATTGTACTATTAAGGAGCGCTCTAGCAATTCTCAGAAGTCTGTACACATTTATCCATCCATCCATCCGTCCACTTACCGTAATTCTCAGACTATTGAGCGCACCTGAATATAAGCCGCACCCGCTAATGTATAGGCCACACTTGTCTATAAGCCGCAGGTGTCCACGTTGTAACTGTCACGATTCGTGACTTAAACAAAGCAGGACGGATGCAAGTGCAGTTAGGACGAGAGCTTTTATTGAAACAGAGGAGAGCAGACTCAAGAGAAATAAAACATGACCAACTCAATGAACTAAGCTAACTAAAGCAACTAACCTAAACATTAACTATGACATGAAACAAAGACTCTATATCTATACTCTATAAACCACTTCTACATCTATATTCTAAACTAAGTCTATACAACTCTAAGCTATACTATCCGCTACTAGACTATAAGCTATGCTATAAGCTACTAGACTACAGGCTAAGTTATAAGCTATGCTATAGGTTAACTAGCCGCTATATCTAATTACCCGCGTTGCGTGCGTCATGGCTCCCGGTATATATACACACCAGCCAAACCGCTAACAGCTGCGGGCAATACCAAAACACACGTGACTCAACAACACATGACGAGACGGGGCGGAGACATGACGTCACCAACCTGCATTTCTTCGTGTGTTTTCCCTGATGAGGGGGTGTGCATGAAGCGCTAAACGACTGATCTGAAGAATGTCGTGTGAGCGCGTTAGATTCGAACAGTTTCATAGGTCCACTGTGACCTGTTGGGTCATTTCATTGGTCTGATGTGACGAGGCTAAATGTTTTGGCGGCATGAAACTCGTTAGCCCGTAAAAATCCATAAATTAGCCGCATCATTGTTTAAGCCGCAGTGTTAAAAAAGTGAAAAAGTAGCGGCTTATAGTCTGGAAATTACGGTACTCCTTTTCAGGGTCACAGGGAACCTGGAGATTATCCCAGGGAGCATGGGGCACAAGGCGGGGATTCACTAGATGGTTAAGAAGGTGATAAGGAGTGATAGTGTCATAAGGCAGGAGGCTGAGACAGACGCAGTTGCATTTGATAATATGTATTAATAAAAAACATTATATATATATATATATATATATATATATATATATATATATATATATAAGGGAAGAGCAGGGTCAAAACACAGACTAGGTCAGGCAAGGCACAAACAGAATAACCAGGGCTCAGGCAAAATACAAAAGTCAGATGAATACACAAACAGCATTTATTTCATGGTGATAGTGTGTGAAAGTCCAATATATAGTGCAGGTGATGATAAGTGACAGGTGTGCATGGTTTAGTAGTCAGGTGACTGTTCTAAGATGCTAAGGACATGCTAAGGTGCATGTGTCTTGGGATGCGTAGTCCTGACAGATAGTGTTAGGTGTTTATTAATTAAAAATGAAGCTGTGAATGATCAAAATAAGTAACTGAATGGATGGAGCATAAATGCTGCCTTCACGTATTTAGTCTAATATACAGCATCAGCCAGTGTGACATAAGCAGTGATGACAACATTTACTATTATTATTATTATTATTATTATTATTATTATTATTATTATTATTTCAGCAAACATCCAAATGCAGCTATGTAACTCAATGTTATATGGGTAATGCCTATAAACATTAACTAAACATGAACTTATGAAGCACCATTACATTTATTCATTAAAAAGGAAAGGAATATGGCACAACCATGAGTCTAGAAGAGGCCATGAACCAGTGACTGGGTAAGGATGCCATTAGCCAGAGCAGCAACCAAGAGGCCAAGGGTAACACAACATAATGCTACCACCACCGTGCTTCACTGTGGGGATGGTTTTCTTAGTGTGTACATACACAATAGTCCTATCCATGTGGAAACATCTGAATATAGCAGCAAGCAACCAAATGCCACGATTTGATTGAATGTTAAGTAGATTACTGCCTATTAATATTAACTAGGTAGATATTTCCAGAAATTAAATGAACTTTCCCTAAGAGTGTAAGTAAGCCCTTTCTGATTA
The DNA here is from genome assembly GCA_012411365.1 of Ameiurus melas. Taxonomy (NCBI): domain Eukaryota; kingdom Metazoa; phylum Chordata; class Actinopteri; order Siluriformes; family Ictaluridae; genus Ameiurus; species Ameiurus melas. The sequence goes on along the minus strand of CM022763.1, from coordinate 24,499,072 downwards.
TGTTTTAGAGTTATGTCAGAGTTAACTACTTTACAAATAGAAAAGCAAAATCTCCTTAAAGCCTACCCTGTACAACGCATGCACCTTTTTTTATTTCATGCAATAAATGAGCTGCTCAACTGAAAAGTCATAGTAGTTCTTTCTTGGTTTGACGGGATCATCATCACTGTTAGTGTTGACAGACATTGGGGTAACCCATAATAACAAAGTCTAACTAAGATGTACTACAGACTTGACAGAGTAAAAAAAAAGGGCTTTGGTTTGGGTCGTGCCTCTTCTTTTTTGTTTCTGTTCTTTAGACAGATAGTTGTAGTGCTAAATTACTCGAGTGACCCCCTATCAAAACACGCTTCTGAACGAACAATAGTACAGCATCGTTTTAAGAGTTTAACAACAGTAAACAGGTCATTTAAGCTATTTTTTTCCTGCCAAGTCTAGTTAATAAGTTCATTAGTTGACATTTCAGAATGTTTATTAGTGTGTATTTCTCCTTGGTTATTTTTGGTGTATAAAGTGCAGAAAAATAGTATAGGGTGTCTGCTTTTTCAAAAAAAAAAAAAAAACTTACTTGCATTTCAAGTAAGTATTGGAAACCCAATTCAGTGATACAAAAGAGTGACCAAAATACATTTCATGGCCAATCATAACCAACCTGGCATGCAGTGTGTGTCAATATGCGCTGTCAAGCAATGAGGTGAGCACGAGAGCATGAAATTGAGTAGTGGGACTTTATATAGTTATGCAATACTGAGAGAGAGAGAGAGAGAGAGAGAGAGAGAGATGTACTATTGTCAGTAGTGTGTAATATAATATAGTCTAGTTGTACCTAATATCAATATAAATGAAATCCATTATTAATAAATGGAAAGAATACGCTGTCTAAAGGAGGCCGTACATCAAAAGTCAGTGAGTGGAAAAGGAAGGAGGCTTTTAGCCAGAGCAGCAACCAAGAGGCCGAGGACAACTTGACTTGATGCTACCACCACCATGCTTCACTGTGGGAATGGTTTTCTTAGAGCAGTGCTAGGTTTCTGCCAGACTTAGCACTTTGCGTGAATAACAAAATAAAGTCATTGGCCCAAAAACTGTTCGCCTGACTTAAACGCTGAACCTTTGCAGTTTTGTCAGTCTACATTTCATTATGCCTGGCTTTCCTCGGCTAATATTTCTTCTGTTGTATCTGTTAATACGCCTAGTAGAGTCTAGAGCTGTGTAATCTCTGATATTTTTCTGTACTTGTTTTTTTTCCCCCATGATCAGTTAGGCAATGCTCTAAATGTGTTCTTGTAACAAAACAAAACAAAAAAAATAGGATTTCCATCTTATGTCAACAACTTATGAATAGTATGCTAGAGTTATTTTTTTATTTATTTATTCATTGTTGACTTATTTTTATTTACCGTGTTGCTTTCTACAGAATGGGTCTAATCTGTGCTTTGCGAGCACAATATACAGTCCCACCTACTGCACCATTTATTACTGAAACACTATTCTATTATCAGCTGCAATGGCTGAATAATGACTCTAGAGAAAATGTCCAGTTGCCTGTTTTCGCGTGTAAAAAATGTCAAATCGATCAAATGATGCGATGAAGCTTTGTCATAAAGTTCAAACATCAATACAGAGCATGGCAATGGTATTAAAAGGTGGCACTGGATGGATGCCCTATACAAAAAGGACACAGTTTGGTACTGGCAAACAAGGCTATATCTAGAGAAAGGCTTATATGATCCTACTAGAGAGCCTTTTGTTCTGTGTGGGGTGCAGTTGGGGAACTGGGAGTGTGGACACAATGCTGTGGGTCACTGGGCTAATTCAGCTCTGATCCCTGCATGATAGCTGTGAAGCTGAAAGAAGCAGGCTAATGCATCAAAGTTCTGAGCCTCTGTCTAGGGTGTTCTCTTATGACTGATCACCACACACCTCACTTTAATTTAAAGTCAATGGCATCTATAGATACCTGTCACAACAGAAGAGCTACCACTGCATTTCTACTCCTGCTCAGCGTCTTCAGACACTAGGTTCACTCCTTAAACCTTGGGCCGGTGAAGAAACAAGGAAGAAAGAAGAGAGCTCAGCAATCTTTCAAAAGGCTTTTCCTCCTGTCTGGTATGACAGAAAGGGTTATGGATTCATGGATCATTTATTTTTAAGATGAATCAGAAGTGTAAAAATCCACACTGAGCTTTTTCAGAGCGATCCACGGGACTCGGAGTGAACCCCTGAGCCATTCTCTTTTAAGAGAAATAAATTTTTATCTGAGACTAAAGGCTTCTCAGTGGGGAGTTACGCGTATCATAAAGAAACGTGAGACATTAAAACTAATTCGGTGAAAAGACATAGTGAAAGAATGTGGTATAGATATTTATTTTATAGTTTACAGCTTAACCTAAGCATAAGGAATGATTGAAGGGTAGGGAAAAGCAGCATATTCACTCGTTCACTCACTACACGTCTGTGTCTCTGCTCAGTGACAGAGAGGGTAGCAGTGCCACCTCACAGGGTCCCTGGGTCAGTCATGAGCTCAGGTTACTATCTGTGCCTGTTCTCCATGTCCACGTGGATTTCCCCAATGTCCTCTGGTTTCCTCCCATGAACAAGCCAATAGGTGGATTGGCTACTCACAAGTTCCCCCAGCTGTGAATTTGTGTGCACATGGTGCCATGCAATGGACTGCCATCCCATCCAGTGTGTATTCCTGCCTCACACAGTGTTCCCACAACTTGTTCCAGATCCAACAAGAACCTTATCGGTATATAAAGCAGTTACCGGAGATGAGTAAATAAGCCGAACTAAAATCATTCAATAATACTACTGTGATTCACTACAGAATAACTGTTTACACAACGGCTACATTAATGTTATGTGTATTTTCTGTATTTTGCGAAAGCTTTTATTGAGCATTACTTCTAGAAGTACTCTTCTGTATGAATGTTGGAAATAGTGAAAAACATGCTAGTGAAAAACCTGCTAATGGAACGATTCTAAAGATACCAAAAAAAACCCAACCATTCCTTTTTATATCAAGTGCACACGTGGTCTTCAGTCTGTATTTAACGACAACAAGGGCTGTATTTGAAGACAACCTCGGGAGGTTTATTCTACTATTCATCTGTGCAGCAGTACAGAAAAGAAACCTGTCCGTCCTGTACCAAGAACAATATCTGATCATCCAACACTACACCAACATTTCATGAATTTCTGGTGATCAAGGAGTTGACAAGATCAAGACATGGGCATGCACTCCTGTACATGGTACCCCAGCTGCCAAAATATGGCAGCTCAGATTTTAGCAGTTGTTAACTCGGTGATTTGGCTTTAGAGGATGACCTCCATGATGAGATGTCTGCCAGACATGTCAAGATACAAGTTGATGGGAATCTCCAGGCGAGTTGGCTGTCATCGGCGTAAATATGGTAGGAAAATCCATGTATAACATCAAAAAGAGAACAGGTATAGACAGAAAAATATACAAGTACAAATACCAGGCCTTGTGGGACAGTTTGGTTGATGTAAAGGTCTAGACAAATGCCAGATTGAAGCCAGATGGGTCTGGAGAAGGACGACTGTGGGTACCTACCGATGCCGGAGAGGTTCGGTCTGGGCTTTCTGATAACGTGTAACACTCTGACAGTGTTGGAGGTGTTTAGTACATGGTCTGATTTTATGGAACCATTTATGATGCATGTAATGAAGAGGAAGCGGTTATGGGAGACCTCAAGCATTGTAAATGGGATGAAGCCCCGCCGACATTAGATGGGATTACTGGGTATTAGTAGCGGTGGCAAGTAAAAAGAAATATGTTAGGAAGCTGAAAGGGGGAACATGACTTGTCGGAGAGTGAAGGCAGGCAGGGAAAATATTGCTAAACTTCTCTTTAACGAAAGTGACAAGGTCTTTAGAGATTAGGGTTGATGTTAGCAGGGATGGAAAGAGTTCCAAGAGGGAGTTGCTATTCTATAAGGTACGGTACCTTTGGGATTCCGCTTACTTCCTATTACGGGTCTTAATTAGCACTGAGACAAGCAAAATGGACACACCAATCCCCAGTGGACTCGAATGCTAATAATGTGAATGCATGTTGCACCAAGACACCTCTAGAGTCTGCAGCGTTGTGTACGTGTAAGCTTTTCGGTCTGTCAGTAACAACTAATCAGGCAAAACTGCAAGGTAGGAGCTTCCTGGTTTATCTGTGATTTCTTGTTGTACTACACTGTAAAATTATGCTAACAATAACCAGTGTTGTGTAAGTACTCAAAAAAAGTAGTACACAAAACTCTGACAATAACGTTGCACAGAGCTACATGTACGATATAGCACATGGTAAATTGGCATCCGAACATTCACTAGCCTTAACTGTAAGACGTTTCCAATGAAATACTGTGGCGTAAAAGTGTTTGGTGGCCCGTGATGTTAATCAGAATTAAGTGTGAACCAATTCTTCACATCAGAATAAGGTGATGGTAACCTGTGTTGCTACAATGAGTCAAAGCCTAGAGCAGAATAGCTTTGCTGGTGTCCCCCGGAGATTTACTCATACTTCACTGATACACTCTCTGCCATCAGTTATTACCTGGATCCAGGTTATGTGGGATTTCCCAGCCCTGCTACACACCGGTATCTGAGAAGGGTCAGATATGCTCAACATGTCCAAAATTAAGGCCAATATCAAAGCCTAGTGCTAAAGGATATTTTGATCTATTTTGAATTACACAGTTGCACTCTTTATATCAATCCTTAGACATCTATATCATAGAATATGAAACTGAGTATAACATAACTAAAGCAGAATATCCATCCATCCATCCATTTTCTGTACTGCTTATCCTACACAGGATCATGGGGGAGCCTGCAGCCTATCCCAGGGGACTTGGGGCACAAGGCGTGGGACATCCTGAATGAAGTGCCAACCCATCGCAGGGCACAATCACACACACACACACACACACACACACACACACACACACACACACACACACACAACACTACAATCAGTTTGGAAATGCCAAATACCCCAAAGCACAGGGAGAACATTCAAACTCTGCACACACTGGACGGAGTAGGGAACCAACCTCCAACCCTGGAGATGCAAGACAAACATGTTCACCACTAATCCCCCTAAAGCAGAACAAAATCACTGGAACTCTGTTGCTGTATCAACTCATTGTATTAAAACCGCTGCAACAGGTTTTTTGTTTGTTTTTTGTTTTGTTTTGTTTTTGTATTCTTCAACCCTGACCTTTGGAGACTAAAAATCATTTCTCTAAGCCTCTCTGGGTAAGAGCATCTGCTAAATGTTTTAAATGTAAAAGTACATTTAAATATTTTCAAAATGCCTGTGTAGACTCAGAAATGCCAATGTCCATTGGAAAATAATCTTTTATTGTATATCACATTATATGTATTAAAAACGTCAATTAACAATTTTTTTTTCCATTTGTAACACCCACTGTGATATACAGTATAGGGTATATAAACAGTACAGGGTATATAAACAGTATAGGGTGTATATACAGTATAGGGTGTATATACAGTACATGGTGTACATACAGTATAGGGTATATAAACAGTATAGGGTATATAAATGGTATAGGGTTTATATACAGTATAGGGTATATAAACAGTATAGGGTATATAAATGGAATAGACTTTATATACAGTATAGGGTATATAAACAGTATAGGGTGTATATACAGTATAGGGCGTATATACAGTACATGGTGTAAATACAGTATAGTGTATATAAACAGTATAGGGTATATAAACGGTATAGGGTGTATATACAGTATAGGGTATATAAACAGTATAGGGTATATAAATGGTATAGGGTTTATATACAGTATAGGGTATATAAACAGTATAGGGTGTATATACAGTACATGGTGTAAATACAGTATAGGGAATATAAACGGTATAGGGTGTATAAACAGTATAGGGTATATATACAGTATAGGGTGTATATACAGTACATGGTGTACATACAGTATAGGGTATATAAACAGTATAGGGTATATAAACGGTATAGGGTGTATATACAGTATAGGGTATATAAACGGTATAGGGTGTATATACAGTATAGGGTATATAAACAGTATAGGGTATATAAATGGTATAGGGTATATATACAGTATAGGGTGTATATACGGTATAGGGTATATAGACAGTATAGGGTGTATATACAGATACAGTATAGGATGTATATACAGATACAGTATAGGATGTATATACAGATACAGTATAGGGTGTATATACAGTATAGGGTATATAAACAGTATAGGTTATATAAACTGTATAGGGTGTATATACATTATAGGGTATATAAACAGTATAGGGTATATAAATGGTATAGGGTTTATATACAGTATAGGGTATATAAATGGTATAGGGTTTATATACAGTATAGGGTTTATATACAGTATAGGGTGTATATAAACGGTATAGGGTGTATATACGATCTAGGGTATATAGACAGAATAGGGTGTATATACAAATACAGTATAGGGTGTATATACAGTATAGGGTATATAAACAGTATATGGTATATAAACTGTATAGGGTGTATATACATTATAGGGTATATAAACAGTATAGGGTATATAAATGGTATAGGGTTTATATACAGTATAGGGTATATAAACAGTATAGGGTGTATATACAGTATAGGGTATATAAACAGTATAGGTTATATAAACGGTATAGGGTATATAAACAGTATAGGGTATATATACAGTATATGGTGTACAGGTATACACATGCTCTAGTGTTTAAACATCTAAATTTCAGAGGGAAAAATAAAGTGTCGGTATGTCCAGGTCTCTTAATCTAACACATGCATGGCATTTAAACGTGAAGGCCAAAGGAGGCAAATCCACAGCAGAGAAGCTGAGTGATTAAGTGGGCCACTGAGAAGCTCTTTGTTTGCAGATTCCATCAGTGCTGCAGCGTGTTTTTCAATGAGTCCTTTTAACCAGGACACACAGTAGGAGCTAGCTCAATAATAGCCAGCAGACTAGGCCTGCACAGGTTGCGCAGCAGCAGTGCTGAGAGCATTGCTCTTACATAGAAATATGATAATTTAATTAATAAATGTAGCTAAAGTGATGGATGGCAGTTATGAGATAAAGACTCTCTCAAGCAAAATATGTACACTACTGTAATAGCTTTATGGAAATGAGTCTTAGTTTTGGACATATATAGCTAGCGTCACAACTAAATGAGTGTTTTAGTCCTTCTCTGTGCTGTTCCTGGAGGACCACTGGCTTGCACATGTTGATGCTTTTCCTGCTCTGCACGCATCTCTTTCAACTCATCAGCTAATTAACAAACAACTCATCAAGTTAGAGGAAAGAATAATAGCAAAACGTAGAAGACGGTGGTACACCTGGACTGAGAAAAACTATTCTAGACCATTTCTAAAAAAAAAAAAACGGCAGCAAAAAAATGAATTAATTTCAAGATGCGATCTAATTAGTAAACTACATTAATCCAAAAGCCATGAATTGAAAAAAAAAAGTGCATTCTTAAGGCCACTGAAATTCCTCCAATCCTCAGGAAGTGATCTTCTATAGACGCTGACTAGCTGAGGTGAGGCTCTTTGGTAGTTTTGGGATTTGAATTCAACATCCCAATCACTAGAACAGTACCTTATCGGCTGAGCTACAACAGTGCAATAGATTTGCTTTAAGCACCAAGAAAGAGGAATTAGTATCTGGAACCTCGCTATGCATCTCTATACATCTCTATCTCTAAAGCCCACGGTATAAAATACCATAATGAAGTTCGCAAAATATCATACGTTGGTCACTCAAGGACCTAACACGTTCAGACAATGCCTCGATGTTCAGTAACAGGTCAGCATTAGAGTCGGGATACCACTACAGCTGAAATCATATGATTCGTGTAGACAAACAAGCACACTGTCACATGAGCCAGTTCGGTGCCCTGTCACACACTATTACTGAAACATCGCGGTGCAACCTGAGTGTGATAGCACATGGATTTGCACTACTCAGATTTAAACGCTGCATAGCCAAGTCAATATGAGGCTGCTAATGATACACCAAAAAGGCAGACATCCTTGAAATGTGAAAATGTGAAAATCAATCATGGATGACAGCTCATTTAATTAGCTGAGGGAGAGAAAGCTGAAATTTCAATTACTGAGTAAACAACCATTGCCTCGCTTAGATATATTTAACCCCTACAGCCATGCTTGACACTGATTCGTTTTTTGTTTTTTTGTTTTTTTTAATGAGCTACGCATCTGCTGGACAGAGTCTGCTCAAAGCTATAATGATCCGATTTTAGGAATTTTAATCAAACTTACACGACACTGGTCCTATCACTTTAACTTTTCAAATATTGCATATTACTTGGCCCAAAATTGGTAAATAATTGGCTGGTAAAATAACAAATCCACGACGTTTCTGTCAAGCATACCTAACTACTAGGGTACAAGATAAGTAATATATTCTGAAATAATATCTTTTCAATAACATAAGCGCAACCACGGAATTCTAGGAATCCTATGGGAAATTGTATTGTGCATTATCAGGGAGGACCTATCACAGAAATAAACGTACTTAAGGCAGTCAAAAACGATATTTATATGACACGGTATGAATCAAATAAAACAAATTTCATTTCAATGCTATTGTGTCCGCATCTCCATTAGGCAACACTGAAAGTAATAATGAATAATAATTAGCAAGGCCTAGTGAACTCAGTGAAGTGGCAAAAAGTTTCATAATAATTGGGCCCGTGCAAAATGCAAGCATTTCAAGTCATTAGAAAACCAAGGCATTAGTCATACAAATACGGTTAGGTCCACTTCCAACTTCAATCCATTTCAATTAATTGATGTAGCTCAGTAGCATTTTAAACATGTAGCAGAATTGTGCTGATTGTACAACGTTGTAGCACTATGGCGCTATACTAATCAGAGCATTTTTTAAAAAAAATAATAATTGCAAGAAATAAGTGGGCAAGAAGCAATCAATTGTGCACAAACCACGTTTTTATACTGTACCACTTGCTAGAACAACACGGCCCTAGGCATATGAAAAAAAAAAAAACACGACCTTGTATCATTGTGGCTTGTAACGTTTCTAAGCACAAAAGAAGAAATGTTTCTCTTTTCCAATAATGTTGTCTGCTAGTTTGTGTTGCCATGGAAACAGATGCCACCGACAATCATGATGTGATTTTGATCAGGCAGAAGGTACAAATATATGTATATATGTATGTATACACATATTTGTGCGTGAATTAATAATAATGAAATAATAATAACAACAACAACAATAATAATAATAATAATAATAATAATAATAATGACAATAATAATAACAAAATAATAATAATAATAATAATAATAATGACAATAATAATAATAATAACAATAATAATGATAATAATAATAATAATAATAATAATAATAATAATAATAATTATAATAATAATAATAATAATAATTTGTCAGTCTTTGCTTCCACCACCTCAATACTGAAGTATTTTCAATACTTGCCCATCTAAATAAGATTTTGACAAATTGACAGAGAGAGTCTAGAAGTATACTTACGATGTACACACTTTAGGAGAAAGTGCATTCAAAACAGAGATGAAAAGAGATTTCACTTTCCTGTTAGCTCATTTCGCGGTCATTTACAAAGGAAGTGTAAAATGAATTCTAAGGAGGGTCATTAGCTGACAGACACATTTTAGTAATAAATGTGGGAAATGTACCGTCAGGGTGGGCTGTGAATCAATCATCTCTGCTTTCTTCACCGTGTCCCAAAGGAATCACACACCTATTTACAGACCACATGAACCAGAAAATCAGTCCATTTGCTCTCCCCAACTCAAAAGAGAGTGATACCAACAGCCAGGTAGTGAAATTGCACAGTATCAGTACAACTTTGTCTTGGCCAATATAATAAAGACATTTTTTCCCTCCGAATAATGGAAAGACTATGATTTATGACAGAGGTGCAGGATCTGTTCTGAATATGCGATGTGCGAAAAGGCACCTTGGGGAATTTTATGATCCATGACAAGACATTCAGGATCATTTCAGATGTATGCATGTGTCACTGCATATTAACAATAGCCTTAGTCCAATGAAGACACCAGTACTCCTACCGGGGAAGATAATTTAATCTTCTCCCTGCTGGGGCTCCCTCTGCTGCAGTGTCTGCCAATAATAAATACAGAGTACCTCTGAAAGCCATGGTAGAGCCCAGGCAACTTTGTGGAGCACCAAGACAAAAAAATTCAGTTGTGGTAAGGAACAATGTGGGTACAGCCACTAGTGTTATATTAATATATGCTCAGAAACAAATGGTATTAAATTGTACCATTCCTTGTGGTTGGTACGGGATCTCGCGATAAACAAACAGAAACACACAATACTTCGTGTCAAACAAAGACACACGAAGGGTTTAAATAATAAACGTAATCAAACGTAAAACATAAACAAGTGCGAATAATGAGGACATGTGAGGGAGACATCCGATAACATATAAGGCCGGGGACAGGACAGGAACCATAACAAAACGCACGTGTAGAAAGTAAAGAAAGTCGCTTGTTAAGTGCGCTGGTGCACTTCAGGCAGTTCCTCCTGACGCGGAGTGCCGAAGCATTCAGCAGGAGGGGAATTGTCCCAGGACAGGAGCAACATGCTAGATTTCACAACACGTTCGCAGACTAATGATAATGGAGGTAAGAGACAAGCCAGGAGTCACTCAAAAAGGGCTACAGGGCACGCCGAGAGCAGCAGGATCAACAGTTACACAGAGAAAACTAAGCAACAAACTGCTCTGTAATCATCTCCATTCCTACACCTCATGCAAATCTCCTCTGCTAAAAAAAAAGAAACACGGGATTGTTTTTCCTAAAGCTTTTGGACAAATAATTAAAAAAAAAATTAAAACCCACTTTGGGAATAGGAAAACAAAAAATCGGCAATAATTCAACTCATCATGTTTAGATATAGAAGAGTTGCATATATAGCAAAGAACACCATGCACCCAGTGAAGTATATGGAGGTGGGAGTATCATGATATGGGGCTGCTTCTCTGCAAATGGTATAGGACACTACACATCATCAAAGGAAATATGAATGGATGGTACTGGGACATATTAGAGGAGAATTTAATTTCATCTGCCAAGAAAATTAATCTGGGGAGAAGATTGAGGTTTCAACAAGACAATGACATCAGATATATAGCCAAAACAACTGAAGGAGGCCTTGCGTGACCTATCCGATGTCCTTCCTTGAATCCCATTGATGATTTATGGACGATTCTGAAATTGCAAGTCCATCAGTGGGACCCTCATAACTTTGGGGAATTGAAGAAGATTTGGCAAGAGTGGTCAAAACTGATCCACAATGCTGTAAAAATCTAATTACTTACCTTAGACATCTCAAGGCTCTAACTGGCAACAGCAACTTTGCAACAAAGTATTAATATTTCTTTGTTTATGCTTCAGAATACAACATTTTTGGCTTATATTTATAAATGTAATGCATTAGAAGTATCTTAAATAACAAAAACAAATGCATCCAGATAATTATTTCCCTCACTGTAAAGATCCGTATCAGAATGGGCTTGCTTAATTCTGGTTATTATCCAATATGTTATAGTGGACTGACACCTTGTCCAGGGTGTACCCCGCCTTGTGCCTGATGATTCCTGGGATAGGCTCCAGGTTCACCGTGACCCTGAAGAAGGAGTAAGCGGTAGAAGATGGATGGATGGATGGATGGATGGATGTTATAGTGGTCTTGCATTGCATATAGTCTTGCATATTACTCACAGCACCCCTCAAAGTTAGCGGGCTGCTGTCCGTGGTGCTGAAAATGCATCCTGTTTAGAAGAGCACCTGTTTTATGGGCAACACTGCATTGCTCAGGAAAGACGGCACATTCCACTTTAGCCCAGCCAGCTACAGACACTCACTCTCGAATTAATCCAGCTACAAGAAGTTGATGAGGTGATTTAATGTCGAGGCCATGCCTCATGATTCTCAGGACTCTCATGATTCTCTCTCTCTCTCTCTCTCTCTCTCTCTCTAGCTTTCTCTCTCATCCCCATAACCCACATCCTATTTTGTTACAAATCGCAGCAATAAAAGATTGTATGAGCAATTGTGGGTTGGAACATACAGTGTGATTCCCTGTAAAGTGTCATCGCTGATGTTTTCACAAAAATAACAACAATTCACATGTGGAATATCCTCTGAGTGCAAATATTGCCTTATATCTAATAAACCAATTAATTACACAATTACAGTCATTATTCTCAAAAATAATGTCTAATGGCTGTCAATATACACTATATACACTAAAGTACCATTCAGATGGGACTAGTTTTTCAGGGGGATGAAATTCATGTTCCCTTTCAAAGGGAACTCGACGTTGCGTGAGCATTGCGCTGTAGGAAGTGCCCTCATGTGTGACTGGTATCTGAAGCTTGTCTGAAATCACACTTATTTATAGGCCTGACGTGGCAATTAAGCGTGTCGCGTGATTATAAAAATGGCACCTGTGAACCATGCCATCAGCCTTATTATCTTCAGCAAGACTGCATCGCGGTCGTTTTGTGTGAATGCTCACGAAAAGACACTTCATTTCCTCTCTATTTTTTTAAATCTCTACATTTCTGTCCTTTGAAAAAAAGAGAACTGAGTATGAGTGAGAGAGAATGCAGGAAGTGTGTCGCACCTTGCCCTTGTTTTATTCTGCATGCAGTGTTAGCGCTTTACAATTAGGCAGCTCCGTTTGCGGCTCGCTCTCTTCTCACACAAAGGGAGTTGGGTTTTAGAGCCTCACGGATCTGGGACTGCTGATGCCAAGGTAGCCAGACAGCTCAGGTCCTGGGGATCTCGTATGGATCTGGAAGAGGAGCCGGAGACAAGCGCTGCTCTATCTCTTACTCTGTCTTCCGGGTCCGTCAGATTTTGGCTTCCGGTGGAGGAAAGCCGGCTTCCATTATGGAAAGCCAAAACACCCTCTCTGACTCCAAGGAGCCAGATGGGGGAACCATTGCACCAAAAACAGAGAGAATCTCTCAAGCATATAAAGAGCTGCTTGAAGTGATTACTAGGGCGGTAGAAAAACTTAATCTAGACTGTCCTGGGGAAGAGGAAGTGGCTCACAGCAGGCTGGAAGAGCACTATCTACCCAGTGAAAATAAATCTCCCTCACACTGCAGAAAACTCCCCTTTTTTCCATAAGTGCATGATGATATATCACACTTTTAGGGAAAACCATACACCAGCCATGTTTAAAACCCCGAGACGTCAAATTATTTGGCAATTGTGGGGAATGAACAGCACGGATATTTAGCTATGCCAAAGGTGGATGAGGCACTTGCAAGCTACCTCTCTCCATCCATGGCAGGAAATTTAGGGGGGCCGGCTTTGCCATCCAAGTCATGTAAGGTATCCTTGGCATTAGTTGGCAAAGCCTATGCGGCAGTGGGTCTCACTTGTGAGTCACTGAATACAAATGGCAGTGTTGCAGGCCTACCAAGCAGACCTGCTGTGTGAGCCCGGCAATGGGGAGGGAATTGGGCCCGAGGCAGAGGCAGAGCTTCGCCGTGCCACAGATTTGTCTCTCCGGGCGACCAAGCAAACAGTCCATCATATTGGACTTTCAATTGGTAGCTTGGTTGCAGCGGAGAGGTACCTGTGGCTGAACCTCTCAGGGATGAGGGATAAAGAAAAGGTCTCCCTGCTAGACACCTCTGTTAATCCTTCCAGCCTGTTCAGTGGGATGGTTAATACCAGCACCAACAGGTTTTACCAGGCAAAACAGAAAATGGTGGCATTCAGCCAGTTCCTTCCCCGTTATGTCGAGTTTGTCTGGGCATCCATGAGTGGAGCCCGGGCCAGAAATTGTGTAAGGGAGAAACAGAAAGTGAATGGGGCCTGCCTCCCCCCACAGAGAGCCAGGGGGACAGGGTAGCCAAAGTCACAGCCTGCTAGTAGGCCTGATCTGAGAATGATCATAAAGGCCCAGCAGACAAAGAATGAGCGATCCTGATGGGTCGTGGTGGGAAGTATAATGGGATGTGAGGTTGCTGGTGCAGTTAGCCCCCGTACTACTGTAGGAACTCCCCTAGCCAATGTCATCCGAAGTTTTCAGTCTTCTCTGGTCAGCAAGCTGTCACAGGGCAATGAAAATCTGATTCTTTCCCTCCAACAACAGAACATTGAAGATTTAACATCACTAACTGACCATCTAGTAGCATGGAAACTACTGAAAATGTGTCTCCATGAGTTCTGTCCACAATAGAAAAGAGTTGCCGGGTCCAGTTTAGAGCTCGACCCACCGGTTCAGTGGTGTGTTCACCACAGTAGTCAGCACAGAGCAGAGCCCGACATTAGCACAGGAAGTAAGATGCTTCTTGGATAAAGGGGTAATAGAACATGTACCCCGTTCCCTGAGGGAGGGAGGTTTTTACAGCCATTATTTCCTAATCTGCAAAAAAGATGGAATTATGTAGCCAATTTTAGATCTGCACCATCTGAACTGTACTCTTTGGACATACAGGATTAAGATGCTGATGCTCAAACTTGTCGTTCCACAGATTCAGTTTGAGGACTGGTTTGTGACTATAGATCTAAAAGACGTTCCAGAAGTTCACATTTGGAGGCAATGCGTATGAATATCAGGTTCTTCCCTTCAGGCTAGCTTTATTCCCTCGCGCCTACTGAGGTTGTAGAGACCATGTCGAACGCTAGATCACGATCCACGAGAAAATTGTATGCACTCAAGTGGCGACGTTTTGTCTCGTGGTGTGAGAAACATCATTTAAACAGAGTAAACTGCGCAATAGCTTCAGTCTTGGAGCTGGAGTTGGGCTCCTTCTACAATCAGGGTCTACATAGCTGCCATTTCGGTCAGCTACGTCCCCATTGATGGAACCTCTGTGGAGCAAGATCATCTAAGGGTGAGGTTAAAGCATAGTGTCAGGTGGCTGAGATCCATCTGCAGGCCACACATACCTTCCTGGGACCTTTCTGTGGCCCTGGAAGGTCTGCCAGGTGCCCCATTTGAGCCACAATATAACTGTGTGCTTCCAACTTTGTGGCAAAGGTTTGTGGAAAACCACATATGGGTGTGATGGTCAGATGTCCTTTTGGCCATACAGTGTATGCATTACATTATCATATATAATGTGTATCATTAGAAAGATACCTTTGTACATTTTTCAAAATGTGTTTCAAATCACAAATACGTTTTATGTATTTCCAGCTATGCTGTTCATGTTTACCCATAATGAAAAAGTCATGGTTTACAAACTGCAAGCACTTTAGTATCTAATGTCAAATTCGATCCACATAGAATGTCCATTCACATTGCCCCGTAAATTCCTTTTGACACAGTCTCATGAATCGGAGGTGTACCACGTGCTTGGGTTGGCAAGAACTAGTATTATGTGGTTATAATAGTAAATAACAGAAAGGCACAACATTTCATCTTTATTTACATCAAGAAACGCCTTTGAAACTATTTTTAAGATAATCATAGTGTTGTTCATGCCCTGCGATGGACTGGCACCCTCTCCAGGGTGTACCCTGCCTTGTGCCCGATGATTCCTGGTATAGGCTCCAGGTTCCCCGCGACCCTGAAGAAGGAATAAGCGGTAGAAGATGGATGGATGGATGGATGGATGGATAGTGTTGTTCAAGATGACTAATATATTGTATCATGAACACGCTTTGTAAGAAAAACTGGAGGCAAAGATCATTTTTGTGGGAAAAAAAAACAAAAGGTACACAGCAAAAAACCTGTGTTTAAATAAGTCCATTGGACACAAATGTGGACTTTACTGTGTACATTCACAGCTTTCTAGGAAATAAATAATCTTGTAATCTAATCAAACGTTCAATAATTAATCAACTATTTTAACAACCCTCTATAATAGAGCAGGAAATGGCTTAGCTAGGCTTAGTAGAAAGCACAGGGCCAGTGGTTACATGCAAGCTGTGCTGATGGCCTCGGGTCAGCAGTTACTATATCTCTGGGTCAAAATGAATACACTTTACATTAATTACATGGACATGGCCAATATAAATGGGAGCTGCAGATGTAATATTTATGTAGGTCATTATGCTGTATTTAGTGATATAAAATGTGTGACTCGGAGCATTTGGTCTTTTAGAAGAGTACAAGTGTCAAAGTCCCAGAACTTTTTTGACAAAGACAGCAAGCCAACAACTTCTGGAATAACTGTAAAGAGTGTATAATTGTCTATAGTCAGTGTTGTACTGTGCAGGAGCATTGTCTTGGTTTAATACACTGCTTCCTCTGAGCTCCTCCATGTGGAGGAAATAAGAAAATGGTCCAAGGCTTTGTGTAAGCAATTGTCATTCATTCATTTATTTTTTTGTCCTTAGTTACCACTTTACCCTGGTTAGGTGAGTCATGAGCTTATCCTGGGAACATGTGCATGAGGCAGGATTATATCCTGGATGGGACGCCAGGACATCGCAGGGCACTATGCACACACCCATTTATACATATGGACAATTTAACGTAGCCAGTTTACCTGCTAACATGTTTTTGGAGTTGGGAGGAAACCGGAAAACATGTAGGAAATCTATGCAGACTTGGAGAACAGGTGAAACGATGCGTAAACATCAACCCAATATCAGGATTGAACCGGGGAGCATGGTTTCCATTGTAAATGATAAATGGCGCACTTATATAGCACTTTGATCCAAAGCGCTTTACATTGTGTCTCATTCACACACACACACACACACACACACACACAGACACTCTCACACACCAATGGTAGCAGAGCTGCCATGCAAGGTACTAACCTGCCATCGGGAGCAACTTGGGTTTCAGTGTCTCGCCCGAGGACACTTCGGTATGTGGAGTCAAGTGGGCCGGGAATCGAACCGCCGACCCTACGATTAGTGGACAGCCCGCGGGTGGACAACCAGCTAATCATAATCATGTCCACTAATCAAAATACATATTTCTAAATGTAATATTGTCTTCAATATTACACTGTTTCATCTGTAATATTTCATTATATTGAGCCTAACTGTTTGAGCCGTGTTAATTCTGCTGTTAATACTGAGGACTGAATACTGATGTACAATATTAATCGATGCTTTGACTCCTCACTACACTCTTAGGATAAAAGTGAATATAAAGGTGAAATATAGATTTTTTTGATTTTTTTTTTTTTCATTCCCAGAATGCATGTGATGACACGTGGCAATTCAATTCAGAAACATTTATCGCAATCACCTTGGGTTCTGTTAATGATGTTGATACAGTACAATTTTAAAAGGTTCATAAAATGCAGAGTGCATGTTGTATGGAAATCTCTGATACTGTCTGGAAGTAATGAGTCCTTGGAGTGCAATGAAGGTTAAAAACCTTTTTTTTTTTTTTTTTTTTTTTTTTCCACTGCACTATAAGACTTAAGTAATTTTATTGCTTGGTCTATCCTCCAAGGAGCAGCCATAGATTTGCTAACACCACAGAGTTATAACCTGTGGGGCTTTGGCAGAAAAATTAACGGGTGGTTTGAGCCAGAGTGAGTCACAAAACCAAGGACTAACAGCTGACTATCAACTATGTTAAGTTTTATTTGAGTTTTCTTCACTGTGCTCTCTAGTCTTCCGTAGCTGCTTTGACGGAGTGTTAGACCAGCTGCAGGAAATGTACTCAGTGGTGATATTTTAGATGAGGTGAGCACTCTGTGTGTTAGCCCCAGACATATGAAATGAACACAGAGGATAGGTTGTGGTGCCGAGAGTCCCAGTGCTTTTTCACCTACACACTTATGTTTCTGTGAGACACGTGACAGTATGAATCCAAGCTGCCGTCTCAAGTTCATTCAAAATTCAAATACGCTTCAGTTCCGCCCACCATTCGACCCTGTAAGTGAATAATCCCACCAAATTTTTTATTTATTTTTTTTAAGGCGATGCCACATTTCCTCTGTGTTATGTAATCAAAAAAGACCGGCATAGATGAAAGGAAAAAGAAAAGGTAGCGGGTGATAATGGGAAGCAAACAAAAATCATGCCGAAAACGTGTCTCGACTGTGGCAGAGAACCCATGGTACTCTTACTCTTTCATTCTTTCCCATTGCATACTGGGAAAAATAAGGCTGAGACAGAATAACAGTGAGCATAGGGAGAACCACTTTCCTGGGCTATGACTGGAGGTGGAGGGGGGTCTTTCTGGAGCACAAAGCTATAAAAAGCAAGCAGCAATCATGCCAAGTTCTGATCAAAGCAAGCCCCCCCCCACCCCCACACTGAACAACACACACACACACACACACGCAGGAAAAGACAGCACTCTCATGCACATCCGATGAGACGAGCTCGGATGTTTCCAACCTTTTTCTTATGCTTGTTTGTCATTGATAATTAAAGTAAGTCGTATTAAAGAGGGAAAAGCGCAGTGAAGTATGCACATCACTGGTACAGAGAATTAAGGATTAAAGCCCACTAGCGCACGGCGCGATGCAGAACCTTCCATTTACACAAGCAGAATACTGGCAAATGTAAGAGCCAAGAGTTAAGCCTGGTTGCACACAAGGTCCTCAATCAAATTTTGATTTCTCACTAAATGAGGACCTAAAAAGCACACTGTACATTAATGATAACCATGCATATGTATTTACAAAAGTACCGCTGCTGTACACGTCTAGTCAAGTTTCATTCATTTCAAACAAGCCTGGCAGTAAACTCGATTACTGATTATTTTGGACAGAGGCCCAACGAAGCTTCGTTTCTAGACCCTTTTTTTTTTCTTCTTTTTTTTTACATTATCATTACTGCTATTCCCTACCTGTGCTGCTCTTAAATTTTCTATGTTCTTTCAGCGGTAATGGCAAGACACCTTCAGGTGCAATCCGTTCACCAGCAGGAGCATTTTCATATTTGTGAGTTAAAAGAAGGTGTCTGTCTGTTAGTCTGTTCTCTCCACGGAGACAGACGGGGATTAAAATCAGAGTTTGCCTAGGGCTACAGGGGATTTTGGGACAGCACACACATCCAATTATTACAACAGAAAAGAGAGAGAGAGAGAGAGAGAGAGAGAGAGAGAGAAAGGAGAATGGCAAGTAAAGTGTGTTGGTATAGATGAATCCTTTCTAATAAATATACACAAGTATGTTATTGAGACATACTGTATATAGGCATGCTTTCAAGGCTGATTCTCAAAAGCCTCTACAACGAATATGTCAGTAAAGAGGAGCCAGAGGAATTTTGGATCAGGTATTAGTGCTTTGATGCTTCTCATTCCAATTACACCCTGAATATGGTCTTATTTGCACACTAATTTATCCCATATTTCTAACTGCTATGTTTAGCTCAGCAGCGGCTCATGACCATAGATATTAATGTGGCAAGACACCATTAATAACCACATAGCCTCAAACTAAATTAAGTTGAAAGGCTATAACATTTGACTTATAAAACTTATGCTATAGCCTGTGGCCTATAGGGTACTATCTAGTGAATTTTAGAGTAATATCAACAACATACAGTCAGTCACCTAGGATACAATCGAGCAGCTCATTATGAACGGTATTAGATGTACCATTGTTCAACTGTTTTATCGCCATCGATGTATTGTAGTAATGGAGTTTGACATTAGAAAATTGTTTAATACGTATTTATATGTACATCTCCACGGTGATAGGGGGCAACAGAGCAAAATAAGAGCGGTTACTTATTAGTGTAACGTCTTTAGTATGACAACAATTTGGAACGGTTAGTCAGGCCGCAACGGATAGCACGTGCCCCGAGCGAGATCCGGTTCACCGACCCAAAACATCTGCAAACTTTATTCGTTGGGCCGTATCAACCAATAATTTCATCTCCAGTGACTGACGGTAGAAAGTTCAGGAAAGAATGGTATGGGATTCATGAACGGCTTGAATACAGTCCCAGCATTGATCGGGCTTTTTGTTTCACGTGTCGTGCATTTCACCAAAGACGGTCACGTTTCAAGTGACTGGACTTGCCTACTGGGGAAAGAAAGAGCCTCTGAAAAATTCAGCGCACATTAGAAAAGCAGCGTGCACAGTTCTTCACGCAAATCAGCCATTGGGGGTGCGTGAGACTTTGCTCTTCTGTTGCCGCTCCGGTATTGCTCTTCGTGGTCGCGATGAAACGGATGGATCAGAAATTTCATACTGTTAAAGGGCCACTACTGGGTTAAAGGGCCACTGAAAACCAACTAATTAACCGGCTATTCAAAAACAGAGCGAGATCATTTAATTATGTTCATAGAAAGCACCAGAATGAGCGGATCGATATAATGGACAGTCAGTGTAAAAGTGACATCTTACAACGGGTGCATGAAGCCGGAATTTTTGCCCTTATCGCAGATGAAATGCAAGACATAAGTAGGCATGAGCAAGTTGCAGTGGCTTTTAAGATCTGTCGAGAGACCTCGGCGTCCATGAATCATTCAACATATTTTATCAGGCTGACAGAACAGATGGCCAATCTTTGGCCCTTCTTTTAAAGAATGTACTGACAAGCTTTAATCTCGAAACATCTCACGATGGTGCGGCGAGTACGCGAGGAATCTACCGTGGTGTAGCTACACGCATTTTAAACGAAAATCCACTGGCGATGTACGTCCATTGTCACTCGCATTGTGGATGTCTGTCGCACCGATACAGCTGTGAGACACGTGCTGACCAATGTTCACTCTCTCTATGACTTCATCGGGGGGTCAGTGAAACGACGTGCAGTTTCTGAGTCTTTTCAGGTAAATCTACCACACTGAAATCTCTAAGCAACACAAGATGGAGCTGCCGTGCAAGAGGCCATACTTTGCGGTACTGAACACTGAACATGTGGATTTGGATTAAAACAGTTCATCGATTTGACGCCGCGCCTGGTGGACGCCGTTCAGCCCTTCACTAAGGTATGTCATTGTTTTGATACTTAAACTCGTTGGCGCTGCAATTATTTTAGGTTCTGCAAATATTTTGCTGAGGAAAGTATAAAAAGACTTATTTCCTGCGCACCCCAGCCCCACCCCCCACCCCACACACACACACACACACACACACACAAATCGAGAGTCAAATGTCGCCCATGTCTGCCGTTATGACTTTGAGGCAGGATTTGGGAGCTTGTAGTAGAAAAGATGCTCCACCACGGCTTTGCTGAGAGAAGTGTAAAGCAGTATGGAGGAGCTGAAGTGCTGAGCCTTGGGGATCTTTACAGGAGCAGTGTCAAGAGCTCAGCCTTTGCTTTGTGGTGAGAAGGCAATAAGAGGAGGAAATCAAGACTCTGTGTGTCAGCTGCTGCCTCTCACTGTGCCTGCCTGCTCAAGCAGAAGAGGAGGAGAGAGATTGGCTGAGGGCAACCATCACCAGCTCTCTGATCTCCATGATGATATGCAGGCCTCTACCCACAGCAAAACGTGCCGCCAATCTCATGACCGCTCCAGTCTATTTTTCTCCGTGTCTCACTTCTTCACTTCTTCGTGTCTTCACTTCATAAGCCCTTGATGACAACCAGTGGTGTAACGTAACAGATTACAATTACTCTCAATACTGTAATTGAGTCATTGAGCCCCCCCCCCAGGAATTGTATTTGAGTAGATTAAACTGGGTGTACTTTTGTTGTTATTTTAGTGCAATTTAAGCACTGTTACAGCTATTTTCCTTCAGGTGTGTGCTTCATTCTCCTCGTTTTATTCGTTCTTAATTGTTTTCCACTTCACCTAGGAAGACGGTCAGTAGAACAACAGTAGACCTAGCACTAACTGCAGATGATAGTAGGTTGTACGGAGAGATGTGGAGGATGCCACAAACAGCATTAACGTTAAAACACTAGAACATCCATGACTTCACCTGCAAGAGCTTCCCGAAGTCAAGAACAGGAAGTGCAAAGAGGGGGGTGGGAGGGAAGAGAGAGCTTACAATTAAAGAAATACTCTGAATACTTTTCAACAAGCTACTGTTTTATGCTTACGTAAGTCTACTCACAATACATTCGTTATGAAGTAATACTACTTTTACGTGCGTGTGATTTGTCGGTACTCTTTCCACCTGTGACGATAACTAACACAAACAAGTCCATCCATCCATTTTCTGTACTGCTTATCCTACACGGGGCTGCACAGAGCACGCACACTATGGACAATTTAAAAATGGCAAACAGCTTACAATGCATGTCTTTGGACAGGGGGAGGAAACCGGAGTACCCTGCAAAGCACGGAGGTGGGACTTGAACCCCCAATCCTAGAGGTGCGAAGCAAACATGCTAACCGCTAAGCCACTGTGGCTCCCGTTTACATGTTTAAATAGGGAGCCAAGTGGCAAGTTAGCACCTTGCTAACTTGGTGAATGAGACACAGTGTAAAGCGCTTTGGATAAAAGCTGTGGCTCCCATTTACATGTTTAAATAGTGAGCCACAGCAAACATGCTAACCGCTAAGCCACTGTGGCTCCCTATTTAAACATGTAATATATGTTTTTTCGCCTTTTTTCCATCCTATATAAATGGGAGCCGCAGCTTTTATCCAAAGCGCTTTACACTGTGTCTCATTCACCAAGTTAGCAAAAGCATTCATCAACTTGCCACTTGGCTCCCTATTTAAACATGTAAACGGGAGCCACAGTGGCTTAGCGGTTAGCATGTTTGCTTTGCACCTCTAGGATTGGGGGTTCAAGTCCCACCTCCGTGCTTTGGAGGGTACTCCGGTTTCCTCCCCCTGTCCAAAGACATGTCCAAAGACACCCATTCACACACACACACACCAAGTTAGCAAGGTGCTAACTTGCCATTGGGAGCAACTTGGGGTTCGGCATGTGGAGTCACAACTTGGGGTTCAGTTCGGCATGTGGAGTCACCCGGGCCGGGAATCGAACCGCCAACCTGTTTTCCAGCAGATATCAGCTTTAAAGGCTTCCATATCAGCTGACATAACACCTAATACAAGTAGGTTACGAAGATTTCTTTTAATAATTTTTTTTTATTAATGTCTGAATGAATGATTGAATGAATGACATTTTCTAAGCAGATTCAGCTAAAACTCCCGTTGTAGCACGCACGTCTGATATGCCATAAAGCATAATGGTGGCATAATGGTAATATAAAGTAAAGTGAGTTGCATATTTCATTTCATTGTTTTCTCTGGCTATAAGGTAAGATGACGTTCATATTTCTGCCTATAAGATTTTTATGTCATGATGCTGTAATGACATAGCCCTTCTGGGTTTTTTATTATTATTATTATTATTATTTGTCATATCTAGCTCTCCGACTAACAGCTTCTTTTTAATCGGTCTGTTATGATTTTGATTAATCAATTAATCTGGCAAAAAAATGTATATATCCGTCTGTCATCAATGAGCATTAAATATGTAATATTATACAAAACATTTTATTCAAAATATCTAATGTTTTATTCAATATAGTTGAGCTGTCAGTCTACCATGCTCTCAGCAGGAGTGATATTGCACATGCGCTGTCCCCTCTGCAGCAATCCCCTACTCAGCTTAAGAGAACTTTCAGTCTGCTTCTGCCACACGTTCTCGTTGAACTCGTACAGGTGTATGAAAGAGTGACTTGGGACACAGGCTTCACACATCTCTAACTACTTTAAAGACTTTCTGTGTATCAGTATCTTAAAATGACTCGAGGAGCTGTCGCCTTTTTTCCATGAATGCAAAGTTGTCCATTTGTTATGACACAATACCAAAATATTCACTACAATACCAATAAAGGGTGAGGTATTACAATACCAAAACCATATCCAATGGGAAAATACACACCACCGTTGCCACTGAAGTCACTGAACCCCCAAAATTGAGATCGTTAGCGCTAAATTATTTTTCCCCTTTTAATGAATTTAAAAAAAAAACTCTTCATAAACCACGTCTATCCATCTTCTATACCGGTTATTCCTTTTCAGGGTCACAGTGAAACCTGGAGCCTATCGGTACTGGGACAGGGTACCAATCCATCACAGGGCACAATCACCTACACATTCATAAACTACGGACACTTTAGACACACCAATCAGCCTAACATGCATGTCTTTGGACTGGGGGAGGAAACCGGAGTACACGGGGAAAACCCCTGCAGCACGGGGAGAACATGTAAACTTCGCACATACAGGGTGGGTATCAAACCCCCGACCCTGGAGGTGTGAGGCGAACGTGCTAACCACTAAGCCACAGTGCACCCTTGAACCATGTTGCAGTGTTAAAACACCATCTATACCTCATGCACCTCTACCCACGCCTGTTAGAATAAGGCTTGATACATGTCAATGTAGGTTTATGTTAATGTCAATAATAATAATAATAATAATAATAATAATAATAATAATAATAATAATAATAATAATAACAATAATAATAATAATAATAATAAGATGAAGAAGAAGGTAATACTTTGTGATCATTTCATACTCCTGTAATGTGCACACTCCACGGCAGTGTCTGATAGTGTGTGGGACTTAGCTCTGTGTGCACACAGAGCCCAGGGCTTTGACCTGGTTTAACACTCTAAGAGGACATGTGCATTTGTCTTACAGCGGTGTGAAACATAAACAATAAGGGCGTTTCAGTATTCACAATATATCACTGACAGTCTATTGTATCACCACCGATGGATGCCAGCTGACTCCCAAATGATAAACTGCATATTTACACGAGCGCCAACAGCTTGTTATGAATATTCAAAATGTATCGACAGCACACAGTGAGAGATTTCCATCCTTATAACTCACTAAGCAAATAGTTTAACTGTTGCAGATTGTACAATTTAAGTAATGACTGCACAATTTAAAAATACATGAGAATCTAACATTTCGCCCACTCTGTTTTGTTCCTTTTTTTTTGAGAACTCTTCATGTGACACGTGGGAGGATTTAGAGAGACGGAGTTTGAAGGTAAAAATGAGAAATTTACATCGATCGACAATTCAAGATGAGTTTCGTGATTCGTTCCGAGATTCGGGGGTTCGATTCCCACCGTGGCCCTGTGTGTGTGGTGTGTGTGTGGAGTTTGCATGTTCTCCCCGTGCTGTGGGGGGTATCCTCCGGGTACTCCGGTTTCCTCCCCCAGTCCAAAGACATGCATGGTAGGCTGATTGGCGTGTCTAAAGTGTCCGTAGTGTATGAATGGGTGTGTGAGTGTGTATGTGATTGTGCCCTGCGATGGACTGGCACCCTGTCCAGGATGTACCCCGCCTTGTGCCCCATGCTCCCTGGGATTGTTCCCCGTGACCCTGAAAGAAAGAAAAAAAAAAGTGTTAAAAAAAGATGGATTGATGAATGGAAAAAAGAATAAAAAAAAGGAAAAAAAAAAAAAAAATAGATAGATGGATGAATGAGTAAGGTTTTATGAAAATAGAATATTATTCATTTCAAATTCAAACATTATTTGTTGATTTTTGCCAAATGACAGTCATCTTCCTTCTCCAAATGACTTTTGCCTTTACAGTCAAATCTGAAATAGCATTCTATTCATTGCACACTTTCAACCTCGTTATTCCAAACATCCAATAACAAACCGTTTTTGTTAAAAATTTGCAATTTTTTATTATTTATTTTTTTGTACCTTTGTAGTAATAGCTCCATTAACTGACCCACTTCGATGCACATTTCTACACAACTGTGGCTCCATGATTGGTTTGTGATTTGCTGGAAGAAATGTTCAGAAATTACAGACAGCAAAAGTGATGCTTGCTGTCACTATGACCGAGTGAAATAGAAGGGTTTTTTTTTAGGTTTTTTGTTATATATGAAATGTTTTTGTGCATGTAAGGTACAAAATACAAAAGAAATGACAGGGTGGAAACTACTATAAGAAACTAATCAACAACAGCGCAGAGTGCTGGAGTCCAACACGAAGTGTAGTTGATTATTTTCCTATAACAGAAGCATTTTATTTCTCTTTATAGTACAGCGATTCGCCGTAATCTACAATTTTGTATTCATTAAAGAAAGGTATCTTACATTTAATGCTGGGGAACATTCTCAAAACAATTTGGTTCTTGATATCATCTTATAACCGCTTTAAGTAGCAATTCCCTCTCTTTTTTTCTCTCCCGTGTGAATAATAGATCACTGCAGCAAGTCTCATTTGCGGTAAAGCACGAGGACGGCACTGAACACGTTCACACACAGAACGCACGCGGTTCTGCACAGAACAGTTTTAGCTCAGTGTGGGGACTCTAATCTCCTTCCAAAAATGCTACATAAACATTCTCTTTACAGCAAGCTTCACGATTATACACTGCATGGCCAAAAGTTTGTGGACACTCTGCCTACACAGCCATATATCCCATTCCAGAATCAGTCCCGCTTTCTTTGCTTTTATAATAACCTGTAAACTCCTGGGCAGGCTTTCCACTAGATTTTGTAGCATGGCTGTGTAGATTTAGCATTAGTGAGCATTAGTGAGGTCAGGCACTGATGTTGGGTGAGGAGGCCTTTCGGGTTCATCTCGAAGATGTTCAGCGGGGTTGAGGTCAAGGTTTTATGCGGGTCAATTGATTTTTTTCCATAAGAACGTTGGCAAACCATATCTTTATGGACCTCGCTTTGCACACAGAGCCACTGTAATTCTAGAACGTGTTTGGGCTGCTCGGTTCCAGTGATGGGAAATTGTAACGCTACAGCAGGCAAAGACATTCTATATAACCGTGTGCTTTCAACTTTGCCGCAACAGTTTGGGGAGGATCTACATATGGGTGTAACGCTCATGTGTCTCCATAATAAATCTGACTCTATCAGATAGGATTATATCAGTGTCCATCATACAAGTCCCTGTGATTTAGTCACTACTGAAACGATGATGTAGAAGAACGAGTGCATCAACATAAACTTGCGATTTGCCTTTCAGCCATTACTACTGCCAGAGCTGTGCTGTTACAGAAAACAAATCAATACCTTCTGAGCAGTAAGCTACCGTGGAAGCACTGTGGAATAAATGCCATTATGAAAGATTCCTACTTTGAAAGTTATTTCAATTCTATACATTTAAAATGCCTGCATTAGACGAAGTATTAATTATAATGTGAAATGTCATTGTGAAAACCTGAATGTATCGTCTGATTGATCTGTATTACACAATCTTATTTATATTCAGTATGCACCGGAGATATGCAGCGCTTGCTCTTTTCTTGTTGAATTGTTAATACTATTCCCCCCCCAAACCTTGCAGATTTCACGAGTCCAGTTTCAAATGTTATATTAAATTACATTCCCTCTCAAGCAAATATAGAATTCAGTGTGTCGTTCTATTTATTATGGGAGCGACTGGCATGTTTTAACAAAACATCGGTAAAGGTTGCAATCTCTGGACGGTGGCTAATTGCTCATTGTGTAAAATCAAATTCATCTCCAAGAAAGGAATAAGGAGCGTCATGTCATTACAGCTCATACTGCTGGAGGGTCGGGGTGGAGGAGGTGAGCCGGAGTACCTGAGAGATATTCGATGCAGACACAGGGACGATCTGCAAACTCCATGCAGACCGTAACTGGAGCACAGACTGTGAGAAACCAGCACTACCTGCTGCGTCATTGGGACAGCTGCATGCGTTCATGTAGTTACAAAATAAACTATAGTGTTAAATGAAGGTTCTAAATGGATACGCTAGATTAACTGTGGAGATTTAGTCGAATATAATTGGTATTAAGCAGCAGGGTCATGTAATATTACCCAGCACCGCCATTACCCTCCGACTAGCAAAGTATAAGAATATTTAGAAGCAAAAGGTCATTAGAATGTCAAGAAAGAGGATACTGGAGACGATGTGTTTACTCAGTGTGGCTACACCGTGGTAAATGTAAAATCATTGAGAGTACTTGAGAGAGAGAGAGAGACAGAATGAATGAAAGAGACTGAGATAACTATGACATTTCGTCATTTGGCTAAAAAGTTTGAATAATTTTTTAGTATAAGGATATGAGCTAAATAATTAACACAGTTCTATACTATCCACTATGTAAGTTATCTATAAAAATAAATAAATAATAATAATAATAATAATAAATCTGTAGCTCAATGCATAGCATAAAATTATTTTATCTTTTTTTTAAGAAAGAAAAAAGAAATATAGTACGTTATAAATTCCATGAATTTATTTTCATGCAAGTTTTAATCCAAAAATGTCCCTTTTTTTATATATATTTAAATGATTAAATATTATGAAATATGGTTTGAGCAATGAAACTCATTCTGATAGCTTTAAAAAAAAAGAAATACAGTATTTTTTTTTCATCATGGAAGAAAATTGTATTACTATTATATTACTAATATAATATATATATATTACTATTTTTTTATAAAAGCAGCACGTGGTCATTCCTGAAAATGTACTAACGTAGGTGATAGAAATTAAAAACTAAAAATTAAGATGCATAAACAATCTATTTTGAATCTATCGATACTGAATCATGAGGTTCCTCGGTCGGTTCCCTCTACTAATACTAAGTGAGCTGTCTTTATAACGTCTTATGCTTGTATATACATTTTATTTTGTGATATTTCATTCATTGGGCGTTACGAATGGCAGTAAATAATATCCATGACAAATGTATTGGTTGTGTATAATGTATTCCAGATTCTAAAGAAATGTTATATGTGATTTAAATATGCACTATAATGCCAAAACTTTATGGACAGCTGACCATCACATCCATATGTGGCTCTTCCCCAAAATGTTGCCGCAAAGTTGGAGGTGTACAATTTTATAGGATTTGTGTATGCTGTAGAATTACAATTTCCCTTCACTGGAACTACAGGGCCCAACCCTTTTCCAGCATGGCAATGCCCCTGTGTACAAAGCGAGCTGCATGAAGACATGGTTTTCCAAAGCTGAAGTAGAAGAACCCGCGTGGCCTGCACAGAGCTCACACCTCAACATCTTTAGGATGAATTGGAACACCGACCGCACCCCAACGAACGTCACTGCCTGACCTCACTAACGTTCTTGTTGCTGAATGAACACAAATCTCCACAGCCATGCTTCAAAATCTAGTGGAAAGCCTTCCTAGAAGAGTGGAGGTGATTATAACAGCAAAGAGGGGACTAAAGTTGAAATGGGATGTTCAACAAGGACATATGGGTGTGATGGTAGAGGTGTCCACAAACATTTGGCCATATAGTGTAGGTTAAATAGCTGCAATCACTACTTTTCTCTCATGATAGCGTCATTGTTGAATAGTAAATATATCTCTGCCTTGTTGTTTGCCTACTGAGTCCAATTACACTGTGCTTCTTCTACACGATGAATCTGACGTTTGATGGCCTTAAAGAGCTTGCAAGTGTTTGGGAGTTTAATCACATGCATAATCACACTGTCACATGTGCACTAATGGAGTCTCTTCCGTGCCTTGATGAATCTGCTTACGTTTATTTGATGTACCAGACTACGGACACTTGCACAAAACCCATTAAATCGTGTCTCTTCGTCTCGCCTGGCCTACATACAAGCTGAAACGTCGTAGTTCTCTAGAGTGAAAGGAGGCAGCAAAGCCGTTCTTGTTGATGTCTGAGTCCCTGGTGCAGATGAGCGAGGAGAAGGAGGAAAATATGGGAGACAGGAGCATGGGTAAAAGGAAAGATATGCTTGCGGCCGAGTTGTTTATCACCAACATTTGAAAGTTTAAGGCTTTTCAAGGCATCACTGTCAACACGCTCAGCTCAGCCTTGCTCCGTGCATGTCAGAGCTGCTTAAAAGCCTGATTGCAAGCGAGATAAGTAGCCCCTTCGAGTTGCCTGGGAGATTATTATTGTTTTGTGTTTTGTTCTGTTTTTTTTCATGCAAGCCTCTTCTAACTCTCTTGTGCGTGGGGCGAGGAGGACTCTCGGGTTGCAATCACTTCACATTCTCTACAGCGATTTATTCCCTGACATGTAAAGAGCAGGAAAAACAAGGAAGTTGGGGTCTGGAGTAGGAGTGTTCTGAGGATTTTGTCGCCATGACAACAGACATCACTTCAGAGAGGAGCTGCACATGGAATGGATGTGTAGGATGTGTGGGAGCGACACAACGGAAGTGTAGCGTGAGACTGCCAATGAGTCTCATGCCGAACGATCGCTCACCCATGTCATCGACACAATCTTAATCAACGAGAGGCCACCTACAGCAGCACAGTGGCTTGTGGGCTGTTCTTCTGAAGACGAACATTTATCCTTGGGAGTGCTAATAAGCAGTAGTGTTGCTCTAAGGGATTTAATTGAATGTAATGGATGTAATGGTCATATGTTATAAAAACGCAAGAAAGACCAAAAGCCAATGGATCATTCAGTAATCCAGGGCAAAGGAAGTGTGAAACATCGCTGGCTACGAACAGGAGAAATGGTGCTAAATACCTTGATATTTTACCTCAGTGTTGACAGCATACACAGAGTACCAAAGACTTTTGTCACTTTATTGATCTTAGAGACGAGATGTGTCTATTGATTCTAACCTGTGCATCTGTGGGTCCTAGCCTTCAAACAACCCAGCACATCACACACCACCATCTTGCAGAGAGCCCCTAACATCTATCAAGCTGGACCTAATGCTATTTTTCTGAAATATTTATGAGAAATATTTTGGACTAAAATCCTCATTACACGATTAAGTAGCAGCAAGCCACATAAAGCTCATATTGATTACCGAGTGATTTCCGCATAAGTCTTCAGAAGAAAAGTCCACATAATCAGACCATCTGACTCGGCCATGAGCAAATGAACCCTGATCAGTCTTTAGAACGGCTCTATGTGCTCCGGTAGTCCGCTCAGTAAAGTTCAAGCAGGCAAAATCATTTTAGTCTTTCGTTTCTTCTCATCACTGTAGGAAATGTGAGGGTCTCAATCCAAGGGAATTGATGAAGGACTCTGGAGGATGCTCTGGAAAGCAACAAAGGCTGCTTTAGTTTCAGCCGTCGAATACATTTGCATAGTTTAGAAGTCCAGCATCTGAAGCAGCTCATGAAAAGATACCCGAGAAGCTGTGTTGGGTTCAGAAGTAACCAACGAAGGGGAAAAAGGAACGGTAAAAAAAAACCAAAAAAAACTGCAGTGCTAACAGGAACAGGATGATCGTGTCAAGTTAAAAAATAACAGAAAGAAAGGGAGAGATCCACCATCTCTCCTTTTCTCAGCCATCACGTTTAACAGCTTTTTGCTGAAGTGTTGTTTTTGTTTTTGCAGTGGTTTATGCTTTGTCAGAAGTCGAGCTGAGAACAAACTAAAAGTCTGAGCACAACCAGCAACGTTCATGGAACAGCAGGAGGTCCTTCGAACAGGAAGGGTGGTGTAGTCAACAGCAAGTAGAAATAGGTGAAAGAACGTGTTTTGTTGTAGTCTGTTAAAGCGCAAAATGCAACATGCTTCAACAGAGATGCAGGATGTTGCAGTTTTCAGTATCATCTGAGGACTACAATATATAATGCACCATCTCAGAAGTTCAAGCTGCAACCAGTTCAAAGTACTTTAAATTGTAGTTAGCTACGTTAAATGCTACTTTATAGAAACAGCTAAAGTTAATTGTCATAACTCGTACAATTATGGTTTATATATACTGATCATACTGATCAATACTGATCAGCCGTAACATTAAAACCATTGAGAGGTGACGTGAATAACATTGATTATTTCGTTATAATGGCGCCTGTCACGGGGTGGGATATATCATTAAGTCGATGTGTTGGAAGCGGGACAAATGCGCAAGCGTCAGGATCTGAGCGATTTTGACAAGGGCCAAATTGCAATGTCTAGAAGACTGGGTCAGAGCATCTCCAAAACAGCAGGTCTTGTGGGATGTTCCCAGTATGTAGTGGTTAGTACCTACTAAAAGTGGTCCAAGGAAGGACAACCGGTGAACCGGTGACACGGTCATGGGCGCCCAACACTCATGTGTTTAGCGAAGGCTAGCCTGTCTGGTCCAATCCCACAGAAGAGCTACTGTAGCACAAATTGCTGAAAAAGCATATGTGTGTGCATGTATATATTTATACAAATATATTATATTTAAGGACAAACCAGTGGTTCTGCTGGGACCAGTGGGCCTTTTGCTGGGGCGTTTTATCGTTTCTTTAGAGGAAAGCAAATATCAGCTTTATTCTATGATAAAAACATTTCTATCCTGATGCGAGTGGTCTCTTCCAGGGACGTAAATCTTATGCTGCGACCTACGTCATAACCGGGTCTCAAGCCGATCGAACATCTTTGAAGTGGCGTGTTAGACAGCACTCTCCACTGCCATCATCAAAACTGTGGAAATATCTTTTGGAAGAGTGGTGAGCCAATGCTCCAGTACAGTTCCACAGATATAGAGTCGAATCAATGCCAAGATGCACCGAAACTGTTCTAGAAGCTCACCATGTCCCAACACTTTAACAAGATACTTGTTTTCTCTTTTCATTTCTCACCTGTCTGTTAACGGTGTACCAATATACAAATTACAAAAAATTGAATTTGACACAATACAGTGATGCTTGGATACGATACAGTGTTCCAATACAACAAAAATAAGCATAGCCTGAATATGTGACCATTATTTACCCTAATTAAAGTACAATAAATGAAACTATATAATGGCATTGTAGTATTGCCTGATCCATGCAAACATATAGCAGCGAGAAATGTTGTGCTTTAGAATGTTACAAATGGCTAATTAAAGATATGCTCTCTGGCCAAGTTTTCACTGGGTTATCACAGGGCATTTTAATTTCCTGTTCTGCTGTTAGGTAGTTGTTCTGTCAGTCAGGTAGCTCTGTGTACCACTAGATGGATTTTTCAGTCATATATCTGCAGCTATGAACTTCCTAATCACCCAGATTGATTCGGCCAGGAAATGCTCTGTGTGTCTGTGTTGCTTCCTTCATGTTTTCATCTTCGTTCTACCAAGTAACGAAAACAGGTGATGTCGAAGTACATGCATGGATGCATTTGTGCTCTTAGTGCCGTGTATGGTACTCTTATTCGGCAGACTCGGCACACCGTATCGTTTGTTGTCCACCACACATTAACCGCCAGCATTGTCATTTCCGGGAAGCCAAAGTTCTCCCATATACCACAACATAACAATTTTGGGGGGAATTCTTCTTGCTGCTGTTCCCAGCCATTGCTGTTGTTTTTTTTTTTGTTGTTTTTTTTTCACAAACTAATATAGCATACTTTATTATGCAGTATGTTGAATGTACTTTTTGATACCTAGCCTTGTCACAAACAAAACAATACGATATGCCGTACCGTTACATCCGTACTATCTGTATATACTGTGTAGGCTATGATAATAAATAAATAGATAAAATGAACTAATAGCTAATTGATTTCAAATGGAAAATGTAGCCCATATCTTCACTACTGTCGCAATAATACTGTGTCTGAGATAACCACTACTCAAACATGTTCGTCTCCCCCCCCCCACCCCCAACCCCCCCCTCCCCCCTTTCTTCCCCCCCCAAAACCCCCTTCTTGTGTTTTTCTGGGAAGGTAGTGACAGCTTAGCCAAACACTTCTGATAACTAGAGATCAGTCTTTCACTTACTTCTAGGACTAGGATTTACTCCTATGATTTGAATCATTGTCTTGCTGCATAATCCAGTTGCGCTTGAGTTTCAACTTACAGACTGAAGACCGGACATTCTCCTTTAGGATTTTCTGGTAGAGAGCAGAATTCATGTAGAATTCACGGTTAAAGCAATCCCACACCATCACACTGCCTCCACCATGCTTGACCGTAGGTATGATGCTGTTTTTTGTGGAATTCTGTGTTTGGTTTATGCCAGTCGTAACGGGACCCTGTCTTCCAAACAGTTCCACTTTCAACTCATCAATGAACAGAACATTCTTTTTTGGCCGACCTTCCAAAGTTCCTACAATGCCGAGTTTCTCCAGTTGGAGATAACGGCTCTCACTGTGGATCCTTGGAGTCCCAGAGCCTTTGAAGACTGATGTATTTCAATCACCTTCTTCCTCATCCTTTCTGGAATTTCTTTCAGCTTTGGCATAGTGTGTTACTGATTAAGACCTTTTAACCAACTACATGCTGTTGAAAAAGTTCTATTTAAGTGTAGTTGTGATGGAACAGGGTTTGCAGTAATCAGGCCTGGTTGTGTCTAGTCCAGCTGAACCCCATTATGATGCAGATTCATAGATTTGGTCAATTACTAACTACAGGGGGCAAATTACATACATTTTCACACAGGCCAAGTTGGTATCGGTTAACGTTTTCTACGTCAATAAACAGCATTTTATTTCATGACATACTACAACAAATTATTTTATATTTTTTCAAACTAGTGGCTATATCTCAGTCCCTCCAGGATTTTGTGATTTTGCGATCACAGAAAGTAGTGCAAAATCAAAGAAACTTCGCAATATTCATATGAGCTTGCCATTTCTCAGAATTACCACAGATTGTTCTGCAGATTTGGGCCATGTGACATCATCACAATGCACAAGCAGCCAAAGCCCAATTTGATTCATTTGTGTCGAACATGAGCACGGCAAAAAGGTCTCATTTACCAACAAACATCACCACGAAAGACCATACAAAACAATTTTGTGCAATTGCAATTGCACCAATTCAAGTAGCCAAAAAGCTCAAAAAAACTCCGCAAAAAAGCAGGCATTTTTGGCCACATCGATCACAAAAAAAACTCTGTCTTGCTCCAAAAAGCTCAGTCTGTGGCAGTGTTAATTTTGTTCTTCCTCTATAAACGGATATACGGATATACAATGAAATATAGAGAGGCAAAGTAATAGCAACCATAAAGATCCTGAAGCACACAACCAGAAAAGTGTGGGTGGTGCATCTTAAGATGAGACTGTATGGTAGTGCTTTCACTGTAGGCTCTAATTACTGCAGATCTCCGCTCCAGTACTGCAGATCCTCTGATCCAATTGAAAAGCTATTTCGCAAGCTGTTCTTGAGCTTCATCAGATATATTAGGAATAGTTTAAAAATAAATAAATAAATGAAGACGCATAGTTAATATCCAGACTGTATGAGTGGAAAGAACTGATAACTGTTTAGGTGAAGAAAAAAATACATTAAATGAACACCCAAAGAACACGTCCTGCCACTGTATGAACGATTATACATTGAAACTTATCCATCCATCCATCCATCTTCTACCGCTTATTCCTTCTTCAGGGTCACGGGGAACCTGGAGCCTATACCAGGAGCCTATCCCCGGGCACAAGGCGAGGTACACCCTGGACAGGGTGCCAATACATTGAAACTTATCTTAGATTTTTTTTTTAATCCCCTTTTCTAGCATTTTCAATTGAATTAAAATGACTTTTAGTAAATACTTCTCCACCAGAGCTATTCACAAGTAACAAAGCCTGTTTCATGCAAAAACAATCTTTTTGTGGCTTCAAATCATGTTATTCGCCGATTCCATTCCAAACTCATTAGTGTTAGTGATTGAAAATCTGCCTAAAATGTGTTTGTGTTGTGCAGCTGGCCTCAAGTAGGACAGCAAGGCCAGACTGGATTGTTAAAACACACACACACACACACACACACACAAATTACCAAACGAATGTTGCAAGAGCAGTCAGGCTTTGGATAGGAAGGTAAACAGGAAAGACAATCATTCATGTAATGCTATGTTAAATCCGCTAAGGGCTGCAATCTAGCTGTATTCACTTGTATCCTATGTGTGATGCTGTGGGTTCTGTGACCCACGAAGAGGAGGCGAGAGACAGAACAGAGAGGCAGAAGCATAAACTAATGACAGAGAAGAGCCAGATAAAGCATTCTCTCTATCTGCTTAAACTATTAATACTCTACGAGTTTGATTTCTAGCCAGTAAAGTCCGATTGTTAAGAAGCCGCCAAAGTGCTGCATTAGTACTTAGGTTGTGTAAGAGGAGCTCCTAATAATCACACTCTCATTATACACATATTTTGTGGCTATAGCAGTACATATGATCATGACCAGCCATCAACAATATAGTGGACAGTCCACTGAAATACATTAAGGACGTTTATAAAATGCTGTCTCGGACTATTTCTAACCGAGTAGTACTTAAGTGGCTGCTGAAGAGAAGCTCAGGCTCGCACAGAGCACTGTTCTGTCGATCAGGAGCTGTATTAAAACACGATTTTAATACAAAGCATAGGTCTTGCGGAGGTGCCAAAATTTCATGCTGTAACAGGGCACATGCCGGTCTCAGTATCTGTTTAGTACTCCGGATATTTTTAGGGTATGGCCTAAACCATAAAGGTTGCAGTTTCGTTTTTTTTCAATGAAACAAACAATATGCTCTTATGGAAACACTGTCGAAAAACCCAGACATAGTCATTCATCAATCTTTCAGTAGTGTCGTGCGTATATACTATATGTTTGCACAAGCCAAACCGCAGTCAAACATTTCTGTTTCGTGAACACTGATTTTGATCACACTCGCATGCGCATTTGATGGTTGTGATGGCTAAAAAAACGTCCTGAAAGGCAAAGCTCACAAAACAGGAAGCAAAAAATGAATACTAAACTGCCAAAAGAAGAAGAAGAAGAAGAAGAATTTCTCACAGTGGGAGTGTTTGTGACTCACATCTATGAGAATAAAAAAAAATGATTATTTAGCAGCATAACCACCATTCACAGCACCTGAAAAGGAAAATATGGACAGAAAGCAAGAGTCTTGTCTTGTGCTAGGGCGCTATGCTCAGAACGGTGAAGGACATTGCAGCAACTCTAAGAGAAATCAGTTCAAGTTTAAAACAAATATTCCTGTCACTGCAGAGTAAAGTAAATGAAATAGGTGGCTGAAAATTCTCCCATTTACGCCAGGAACCTTTGCTTTAGAGAGACGTGAAGAGGCGCTGCCGTGCGCCAACCACGTCCTCACTACGGTTTCCGTTTGAGGTTGGAGCAGGATTTGTGCTGTGATGTATTCGGGCATGCAGCCGTCTAGGGAGTATATGGCTCATTGTAGTTTAAGACATCCTACATTGGTCACTTACTTCTGTCTGAAACATGCAAGCAATCTAAGCATGGACAAAACTTGGACATGCACAGGAGTCTTTTTGTCTGGGGCTGGCTCTAGTATGAACAGGATTAAAAAAAAAAAAAAGATACCAGGGAAAATAAAAGTAATATATAAACCAGCCTTCATAATCTGAAAAGAAATCGTGCGGGTCTTTAAATAATCGTTCCCTCCTAAGATCAGCATGTGCGAACTCTTCCGGTAATATAATTTGTAGCCGTTGCACCAGCTAAGCTAATGGCTGCCGTATATAATATATAAATATATATATATATATATATATATATAATATTTTGTAAAAATTCCATTAATACGAGACATTTTACCGGATTTACAGGATTTTCACGAATATCGAATTTCTTGTGTAAATGCTCTTGCGTACAATTTGCAAACGGATCCGTTCATATCCAGCTTGATAAATGTGTTACACAGTCTGTGAATTCTGGCTTCCTCAACCTCACCTCCATCACTCATCTCAACTACACATGCTCACAGATTGCACTGTGTTCAAAATAATAAATTATTCTTTTTGTTTGCACCATCCATCCATCCATCTTCTACCGCTTACTCTCCTTTTCAGGGTCACGGGGGAACCTGGAGCCTATCCCAGGGAGTATCGCGCACAAGGCGGGGTACACCCTGGACAGGGTGCCAATCACATACACACTCACACACCCATTCATACACTACGGACACTTTAGACACGCCAATCAGCCTACCATGCATGTCTTTGGACTGGGGGAGGAAACCGGAGTACCCGGAGGAAACCCCCGCAGCACGGGGAGAACATGCAAACTCCACACACACAGGGCCACGGTGGGAATCGAAGCCCGGACGAGGTATGAGACAAATGTGCTAACCACTAAGCCACCGTGCGCCCCTTTTTGTTTGCACATTTAGTTGGTACTCCATTATAAACAAAACTGTCACATAATTGAAACCACATTGACCCTGATCAAGCAGTTACTGCAGTAAATGCACCGCTCATGGCTGCATGAAAGTAAAAACCAGAGCAGGTGATGTTTTTCCATTCTTCAACAGTCCAGTTTAGGTGAGCTTGGGCCCACCGTGGCCTCAGATTCCTCAGGAACCTGATGTGGTCTTCTACTCTTGTAGCCCTTTCTACCTCAAGGCTCAATGCGCTTTGTATCCTGGTATGCTTTTCAGTTCAGCACGGTTGTAAAGACCGCTAATTTAATCTACCGCGGCTTTTCAGTCAGCTCAAACCAAACTGCCCATTCTCCTCTGACCTCTCTAATCAACAAGGCATTCCCCCCATCATGCATCTGCGTAAGTGAATGCATTGTTCTGCTCTAAATCATGGGCTGATTGGATAATTACATAAACGAGCAAGGGTCCGTTTAAATCAGTGGAAAACACTGAGCAGCCTACTGGATGTTTGAAACTGCTGTAACATGTAAATAATATACATATGGGTCTAATGTATTGAAGTTAGTAAGTTTCAGGAAACACTGGGTCAGATACCATCAGTGACCAAATCCTGAGTACTAAAGCTTTTTCATGCATTTATACATTTATTTCTCTATCGCATACAATTGTGCCTAGATTTATGCTTTTCATTAAAACCGAGTTACAGAACTACAAGCTACATGTAATGTTGTTCATGTGCAATGAGCCGTCTGTGCGCAACTACTATTTGTTTGTTAATTTCCCCACAGATTACCCGTTTGACCACGCAGACACATTGATTACACTAAATTGTACAAAAAAAAAAAAAAGAATATTTCCAACATCAAAAATAAGCTATTTTTTTTTATTATTATAATAAATCATAAGCTGTTGTTACATAAGAGTAACAACAGTTGCATTTTACTCAGCTTGCAGACGAACAGACAGAAACACAGCAGGAATTTCACACCTAAATGGAGTTTACTGTGCCAAACATAAACATGCAACCGGAGGGTTGTTCAGAGATTCGGGTGATGCGGTCGAATGCTAGATCACAAATTATCTTCACTGCTCTCTCGGTTGAATACGTCATCAGTAACTTACTCTCCTTTTCAGGGTCACGGGGAAACCTGGAGCCTATCCCAGGGAGTATCGCGAACAAGGCGGGGTACACCCTGGACAGGGTGCCAATCCGTTACAGGGCACAATCACATACACACTCACACTCCCATTTATACACTATGGACACTTTAGACATGCTAATCAGCCTACCATGCATGTCTTTAGACTGGGGGAGGAACCGGAGTACCCGGAAGAAACCTCCGCAGCACGGGGAGAACAAGCAAACTCTGAACACACAGAGTTTGTGGTCAAAGCCTAGACCCTGGAGGTCTGAGGCGAACGTGCTAACCACTAAGCCACCGTGCACCCCCCCAATTTGGAGCATTTCTAGTCTATTGGGTTAGCTGATAACAACAGGTGATCATTATAATACCTATAAAACTATGGCGCTTTGGGCCAGTGTATACTGTGATCCCGGCAGATCCCATACCTCAGCCTTATTTTAAATAAACTGCTCCTGCTAGATAAGTGGTACACCTTGGCTATAATGACTAGGCTACCCAGCTCTCACACACTCTCCAGTTACAATGGCTCCACCATTGGTGTAACAGGCATCATGGTGTGCTATCACGTCCTGTATGATTGATAACTGAATCATAAAGGCTAACCTGAGAGTCCAAACCCATTAACCAGTCGTCCAGGTTTATCCTGTGTCTGATAACTCCAATATGGTTAACCGCTAAAAATTCGACTCCATACATACCACCTTGTTCTTTCAGAATCTGTTACCGAAATAAAGTCCATCTCATACGGACATGATCCGTCCCTGCACTTGCTCGGGGTTAAAGTCGTCTCTCGTGGTTCAGCAGAGCCTCTGCTTCTTCAGTGATGCATGCTGCAATACATGAACTGATCTGGTAGGGATGTTGAATCATTCTGTAGTCATTCCTAGCATTTCAACGAGGGGCCTGTCGTCTGACCAGATCTGCCGTGATTTCCACTTACGCCGTCCGTGAGCAACGGCAGCTCGGAGCAAACGGTGCTAAGATGTTTTCCCCTGTGACATTTTGCACCATGCCCATTATGATTCACAGTGATGCAAGACTCACTCAGCTCTCCCTGTAAGGACTGAGACTACCAGAATGACACTAGTTGCATTATCTGTGCACTACAGAAGAGGGGGCAGTCCGCATTTCAGGGACAGCCACTACTTCAGAAATTTTTTCACTTTGCTACAACATTACTCATGAACACACCTCTAATTCAGGCTCAACATACATACATACATATGTGTATGTGTATATATAAATATATATAATTTTTTATTAAAACATGATTACTGAGGGAGCCAATACTTTATTTATGGCTCGTATTTGACAAAACTAACAGTTTGCATTCATCATTAAGTTACTGATCATGTAGGATGTGAATCAGTGACCTGTGCTCAAATATCACGTGATTCAGCACTCCTAAATATATATATATATATATATATATATATATATATATATATATATATATATATATATATATATACAAAAAAAGAACAGCACCAACTGTAGATTTGAAGCATCGGGAAGACGGTGATATCCAAATTATTTCTATTTAGCATTTCTCCAAGGTCACGATCGAGCCGACTGACTTACCGTACACTCCCTCAGCGGAAATGCCGTCCAGGATCAGCGTAATAAGCCCCAAAATGCTGATAATCCCATCCATCTTCACTTGCATCTCCGCATATCTGGTCGAAGCGAGAGAAGTGCTTCCTGGTGGAGAAGAGCTGGTGGAGAAGAGCTGGCGATGGGATCACACACACAGCAGCCTCGCAGAACTCACGCGCCGATTGATTTGCGCTCTGGACACTGGTGGACGGGTTTAACGCACGGCGCGCGCTGATTTCGGCGCGCGCGGCTTCCACTCGGTCTCAAAAACAATCAATCGATCGGACCGGGTGTTTTGTTGTTGTTGTTGTTGTTGTTGCATATGTGGCCGAAACCGCCGTCACATCAAAGGCGGGTGTGCCATATGTAGCCTAGCTGTAAAGGCTAGCAACGATCTGCTGTGATGCCAGCTGATGACAAGCTGCACGAGGAATCTAGTTCAGCGCGAATAACGGCTTCTGGTTCACACACCTGAGCGTGATGCCGAGCACGCCTCGGCGGCTGATCGCCGATTACGGAGCTGTGATTGCGATCCCGAGCGTCGGTGTTATTCCTTCTCCGGCGTTCGCACGGTGTCCGTCGGTCTGTCTGCCTGACGCTCGCCCTCTCGCCGAGTACCAGAGCGCTCGCGACATCCGAAGTTGTTCTCCGCTCTTTCTTCTCCGCCGGCACGGATGACGGAGACGGTTCGGCTCGTGACGCGACAGAATGGCGCGTGCACCGCGGTTTATTTCTGGACGGTAGCGTGTAACCGCGCGAACGATCGGGCTAGATATGAGTCCCTTTCGCGCTCCTAGCAACAGCAGCATCCACTACACGACGCGACGCGACGGGGGCTTCTGACCGTGCGGACCGTCAATCCGTCACATTGCGCAAGACGCGCGCGCTATGGAAACGGAGTGGCGACGCACGCGGCAGCGCTTTTTCTTCTCTCTCTCTCTCTCTCTCTCTCTCCCTCTCTCTCTCTCTCTCTCTCTCTCTCTCTCTCTCCTTTTCTTTTTTTTTTCTTTCGCTACGTCAACGAGAGCGCGCGCATGACATTCGCGGCTCTCATCAGTATGGGAGACTACACACACACACACACGCACACGCACACGCAGCGCACACATAAGGAACCATGAGAAATGTAGCCTGGGCACGATGGGGTGGAAACTGGAGCAGGAACATCAACGTAAAAGCTGAAGATCAACAAAATCATTGAAGGCTTCGTCTTTTCTCTGTGATCCTGGCATCGTCTCAGACATCCCATAATACAATGAAACGCATTCAGTACACGTCGCATAGTTATTACAGCATCGATTACTATGATCGAGTACATACATATAGACATATGTCCTGGATCAGTCATTTTATACACACACACACACACACACACATACATACACACACACACACACACACACACATATATATACATATATATATATATATATATATATATATATATATATATATATATATATATATATATATATATATATGTATGTATGTATGTCTATATATAAATAACTGTTCCAGGATATTTCCTGCAAATGGAAGGTCCCCCTCGGCTCTGTTATCGACCATGACACCATGATACTCTTCACTTAACTCTTATTAAAAAGTTCATTATTGTTTCCTATCGGATTACCAATAGTTGCTCATTCAGAAAAGTGAACAAGGATTGGTGCTAATGGATAAAACAGCGCCCCCTTTGGACGGTTCTGCAGTTTCATATGGGAAAACTGCACCCAATTTCTATTGTTATATTGTTATACAGAAACATTATTATTATTATTATTATTAGTAGTAGTAGTAGTAGTAGTAGTATTATGATTATTATTATTGTTGTTGTTGTTATTGTTGTTGTGTTATTATTAATATTATGTGTGATATAAACAGTGTGTATGTGTGAAAATATGAAACACACACACACTGAAATGAACAAAACAATCCACAGTTCTCTCTCTCTCTCTCTCTCTCTCTCTCTCTCTCTCTCTCTGTCTCTCTCCTCTGTACATGATATGCTCATGACACATGTTACACTTGGTAAATGTGCGTGTGTGCACTTGTGGGAGTGTATGCCATCAGCTAGTTTAAGAATTAAACTCCCATCTGTCTGTTGCCGATCATTCACTCTTTGTTTGTCCTTTACAGTGATCCATCCTATATAGACAGAAGCAGCTCTGCATGAGGGAGGATCAGAGTTAAAGCTCCATCTGTCTAACACAGATTATCTCCTTCAATTTCCTTTCCTGTGCTCTCATACCATCAGAGGAATATGTAGCGGGCCTATATCAATTTCTTTTTTTTCTGTTATGTTTCACAGCTGTAAAAGTGATACATGGATCTACAGAGAACTATGAACATTTGAAATGATAAGTTATTTACACAAACTCCCACCCAGGAAGAATATGTTGTGCTTATATCACAAGGTATTATTATTCGTTTTAATGAGGTACTGTAATAAAAAAAAAATTTAAATGTAAAAAAAAAAAAGGCTAGCTTTAATTGTAGGGCACCCATGTGACTAATTCCATAGCAGAGGTCTTGCTGTGCTCAAGTGTAGGAGGCATTCTAAGCTGCCAATGCTAAAATAATGAGCATTAGCCTACCTCGTTTTCACTGCTAAGCTTCCTGTTCCTCTGTGTCTACTGTCGACATCGCTGCACAAATGTGGCATTTGAGGCGAATGATTACTTTGAACTTCTATCTGTACAACAAGAGAGTCTTTGTTCACTCTCACCAGGGAGTTGTTCAAATTGGAATGACACAGCCCTGAAACACAGCCTCAAAGCACTCTCTGCAATTACCTTTTCTCTTCAGGAATACCGGTGAGTATTTTTTTTTTGTTGTTGTTGGTTTTTTGGGGGGGTTTTTTATAGATGGTTCAACAAAGAAAAGCACTGGAAAAAGCTACAAAGGGGTCAGTGCTTTACATGTTTCAAACAATTACAGATCATTTGTAATGAGTTCACTGGCCAAACACTATTTATTCCAGAGAGAAGTAGGGCAGTCACCAAGATTGTGCGGGCTGAGGGAGTGCTTGTGTGCTCGCCTTTGAAAGAAGTCACTTACACTGGTATCTAATCACACACACATACACAATATAGGTATGACTGCCTGCTTTGTAGGCAATGGTTCCTACATGCTCTCCTACTGAGATACTGTCATGATAATATATAGTAACTGTTAAGAAGGTAGGAAATGTCTAGTCTTTTTTTTCCCCCATGAAACGTTCAATAAAACATTTTCCATCTCCAAGATAGAGGTATTTTAACATTTTAACCAAATCTCAA
Organism: Ameiurus melas; assembly: GCA_012411365.1. Lineage (NCBI taxonomy): Eukaryota > Metazoa > Chordata > Actinopteri > Siluriformes > Ictaluridae > Ameiurus > Ameiurus melas. The sequence goes on along the minus strand of CM022763.1, from coordinate 24,455,192 downwards.
ATTCATGCCTAGGGCTTTACTGGCAATATTCTAATGTTACTAAGGTCAAAATAGGCACAGCACTACATTACAATGAAATGATATGGCCCATGGCTGTAAATATAACAGCTAAAGAAAAGTAGCTGGTTGGGGAAAACGTGTCTTGTCCAAGTTCTAATCTGCTTCATGGAGAAACTGTAAATGAATCAGTGAACCGTGGAATGAGGTGATAGATTTTAATCACGTTAACAGTCTCTGAGAGATTTTTTTAAATATTTTTTTTTTAAAAGTGTAGCATAAACAAAAAGCAGACAATGGCCATAACTTTGGCCACTTCCAAACCATCAATATATAGAATATACCTTCATCAACAAAGCACAAAACATGTCCACTTATCAGAAGTAGAGTGAGACTTAGCTGTCTCTCTGACTAGATTACGTTTGAGTACAGAATACGATATTGTGGAAAATCCATGTGGTGGAATACAATGTAAGATTATAGGTGGTGCAGGGGCACAACTGTATCTATCTATCTATCTATCTATCTATCTATCTATCTATCTATCTATCTATCTATCTATCTATCTATCTATCTATCTATCTATCTATCTATCTATCTATCTATCTATCTATCTATCTGTCTGTCTATCCATCCATCCATCCATCCATCCATCAGTACTGGGGTTTGGGGTTTGAATTCACAGCCTTCGGGTCTCTAGAACAGAAATATCATGCTTCCATTTAGAAAGCAGTTTACACCCTACAGTTGATATTTAAGTTTGAATGGTTTGAAAGTTTGTTGTGTGACACTGAGAGGAAAGATTCTCAGTCTTTAACATGTCAGCCCATAGCTGAATCAATAAGGACAGTGGTTTGAAGAAATAAACTGCTAGACACATACACACACACACACACACACACACATATATATATATATATATATATATATATATATATATATGTGTGTGTGTCTAGCAGTTTGAAAGTATATATATATATTTGTGATGGTAAAAAAAAAAACTATTCACAAACAGCTTGACCAAACAAATATGTTTTCAGCCCGACCACTATATCAAGAGACCCAAACACTAATCACAAGGCCATTCCATAACTGTAGGGCTTTGTAAGAGAAAGCTCTTTCTCCTGCTGTAAATTCACTACGCGAGGTACCAACAAACAGGTGTGGTGGATTATAAAAGACCAAAGGTTTGTGTTCATACAGTGGTGCGAGACCATTTAGTGCGTTATGGGTTAATAGTAGTATTTTATAATCAATGTGAAATTTTACTTGGAGCCAATGCAGAGTGGATAAGATCGGAGTGGTTCTTTCAGTTACTGTCAACTTCAGATGAGCTCAAGTCAGTATGGCTAATCTCCTCTGACCTCTCTCAACAACAAGGCATTCCCACCCAAAGATCTACCACTCACTGTTTGTTTAATTGCTGCTGTTGTTGTTGTTGTTGTTGTTGCACCATTCTGAGTAAACTGTAGATAGTCCTGTGCTTGAAAATTCTAGAGCAGCAGTTTCTGAAAGTCAAACCAATAACCATGCCAGGGGAAAAGTCACTCACATTACTTTTCCTGATGATTAACATGAGCATTATTTGAAGCTCTTGACATGTATCTGCACGCCCTTATGCATCTCAATGCTGCCATTTGATTGGCTGATTGGATATGTGCATGAATGTGCAGGTGTACACGTGTTCCTTCGAGAGCAGTTGGTGAGTCTGTATGAAGGAAATGGTTCAAAAAGTAAGTGAAGAAAAAAAAATGACCTCACAAAGGATCATGATGCTACATTAAACATTTCAGATCGGTTAGTATATGAACTAATTAGGTCGGTGCCAAGTAGGTGCCAAGCCACCTACTGATATTTATACTTGTTGTACCTCTCTGAAAGTCAAGCATGATATACTGTACATAAACACTGTATCTTTTAAACCTGCCTGAATGGGCCGAATCCATTTGCATTGTAATAATTCTTTCTCTAGCCGCAGATGTTTGGGATGATGATGATTATATGTGAATGAGAATTGTGTAACTGAGCTGAGTCAAAACAAAAAACCAAAAAAAGAAAAAGAAAAATTGTCAAAAGCAATAACAGAATGCATTGAAGTATGCTGAATTTAAGCAATGCTCCTGAAAAATAACCAAAAATAAAGTTTCGTTTCTACAGCATCTGCATAGAAAATGTTACTTTTAACCAAACGTTGCATAAATGTGGGGTTTTCTTTCTTTCTTACTTTCTTACTTGTATGAGTAGCACATATTATAGCTGGGCCCAGATTATTGTGTGGTGTAAATTAGATTCACACAAGGATACGTTTTACCAAGAGAAGCATGGCTCATAATGTTTCCAGTATGGTTAAAAGAAGGTAAAGACCCAAGGAACTAAATGAAGTTATTTTTTTTTTTAATTACATTTAAGGAATTTGCATCGAAACGATATAGCTTCTCTTGGTAATAGTGAGAGCCCTCAGTTGAATTTTAATTAAATTCAATTAAATGTAATTTCATTCTAAGCTGTATGGTTTAACACCAAACCTATTAGTATTCAATGAAGCTTCCAGGTCTACAAATGAAACATAAAATGGTTTTAAGAGATAGGTGTGGAAATCTGACATTGTGTCTAAGTCTATCATGTCAGAGAAGATTGTCTCAAAGGGTGGATGAGAGAGCTAGTCGTCCAGGACCCCATGAGCCTATCCTGGGCAGCTCTGTACTCGCATCTATAGCAAGATATCGAAAAGGAGGTTAAGATATATTTCTGAAATTCTATGCAGATCAAGCACTAATGTTATTCAGAGTGTGCATTGCCAGTAAAACAGCAAAGAATGCATTTGTTTTCCTTAACCAGGAAAAGGCTATAATGAGAATAAAGGAGATGTGTATATCTTGAATAGAGAGAGACTTTTGCCAGTGGCAGAAAGTGGCAACTGTAGACTAAAACATGGCACGATGAGAGGACATATGAGAGATTATTGTGTTATTGATTATAGAGAATGAATGGTATTTTTATAGTCTTTTTCCTGTCCAGCATCCCCAGTCCTCAAGGTACTCAAGAGTATGTAATTCGGCAGCCAATTATTACCAGGTTTCATCCAGACCAGACAAAGATTACTACAGTTTAAGCCCGCACTATAGACTATAGATGGGCATGCCTATTTCCATTCAGTCATGCTGTCTAAAGGTGTCTGAAACCTTGGCAGCTAAATATGTTTCTTTTCTCACAATTTGATGACATTTTGTTATAGTAAAATGATTTAACAAAACAGACATACGCCAAGTGGTTAGCACGTTTGCCTCACACCTCCAGGGTAAGGGGTTCGATTCCCACCGTGCCCTGTGACCAAAGTGTCCAAAGTGCCCTGGGATAGGCTCCAGGTTCCCCGTGACCCTGAAAAGGATAAGTGGCATAGAAGATGGATGGATGGATTGACATAAGCCAATGTTACAGTTTTGTTTGTAATCAATAGGGATGTAACCAAATCCATTTTTTAGAATTGAACAGTTGTGTTTTACGTAAATGGACATATATAAGGGGTGCACGGTGGTTAGCACACTTACTTTGTACTTTCAGGGTTGGACATCTCTGCCCTGTGTGCATGCAGTTTGTATGTTCTCCCCGTACTTTGGGGGATTCTTCTGGGTGCTCCGGTTTCTTCCCTCAGTCCAAATACACAAATTGTCTATAGAGTGTGAATGTGTATGATTGTGCCCTTCGATGGGTTGGCACCCTATCCACTGCAATCCTGGGTTGGATAGCGGTGCCAAAAAAATTGATGGATTAATGGATATAAATAGAGATATGAAAAGGATGCATACTAGTCTAGGTGTCAGGCTGAGACTAGAGGTTTTAGTTTCCCGTTCAGGTTTAGGCCACACCCACATTGGGTTTGGGTTGGATTTGGGTACAGATACAGATACAGATATTTGGAAAACTAAACAGATACAGATACAGGAACAGAGTGTGTTCTGTTGCTCTCCTAGTAATCAGATACAGGTTGTCAAAAATACATCCGATGCTACTGTACTGTCACATCGTCATCAACACAGAGAAGAGCCCTTACACAAGGACAAAGTTTCAAATGAAGAGACAACAATTGAGGCTTACGTAAGATTTGATCACAGACATGTCACAAAATTTCCATGCTTTTTGGAGGGAAAAAAAAATATGGATTGTGCAAAAGATCAATTACCATACTGCCATTTATTCAGATGCTTGGCACTCAAAAGAGCACTAATGTAACACCATCTAGTCCTTCATTAGCAGTCTCTTTATGATTCCTTTGGCTACTGATGAACATTAACAGCACTAAAACATAGCAATAAGTGGTATGACTCAGGTGGTATGATACAGATTCTCTGGTTAATTTATACATTATAGTCAGACAATCCCATTTCCTGTACCCCTGCAGCTGATTCTAGGCAATTGCAATCTAATGGCTGTCATGGAAGCTTTTTTTGTTTTTTTGTTTTTTTTGTAATGAGTGTGAGTATTTGTATTTATGTGTCAGCTCTTCTCTAATTTCAGAAGCTTGCAACCATTAAATGTGCCCAGGCTAATGCATTGTTAATGGCTAAAATTAATGCCTTGTTGTAACAATAATGCTAATGCTTAGTAAATGTAAATACTACTGCTTTAAAATCGTTGTTTCTGAGCATATTTAGAAAGGTCGGCTTGACATATATATTAGTGTTGTAAGCAGTGGTGTAAGCGTTAATGCCGCAGGGCCGTACCACAGCGAGTAGCCACACGTGTCTCAGGAAGAGTCAGAGATGTGTTGTTATTGATGTCATTGGTTTCAAGTTTTCAACTTGGAAAGCTAGTAATTTAGAGATGCAATGCAGTGTATTTGATGTGCAGAATATGTCGGAGTCAGAGCTGAGGATTTTAAAGCCTTAAGCAAGTACTCATAAGTGTAGAGGTTGGCAAGTTATCAAGTCTGACTTTGCTCTGCAGTATATGAGCTCATAGTTATTGGCTGGTTGGCAACATCCTACGATTCAAACAAGCCAGTGTTAGTGTAACTGGGTGTTGTCTGCGTTGTGTGTTTTCTTTTGACCAAATAAACAGGTGGACGGCAACTGGGTCGACTCTTCGTTTACTGAGAAAGAGATAACACAGTCTTGTACAGTGTGCTTTTGCACTCAACGTTTCTTTCCCATGAAAACGAAAAAATGGGCCGGCTGTGGTGTAGTTGGTAGAGCGGGTTGTCCACTAATCGTAGGGTTGGTGGTTCGATTTCCGGCCCGGGTGACTCCACATGCCGAAGTGTCCTTGGGCAAGACACTGAACCCCAAGTTGCTCCCGATGGCAAGCTAGCGCCTTGCATGGCAGCTCTGCTACCATTGGTGTGTGAGTGTGTGTGTGTGTGTGTGTGAATGGGTGAATGAGACACAGTGTAAAGCGCTTTGGATAAAAGCGCTATATAAGTGCACATTTACCATTTACCATAACACATTGCAGAAAGGGGGAAGAGAGGAGGTCAAATAAAATAAAGATTTAACAAAAATGACCAAAAAAATAAATAAACATAAATGAGAAAGAGATAACACAGTCTCAAACGAGGTGTGCTTTCACCCTCAACATTTCTGTAAAATAAATGAGAAGTCTACTGGAATTAACACGTGCCTCAAGATGATGCATAGAACTAATCCATCCATCTTCTACATCCTTTTCAGGGTCACAGGGAACCTGGAGCCTATCCCAGGGAGCATCGGGAACAAGGCGGGGTACACCCTGGACAGGGTGCCAATATAAAACTAATCATAACCTTAATTCAAATAAAAACATGAAAATAATAAATCATACATGGGAAATAATGCAGTAAATATGATCTAGAAAAAGAATATTAGTTTAAAAGTCATTTGTAAGGCATTGATGAAATTAGACTTATCAGAGCTAATTAAAATCCTACCACTCCGATGAAAGAGGAGGAATCTGATGAGGAGGAAGAGGAGGTGCAAAGACAGGAAGTTAACATTTACTCGCTTGCAGTCAGAAAATTAAAGGGGAAGATGCACATATCCAGATAGTCACTTCAGCTATACATTTTCTTTGTATGTTATTCTATATATTAAATGTATGGAATACTTTCCATACCTGTTAGATTTGCTTTGAAACCCTGAGGTGCATGACTATAGCAGCAGCTAGATATGTGTTATAATACCAAGCCTTCACAAATCGAGATATTTTCTATGCTTGCCTGTGCTGTTGTGCCTGTAGTGTCTAATGAATGAACGGACCATGGTTTCAAAAGCCACAGAGTGAGAAAATCCAGATTCTTTGCTCTCACCCAGATATCCTGTTGCAGTGCTGAACTTTAAAGCTACGAGTGGAGGACCTAACGAGGATCTAACGTAGAAAAGTCTTAAGTGAATCCCAGAGGAACCCAGCCGAGTAGAAGCTCTGAGCCAAGAGAGTCATAATTATAGCTCTCTCTTTGCTGGACTCAGCACTGTTTACTGTGTGTGTGTGTGTGTGTGTGTGTGTGTGTGTGTGTGTGTGTGTGTGTGTGTGTGTGTGTGTGTGTTGTGTGTGTGTGTGGATATTTTTATGTCTTAGTGAGGACCAAATGTACGATGGGAAAACATTGACAGTTTTGGTTTTATGGGGACATTTGGCTGGTCCCCACAAGGAAAACTTGTATTTTTTCCAAAAATATTTTGTAATTGGGAAAAAAAAAGAAAAAAAAAAACCCTAAACAGTTTCCTGTTTGCTAATGATAAGGATAGTTTTAGTGAAGGCGTAGCAGTAATTATCTCCATTAATAATTATGTCAGTGAAAGGTAGTGCACAGTATATAATCCCATTCATTATGATGCAAAGAAAAAGGGTGCCGCTTTATATTACAGTACCATTATTCAAGTATAAGATCTGTTGTACATGGAATGTACCAATGCATCTACAGTTACATGTAGCTACAATTAATTAAATATAGAAAAACAGAATTACAATATGGACTTATGTTCAGTCTGCTGCAAAAAACATTAAAACAGAACAATTCGTAAGAAACAGAAGAGTCTAAATAAACAAAATTAGCTAACAGACCAATGACATGACATGGGGTGGAGACAGGACCAAACAAATATAAACAAAAGGCATATGGAGGGACTCAAAACAAAACATAACACACTCAGAACTCCTCAAACAGGCATCCTCAAATGGAAGTTAGAGAAGCACAAGGTCTCGAGCATCCAACAGCTCTGTGATGTCATCATGGAGGAGTGGAAGAGGACTCCAGTGGCAACCTGTGAAGCTCTGGTGAACTCCATGCCCAAGAGGGTTAAGGCAACGCTGGAAAATAATGGTCCCCACACAAAATATTGACACTTTGGGCCCAATTTGGACATTTTCACTTAGGGGTGTACTCACTTTTGTCACCAGCGGTTTAGACATTAATGTCTGTGTGTTGAGTTATTTTGAGGGAACAGCAAATTGACACTGTTACACAAGCTGTACACTCACTACTTTACATTGTAGCAAAGTGTCATTTCTTCAGTGTTGTCACATCAAAAGTTATAATCAAATATTTACAAAAATGTGAGGGGTGTACTGACTTTTGTGAGATACTGTATATGTGTTCAACAATTATTGGCACCCTTTTAGTTAATACTTTGTGCTACCTCACTTCTCACTTCTCCGATAACGCCCGATGAGGTTGGAGAATACATGGCGAGGGATCCGAGACCACTCCTCCATACAGAATCTCTCCAGATCCTTTAAATTTCAATGTCCACGCTAGTGCCTATGTGTTAGCTCAAATTTATACCCCTGGGATACAGGAAGTCATGGTTGAACAATTTCCTGTCCCTAGTCACCCAGGTGTACATTTATATTTATTTATTTATTTTTAAATATCAATGGGAATATATTTCAAATACATTTTTCTCATATGAATTCATGGAGGTGCCAAATATTGTTGCACACCTACATTTAACAATATATATATATACATATATAATTTTTTTAATATATATATATATAAACCTATGTTGTGTTTGCAATTGTTTGATATCCATGAGAGCAGAGTATTTTGGTGATTTTTTTTATTTTATTTTTTACAAAAGATCAAAAGGTTAAGCAATAAAGACAATTTTTCAAGCCTTCTTTGCTCATATTTACCGAGGGTGCCAATATTAGTGGAGTGCACTGAACAACAGTCCTTTAATCACTGCCTGATCAGGGTCACAGTGCTTTAAATTAGGCTACTAGTTTGTTCTATCTTTGGAAATAGAACCGACTACATTCATTAGAAAATATCACAGGCAAGTACAAACAAAAATAATAATTGTTCATCCAGGATTTAAAAACTTACACTTATTTCAGTGCAGCTTTTTGAGATTGTGTTTATGTGGGGTTTTTTTTTTAAATTTTATTTTAATCTAAATATAACATTTGTTACATACACGTCAACGAGCTCAGCTCTTATACGCTGGAGACCAAAAGTCTGAGGCCAGTCGTTAAAATGCTTCAAGTTTGCATTGTTTCTTTTCAAGTCAAAAAATTACATTCAATATTTTGATCATTTAACTGGAACCCTGTCCAGGGTGTACCCCGCCTTGTGCCCGATGCTCCCTGGTATAGGCTCCAGGTTCCCCCGTGACCCTGAAAAGGATAAGCGGTATAGAAGATGGATGGATTTTGATAATTTAATGTATTTATATTATCAGCAGTAACCTGAATGCAGAATCATGGTTATAAAATAGTCGAGGTATTGAATATTCACTTCATTATAAGTCTAAAACGGAAGAAAAAAAAATCCAGTATATTTCTACAAAGTAAACATTTACAGTAAATGATCAGGTAAATGAACATATTTGAGTATTGTGAGAGCTGAAACGCACTGTGTGGTGATATTGACGGCCTACGTAATCCTACACGATACGATTCAATGAAACCTAGCCCAGATATGTAAAAATAATATAAAAGAATGAGATCTCTGTTCACACTAATGGAGAAGTCGACGAAATGTGCTTGTTAAGATACAGGCAGTAAATGAACGCAAGTAATAAAGTAAATGAAAAGTAAATAAAGCAGTGGCTCCACAGACGGTGGGCTTTCACCACCGCCACTGTGAAAGTGTTTCCACTGGTCAAAGGTGATAAGAGTCCTGAACCTCTTTATCCACCATATCGATCTCTACACTCGGACTACCTCCTAAATCTGAGCACACACACACACACACACACACACATGTAATCCAGTTTACAACTTATCAGATGATTGTTGCATTCACACTTACTCTTATTCGGTTGATATTTACTTTTATTCAACACAACTTGAGGCACATGCCACGCATGTCTATCTAGCGGTTCAAGGACTCCACAGCGATATAAGTGTTACAGAACTCATTTTCACCATCTCGTCAAATTCTTTCAGGTTCTGTGTAGATTTCTGCAACAGATGGTCTGACTTTAAAAGAGGGTTCCAAGTACCTTTTTTTCCCTAAGAGTGTAGAGTGTTACGAATAACCATGAAGAACCCTCTATCACGTTAAAAAAAAATAAAAAACTTCATTCGGAACATGACACAGATGCTTAAGAGGTTTCTGCTCCAATGTTCAGGTTATCTCTGACAAGTTTAGCCTCCAGGAGCTTCGTGAAGATTATGAGAGAAGCTGCTGAGCAAATGAAATTGGGTAGATCATTACACTCTAGAATCATGTCTGAGAATGAGTTTTAGATTTAGTGCAGCACGCTGGTCGAGACGGCGAAGCACAAATCCTTGACGTAGATCAATCATTTCCTGGTGTGACCTGGCGTTTTCCATGATATCCTGCAGAATCTGTCCACGAGGTCAGACTCCATTCTTCTGAGTGCCGTTTCAGTAGTACTATGATTAGAGCGGGTGACCAGTGGAATCTGATGATTCAGCGTATAAATGGCGGATATATTCAGTAGAATAAGAACTGGGGAGTTGCCAGATCATGTCTTGTGTTAATGCTAACATCATTCAATGGGGTGGTCTTGGTGTACTGATCAGTCTTAAGATCATTTGAAGTCCAGCAGATCATTCTGTGAGAAACAGCCTATATATACTTACAAAAAAAAAAATATATATATATATATATATATATATATATATATATAGGTTTTTGTGATGTAAAAAGAATATGTATGGTTTTTTCTTGGTAATATCCAACTGGTTACAAAAAATTTCCAAGGGGTTGGATATACCATGGAACACTTTGGATACAACATGGAACACTACCAAAGACAAAAATCAACAAGTGGAGAAAATATGGCACGGCAGTGTCACTACTAAGAACAAGACATGCCTCTAAAATTGATGAGAAGATCAGGAGAAAACTGGTCATGGAGGTTGCCAGGAGCCCAACAGCAACATTAAAAGAATTGCAGCAATTTCTGGAAAGTACTGCTTGCTCCCTATGTGACAACAATCTCCCGAATTCTTAAAATGTCTTGCTTATGGGGTAGGGTGGCAAGACTGAAATATAAATGTAAAAAATATATCCAATCTCCCAAAACATTTGGAATAATGTGTAACGGTCTGATGAAACCAAATTTGAACCCTGTGGGTAGAATACCAAAAGATATGTTTGGCACAAAAACCACAGCACATCACCAAAATAACACCATCCCCATGGTGGAGCATGACAACAACCCAAAGCAAATCTCCAGATCCACAAAGGAAAGCCTTCACCGAAACAAGTTCAAAGTTTTGTGACTCCAGACCTAAATCCAACCATAAATCTGTATATTGACCTGAACAGCGTTGTGCACAGGAGACAATTTGACAAAGCTAGAATGCTTTTGCTAGGAAGAATGGCAAAATATCGCTAAGTCAAGACGTGCCAAACTGATCGACACTTACCTAAAAACATTGAATGCTGTGAGAAAATCTAAAGGTTCTTCAATTAAATATTAGTTCATGGGTGCGCACTCTTATGCAACCAGGTTACTGTACATTTTTTTTAATCGATATTTTTCCCCCTAAATGCGGGTGAAAATGTTTTTCACTTTAATTAATTGGGTAAAATTTCGCAATAAAGGTAGAAAAGGTTCTGACATGATTTATCTTTATTCTTTATTTATTTATTTATTGCATCACCAAAAAAAAAAACCTGCCATTCTAACAGGCGTGTGTAGTCTTTTTAAATCCATTAATTACTAATCACATGTGATAAGTCTCTCCGTAAACAGTAAACCTTTTTGTTTCTGCGACCGTCTTTGTTCACTTTGAGAGCTACAATTCCATAATGCTCATTTATTTTTCATTGGCCTATTCGGACTGGTGTCAAATGACACCTTAAGGGAGGGGCTTCAGAGCAAAGGAAAACACATAAGCGTGTATGGGCGTTTTCGGCACATGGAAAGGTGACTAATGGAGATATTGTGTTTTTCTTCAATTACCAAATGTACATCTAGTTGATCCCTCTGCAAAAACAACTGTAATGAAGTCAAATCTTCCCGCTGAACCATAGCTTCTGAGTAAATAATCACCGAACAAACAGGATATGGAGATGAGGGATTTGCAACAAACAAGCCGAGTCTGCTTTAATATGCATCGCACACTGCTTAACGCAGAATTTTTCAATTTCCTTGTGAATGAACATATGTGAATGTGTGCAACAGCAAGCACTGAAGCCTATTCATCAGTTCAATATTTTTCGTTTCGAATGATAGTAGTACCTTTTAAGGCTGTACAGACTGTGGTCATGACAACAAGGTTATATGAGGCGTAGCAAGTCTGGCTATGTTGTATCTGAATCTGTTATCTCCAACTCATATTCTCTAATATTACCAGTATTGTATTAATATAATATATGAGAGGAACACAGAGGATATTTGGGTAATGCCCTTTAGGTAATGAAAGACTGTTGAGAACCGAGGACAGTAGTCAGTATGGATGATAAAGTTTAATGAGCTAGCGAACGAACATATTTCTCTGAGATCACTCCTGAGTATTACATACAAATATCCGAAATGGTCAAAGAAGTGATCATCAACTAAGACGTTCTAGAAAGGCTTGATAAATAACAAGTCTTTCGTAATACTAGTTATACCACAGTGGAAAACAGAAAAAGAGAAGGCATTGGCGAAATGAAATCTAATCCTGTATGATTTTCAGAGCCTAGTTGAGCTCTGTGTCTGATCAGGTACCGCTCGGAAAGATAAAAAGGCTTTTACAGACTTTACTTACTTGCTTTTACACTAATTACTGTGCAGCTGTGTGCTGTATATTTGCATGCTGACCACAACCAATCATCTCTGCTTGTTTTGCAGTGATAACTCCGTGTGTAAACGAACGAAACGTAAAAATGAGATGGTGTTATTGTAGTGGCCAGTGTTATAATGACTCTTATGTTCCTCTCCATAGGTTACCTGACCTCTTAGACACACATGCTTACACAAATTGCCTTTTAAAAAAAGGTCACAGAATATCTAGCACCTGAGCAATGGAGCAAGTGGAGCACGTACACATCCACTTCTGTTAGCGGGGAAGTAATCGATACTGTTCTGAAGACGCCAGCTTCTTGCGATGATTATTAAGAGATGGAAGCGTTTTGCAAGCAATGAATGTACTCCAAGTCATTCAAGATGAAGTCAAATAACCAAGGGCAACATGTAAAATGAATTATTCCTGAATTATTAAATGAATTCAGTTAATAAGTATTTACTCTGTCGTACATTTACGTCAATGGAAAATAAGTGTTTTGGGGCTGAAATGGAAGGAAAACTGTACAAAAAAGGGAAACGGCCTTGGACATCAGCCCCAAGTTTGCTCCTGCACTTTCACAAAAATAAATAAATAAATAAATAAATAATCTGAAAGCCATGACTCCATGAAGCCATGTTTTTTTTTTCCATGAAAATCGGAAAAACATCCAGGTGCCACCACCAATCCACAGTCCAATCCAGTCCAGATTGGCTTGTTCTCACTCGCTTGTCAGTTCACCTCACCTGTTTCCCATTAACCCCCATTTACTTAGTATTTATCCCAGTTCTTTTTCTAATGCCATTCCAGTGCGCACGTCTGAATGGTGATTTCTCTGTTCATAATTTTTTTTGTTCCTGCCCTTCATTTGTATTTTGATTGCACTTTATTGCTCCTTTGATTCAACCCATATCTGTTTCGGAACATAAGACTGTCTGCTGATTTTGATTGTTAATAAATCGTCCACGCTTACATCCATCTAACCTCCACAATGCATGACAATATTATTGTAATTTGTAGGTTTTTTTATTTTTTTTTTTATTTCATTTTTTACAGTTGGAATAAAAATTCTTGTTTCTGAATTTCATGTAGCTATAAGTCATCATTATTATTATTATTATTATTATTATTATTATTATTATTATTATTATTATTATTTGCCAGGAGTAACAGAAAGGAATGCATTTAGCTGGTCTAGAGGTTTAGCAAAACTGCATATTTTCCATGTTATAACAAAGCAATTGGTATTAAAAAGAGTGGAAACAATATGATGCAGTATGATCAGTTTATTATGAATCATTTCCTGCTACGCAGTCTGTTAACGGTACGTTTAGGTTACTAAGCAACGTGTTGTTTTTCATGGACAGAACAACGTGGGTAACAGTTTTATTGGTTTTAAACCTGGCACATTTATACATGTTGTGCACATATAACCTCTTCAAACACATCCAATCAGAACCTAGAGCCAAAACTATCTTTTTTATAATAAGAGGTTTAACACGTTCAGTTTTCATGGTTTGTTTTCAAGAAATGCGAGTCTATGACCGTACTGTTTCTGCTCAGTCTGGCCACTGAGTTCAGCAGATGATTCTGTCTGCCTTTTAAATGCAGACCATGAAGCTGTCAAAGAATGTTTATAATTTATCAAGCCATCCTCCGTGCATTTCAAAATGCGATATGATTTCAGATATGATTTCAGCCAGCTTTGTTCTGCTTCTCATGCAGCTCACTGGAGAGTGTGATATGGTGATTACAGCATGAGGTAAATTTTTCACTCTTAGCAAAAAATTTTTTTAGGAGATCTGCAACTATATCCACAGTGCTGGTGTTTAGTCAATTTACTCGAAAATAAAAGTGGATAGGTAAAGACACGTGTGAGATCAATATATGTATTTTTTTTCCCACAAAAAAAAAAGCTTATTGTCTGTCAGTTCTTTTAATGGGTAGCACAACAAATATCATTGACTAGAGGTGTATATGGAGTAAGATTGTACAAATAGATATAATTATTATCAATAGATAATTAACACCAGTTCCAAGAGAAGTTGCAGACTATGAGAGTGACATACAGACGTTTCCTCTACACAAGTACGTTGACAAATGTCAGTCTTAATATACCATTCTCATTATGAGAATTTTACCTCCATATTAAAGTCATTACAGGCAAGTTTATCTACTATAACTATCTAAAATATTCAACACAGTCTCATCCAGGACCTGTAAATAGTAATAAGACTAAAGGACTAAACGGATGTTACTGGCACCTCGAACAAGAGCTGCTAATGATCTCTGAGACATCACCTATCCTTGCTGTGAAGGCTCTACTCTCAGAGCTCAGTGTTATTATGCTAAACGCATCCACAGCAGTAAACAGTGATTCATAGACAGACTTCTGAATATCATTAATCTCACTTAATATCCTGATGAGCAAGTCTAACTTGTCAACCTGTCTACATGTCTTGCAGGGGGAAAAAATGACCTGTAGAATGCAGGGCTTACATGCCGCACTCAACGGCGCAGATTAGCTGACGATCCATAACATATCCAACTAGGATCCAGCTTGAAATTCCCAACCACTAACTAGGAAAAGCCAAAGGAACAGGCCCCCTCAATGTGAAATTCCTACTCGAACACCTGGGATAGTCATCTTCACTACGATTTTCTTCCCAGTTTATGGAGTGACGTCAACTCAACATGGTTACGCATAGCATCAGAAGTAAATAAAGCAGCACTTCTTACCTTGAAATGAGTTATGCTGCATATACACTATTTAGATCGATCAACGGACAGACATGTTCACTTGTTAAATCTACAACATTGACTTCGCAGTTCACTCTTTGAGGAGGAAATTATATATCACAGCTAGCTGACTAGCTTATTACGAACACGAAATCATTTTGACCTGTGATTTACCACTTATGTGGCTGAATGCAGCATTAGCATGCAAGCCACACAACTCAGTTTTCCTCTCAGTAAGCATCATGGCTCTTCTCAATGTACTTAATGTAGATGAAGCTCAGTAACATGGGAAAGATATTTTTATTTGTTGAGCCTGCTAATGTTGCTAATTCATTAGTAAGGTGCTAATTCATTGTCCAGCTTCATCAGTGTCCCCAGTGATAAATTTCTGCATCTTGGAAAAGCATTGCCAGTGTTTATTCTGCTTTTACTTTGTTTCTTCTCATTAGGGCTTTTTTTTTTTGGAAGCACAGAATGTTTTTACCAGTTTCTACCATTTTTACCATTTTTGAGCAGACTGGATGAGATGGACGTGTGGTGAAAGGATGTGAAAGGAGTGGAAAAAACACAGATGTGTTCTCAAATAAAACTTTTCTCAACTATAGTGTATTTTTTCACATTTGGCTAAAATATCTGCGATGGACTGGCACCCTGTCCAGGGTGTACCCCGCCTTGTGACCGATGCTTCCTGGGATCCAGAAGAAGGAGTAAGCGGTAGAAGATGGATGGATGGATGGATGACTAAAATATGTGGATTATTTATCGTCTGCTATATTTCACATAGTTGTATATATATATATATAGCTGCAAGCAGTAATTAAGGGGGCCAAGCACTTTCTGTCACCAGCCTTTTATGACAGATGAAGACCAGAAGCCACTAGAACTACCTGTGCTTGTGCTTGGTCTGAAGAAGACATACTAAAAATGAAGGCAAAATGGTATGATGTTGCTGAGATATTGAGTCACTTCCTGTTATTCTAGCCTTCCTAAGTTGTAATTGATGTCAAATCTTTGTACTGATTTCAGAATGCTGCGATCCAAATTTCATGGTGATTAGACAAAATTAGTAAGAGAAGAAGAATTTTTTTTTTCTTTTTATTGAATTTCAACATGGCCAAGTTCCTGTTTGGAGAAAGAAAATAATAAGAAAGAAAGAAGAATCTTAATTGCAGTTTGAGCAGGTCTTGTTATGAGTAGTTGTCATCATTTGTCCAAAAACTATTTGAAATGTCGACTCGTCGGACCACAAAACATGCTTCCACTGTGCTACTGTCCATCTCAAATGAGACCAAGCCCAGAGAAGTTGTCGGCGCTTCCTGCACAGGGACCGGAGATCACGTGCATTTAGAAGTGGTTTTCAGCCTCGCCCTTTACACACCAAGATTTGACTGGATTATTTGAATCTTTTAATTATATTGTGCATTGTAGAAGGTCCATCCATCCATCTTCAACCGCTTATTCCTGCTTCAGGGTCGCGGGGAACCTGGAGCCTATCCCAGGAAGCATCGGGCACAAGGCGGGGTACACCCTGGACAGGGTGCCAGTCCATCGCAGGGC
The DNA here is from genome assembly GCA_012411365.1 of Ameiurus melas. NCBI lineage: Eukaryota > Metazoa > Chordata > Actinopteri > Siluriformes > Ictaluridae > Ameiurus > Ameiurus melas. The sequence goes on along the minus strand of CM022763.1, from coordinate 24,438,734 downwards.
ACAATCACATACACACTCACCCATTCATACACTATGGACAATTTACCAAGCTGCCAATCAACCTACCATGCATGTCTTTGGACTGGGGGAGGAAAGCCCCGCAGCACGGGGAGAACATTGCGTGTGCCCCATTGTAGAAGGTGAAATGCTCAAAAGCAGTTTTGTCAACATTTTGATATTGGCATAACCTGACTTGAGGTAAGTAGATTTCATAAAAGTTGTTTGGTTTGTTTCAAATATAGTTCCCAGTAAAAAATAAATAAATAAATAAAAATCTACTTCAACTGCCAAGGGTGTGTGGAAATGGATCATAGTAGTGAACTGATTAAAACTGAAAAATCTTTCACTCACAATGGAAATTAATCAAAGCTTAAAAGTAATACAGCGCTCCTACTATCCATCTATATATTTCTATATTTCTTTCTTTTCCAAAAAAATAAATAAATAAATCATGAAGTTTCATATTGTTACATCAGCTGTGGGCAAATGTAGTTGTTCACCCTTTCCATGTGATGGTCAATGACGAAGCAATCGACTAGGATGAATCCAAAATTCAGCACACTAGAGATATTCTGCACTCTACTGCACTCAAACTCTCCAGTCAACCTCCTGCTTACAAATCCACCTTCTGTCTGTACTGTAAACTTGCCCCATTCCCCAGCATTCCCCAGTGAGTGATCCATCAAAACTTCAATAGTGTTTCCAAGCAAACAGCCGATCCTGGCCAATTAAAGCCTGAAGGAGCTGATAGCAGAGATGTGTGTGGTCCTAGTGGCCAATTGGCTGTCATTCTCTGCATGCTCCAGAGAATGGTTAATTGCACCTCTTGCACTCCTGTGATTCCCCATGGTGTGATGGGATGCCGATGCAGACCAGGGCTCACTGAGCTGATTGATGATAAGGTCTGCTGAAAGGCGCGTGCCGTTGTCAGGCTGCTGTATACCCACAGCCCTTCCTCTCCACTGCTGACTTACAGTGGACCACCAGAGATGGACCACAGAGGATACATGGTTCAGAGTTTGTGGAACATGAAATTGAAGCAAAAATGCAGTTGAACTGGTGGTAAATTATATTTTATTGCTAATTCATTTAGGACTATACAGGCAATGGACAATCTAGTACGGGCCAATCTTCAGAGTTGTTGACAGAGTCAGGAACTTAAGGTCAAAGGTTATGTCAGTATTTATACTGGGAAAGTTTTCAGAGTTGGCTTCTACAGGTTAAGTTCAATTTCTGAGTGGTCTACTCAGTGTATTAAAATGACCAGCATGCAGTTCATACCTATGAGGTTGCCTGATATTTCATGTATTGACCTCTCGGTAGGCTTTCAGGTTTTTTTTTTTCCCCATTGATTTTGTAATAAGATGCAGGATTAAATACGGTTTAGACTCATAAGACAATATACAAATCCCATTTCTGGAATAGTTTGGATATTATTTAAAATGCAATAAAAGAAAGAATCTACGATTTGCTAATTCTTTCGAACATTTTTTTTTAACAGACAAAAGTACGAAGAGAACATTTCCAATGTTTTTCAATAACCAACTTAAATGTATTTTGTAAATATAAACAAGTTTCGAATTTGATGCCTGCAACAACACACTCTAAAAAAATAAATAAATAAAAACCTTGAAACAGAGGCCTGTTTATAACTGTGTTGCATAACCTTACCTTTTAATTACACTTTTTAATAGTTTGAGAACTGAGGATACAAATTGTTGTAGTTTTGCAAGTGGAATTTTTGCCCGTTCTTGCTCAACAGTCCATGGCCGCCATTGTCTGATTCTCTTCTTTATGATGCGCCATACATTTTCAGCAGCAGACAGATCCGGACTGGTGGCAGGCCACTCAAGCACACACACACTATGTGTCTACAAAGCCACACCATTACAGTCCATGCAGAAGAGAACGTGTAGAATGGCTTTCTCCTTGCATAACAGAATTTCAGGTTGCGTTTCCTGATTCAACGGTGGACCATGTTAACAGACGACGACGTCCTGAAGTACTCCCAAACCCATGCGGCTTCATTTATCGAGACGGTGGTTTTTCATGCAGTGCCATCTGAGGGCTCGAAGGTCACGCACATTCAACAGATTCCCTGAATATTTTCATGATATTATGTACTGTAGATGGTGAAAGACCTAAATTATTTGAAATCTTGCTTTGAGAAATATTCTTCTTGAACTGACAAGTCTCTCATGAAGTTTGGTACAAAATGGCGAGCCGTGAACCATCTTTGCTTGCACAGACTGAGCCTTTCATGCATGCTCATTTTGCACCCACTCACGTAGCCTCACATGCTACTAATTCACCTGCTCGTTGTGGAATGGTTCAGAATAGTGTAGCTTCAATCAATTTTTCACTCTTATTTTGTCCCTGTCCCAACTGGTTTGAGTGTGTTGCAGGCATCACATTCAAAATGTGCATATATTTACAAAATACAATCAAGTTCGTCAGACAAACAGTAAAAAATCATTTCTATCTTCCTTTTAAATTTCAAAGGTTCGGTTGCTGATTTTTTTTTTTTTCAGCATTTTTAAAAAAAATATCCTAGCTTTTTCAGAAATGGGGTTTGTATGAATGAAAACTAATCAAGGATTTAAAATAAGCATTTAATCTATTGGTAGTGTTCTTTTTATGGCAGACATATTGAGGTTAATTGTCACAGGAAGCTAAAAGGATAATAGATGTGTCCGTCATGTTAACCATGCAATCAATGCAGATTTCAACATGTTAGCAAGTTCACCTCACACCTTCAGGGTTGGGGGTTCGATTCCCACCGTGGCCCTGTGTGTGTGGAGTTTGCATGTGCTGCGGGGGTATCCTCCGGGTACTCCGGTTTCCTCCCCCAGTCCAAACACATGCATGGTAGTCTGATTGGCGTGTCTAAAGTGTCCGTAGTGTATGAATGGGTGTGTGAGTGTGTATGTGATTGTGCCCTGCGATGGATTGGCACCCTGTCCAGGGTGTACCCCACCTTGTGCCCGATGCTCCCTGGGATAGACTCCAGGTTCTCCGCGACCCTGAAAAGGATAAGTGGTATAGAAGATGGATGGATGAACTAGAAGAAATCTCATAATTTTCAGAAAACATGAAGCTTAGAAGTGACAGAACTGTTGTTGTTGTTGTTGTTGTTGGTGTTATTGTTGTTCTGGTGTGCCAATGTAGTAAACTGGATGCACAACTTTAGACACAAAACTGAGAACATGCATGTAAAGTGTTCACATTACATTGTATTGTAAAGTGTATAATATTGGTGGGGGTTTCTTTCATGCTTTCATTAAGCTATTTTTACTTTTTCCCCCATGTTTTGTTTAATTTGCGCCATTTTCTGTGCAAGTGGACAAGCTGACCATACAGCCATCTGCTATAGGTCAGCTCACTTTAAGCAGGCAAGAGCCAGGTACAGAAGACATTTTTAGATGTGCTTGTCTTTGAACATTTTCCCAGTTAATGTTACTTGCCAACATATAGTATGTCACATCACCATTATGTGATTCTGATCTACCAGAAATACCCTAAGTTGAGGAGTCAATTGTCATGATGTTCTAACCCAGAAAAGAACATAACACAACTTTATTTCACTTGACACAGACATTATATCAACTTCAGGTGGTTGGTTTCTTGTTTTGTTTTTTTCCAGCTCATGCCTCATGTTATAGTGCCAGTTGTCATGTGAGGCTTATAGAGGTGACATGTAAACCTGTAAACACTGAGGCTTTTCAAAGTCTAAAGAATGAGTTAAGGCATACTACAAGGTTCATCTCTATTGCTCAGTCTTTCTGTACAGCCTCCTGGAAATATTCTTTGCAAATATAATATTGCAAAGATAAAAGCTTGGATGAATAGAACATGTGTTCTCCCAAATTCTGATAAAAACATTAAAGTTTAAAGTTAAGGTTGGGTATAGCTTACAGCTCATCCAGTGGAAAGCTCATCCAGTTTTCAGATTACCCCTAAATTATGAAATCATGCTCCGGAGAACATTAGGAGCACGAGCTCAAGTCTTTTGGTAACTTCTGTTTAGTGATCACGGGCAAAGTGCACATTTGAGACGGACCATATTTCCGATTTTGTATGTTCTGTTGAGTGAAATGCTTCCTCTTGTTATTCAGTGATACTAGCACCGAGGGAAATGATGAGAATTTATTGGCTACAATCTTATGACCTGTGAAAATTTGGAGATCTCCATTTGGAGATGAATGAACTTCAAATACAATTTGTTAATCCTTGCACCACAACAGAAGAAAGATCTTTCTGACCATGGTGAAATTAGATGACTACACACAATAGTTCCATATAAAATCACGAGTAGGTAGGCTATAGGCATTAATTAATCATACTCGGTTTAATAAAATATGTTTACTAGACTTGTTTAACCCTAATGCTGCTTAACGATGAGCTAAATTAATAAGAAAGACACTGTATTTATTTGAAGCTCTTCATCTCTCTTTTCATTTGCCTGCTGCGGTCTGCTCAATAACAAACTCATTCACTGAGATTGATGCTTGCTAACAACCACAAGAGGATTTTGATAAGAGACCACTGCTGGGTTTTTGATGTGGGCTTCAGTAAAGGGCGCAGTAAGGGCACTCATGAGCACCCTACCACCTCATGATTCAAATGAGGACTGCGAGAGCACATGGGCACCATTTCGGAGAGGGCAAAAGCAAAACATTGAAGAAGAAGAAGACAAATTGGGATTGTTATGTACAAGATACTGTCAGAATGTCACGGGACGTGACGGGAAGGAAGCAGGCAGGATGCAATCGCAGACGAATGGTGACCTTTGTTTAAAGTGGTGGAAGCAAAACCAAAACAGAAACAAGAAACATAACTCTCTCAATAAACTAAGCTAAGCTAACTAACTATGACTATGGCTACCGCTAATGCTAAGGTTAAGGTTATGGCTATGGACTAAACATAACATGAAACAACGACTCGCTATAGTCGCACTCAAACTATAAATGCCATACATACAGAGATACATTCAGATATTAATATATATTCATTTAACCGCGCCGTGTGAAGCACGGCTCACGGTATATATAAACATAGTCATTAGCCCCCGCAACCGCTAACAGCTGCGGGCAATTCCCCAACACACGTGACCCATGACGAGACGGGACGAAGACATGACGTCAGTCCGGAAGCAGCATGCGCATGCGCACCAGCACTGGGGAATCGTGACACCGAAAAATAATGATAAATTCAATATAATATAGAACCGTGAGGTTAGTATGAAATCATTGCAGGTTAATCCATGTATTCATTTGTCTGCGTTCTGCAATGTTTCGTTTTTCACCTTAACTAACCTGGCATTCCAGTGGAGCAGAAACAGCCTTGTAGATGTAAGACATCACACACTGTGAAAAAATTGTCACATATTATCTGAAATCGTGATATCAAAACACTGGGCCGAATATCAAAAGAAACAGGGAATGTAGATGCATTACAAAACGATGAGGAATTTGCAGTAAATAAGTATCTTGACAGCAGTCTTATTTGTGGTTGACATGGACAAGACACTGTAAACATTTGAAACCACTAATGCTGTTATTTAGAGAAGGTTCTATAAAGCAGAGGCTGAGCAGGACCTCTCTAGACTTGTTCAGTCTTTTTTTTTTTTGGACAAAATAATAAGCTATCATTATTGATGGCTAATTAAGCTTTTAGCTCTTTGTCAGGCACAAACCCAATCAGGGGGAAAATTTATATTACACTTTGTATTTAACTTTCTCAAGAAGCAGCCATCATTGCTAAAATTTACAGTCTTCTCTGTGTGTTCATTTTCTTGGAGAAAAATTGAAAATCTCGTCTACTTTATTTTTAGTTTGACTGCATGTAATTCATAATTCTGGGGATACAGAATTATATATGGTATGTTACAAATTGTGAAAAGAAGCAGAATAATAAATCATTAGTAATGAAATGATTACTTTTTATGTAAATAGGAATATTGCTTGAGGGAGTTGGATGGAAGGATGGATGGATGGGTGGATGGGTTGCTGGATAGATGGATGTATCTATGTATGGATGGGTGGCTACATGTATGGTTGGATGGATGGATGGACGGACGGATGGGTGACTGGATGTATGGTGGATGGATGGATGGATGGATGGGTGGGTCGTTGGATGGATGGATGGGTGGATGTATGGATGGATGGATGTATAATTGGATGGATGGATGGATGGATGTATAATTGGATGGTTGGATGGATGGATGGATGGATGGATGGATGAATGGGTGCATGTATGTATGTATGGATGGATGGATGGATGTATAATTGGATGGCTGGATGGGTGGATGGTTGGATGGATGGATGGATGGATGGATGGGTGGATGTATGTATGTATGGATGGATGGATGGATGGATGGATGGATGTATAATTGGATGGCTGGATGGGTGGATGGTTGGATGGATGGATGGATGGATGGGTGGATGTATGTATGGAGGGATGGATGGATGGATGGATGGGTGAATGTATGTATGGAGGGATGGATGGATGGAGGGATGGATGGATGTGTGGATGGGTGGCTAGGTGGATGGGTGGCTGGCTGGGTGGATGGGTGTGTTCTATTGACCCACAAGGGTAAATTTGGGGAATGTTCCAAAATGAAAAAAAAATGAAAAAAAAAAAAAAGTAAAAATGAATCTTATTCATTTTTACTTCCGCTAGAGTATGACCATTCTAGAGTATGGCCTATAGTGTGAAAGGAAGCATCTGAGCTGCTTGGCACGCTATATATTTATTCACCCCATGGCACCACAAGCATTTAGATGAGATAAATTGTGTTGGTGCAACCAAGGAAATAGAGTCTCGGTATGAAATTGTGTGATAAAGCACAAACATTTCCTATATGGTCAGTGTAGAAATGTAAGGCTTGCTATTTCTTCTCAGGTTGGATGTTGAAGACTGATAACATTCACATGCAACTCCCAGCTCCACTCCTCTCATGCTAATTAGATAATGCTTCACTTCTACTGGCATCACGCACTTGATGAACGCAGTCTTCAGAGATTGCTTCTCCAATGCAGCTGACAGCCTGGATTACCTAGATAAATTAATGGTTCTATAATTTGATTTTCCAAGGATTGTGGTGTCTAAGTGACTCCTACAGGGTGGAAAAAAGGAGGGGGGAAGTGTTTGAATGAGTCTATTTCACACCGGCAGCTGATAATCAAGTCCGCATGCTAAAGATGGCCAGGGCCCAGTGACACACGCTCACACTGTTTAGATCCCAGAACAGGCAAGTCCATGCATACACAGTTCAACAAACTAAGGATCTATAAGTAGCATTACTTAGTTGGGAGATTTTTCAACTAATCGACAACATAGTATATCATGAGCTCACTTTATGTTAAATCCAATGACTGAATGTATACATGGGCGTGTACGTGGTGATTTAGAGTTTGAGCTGATGAGCAGATCCTTGGCCAAATAAATGCATATTGCAGCATGGAGCAACTTCTTGCAGGGTGCCTTGCTGCTGTCAGCTGTTTCTGTCAATAGCCATTGACTCCATTAGCAGAGCAGACGCTCCCTACTGAGATGAAGTCAGCTCCCTCGCCAGTTAGCATTGAATTAAAGCCTCATCATTCTTAGCTACACACCAGAGGGACCCAGACACCACTGGCTTATGTGTGGATATCCATGTCTCTCCTTCTCTTCCTAAATGTTTCAGGGGAAACAGTGTACAATTTCAGAAAAAAGATAGCCTTGACAAGAAAGGAAAGTCATTGACCAAATGCCTATGAATAATATTTCTGGTCTAAAATCTATTTCACAAAACCATGTCATATGAATGCAACAAAAGTATCACCACGAGGCAAAGATACCATGGAACTGACTTTGTAAGAATAGTACATTCTGGAGTCTAGACAATGAGATTTAATCTTCTATTTTGCCCTGAAGCCATTTCCAAAGAATGATTTCGCTAATTGGAAAAATCAATTTGGATAAATTGATACCATAAAAGAAAGGAACTTAAGATGTATCTCATTCGACAATGGCCATTTTCTATCACGGACGTCGCTTAGCATGCACAAACGGATCTCTGGCTTTGTGTGGCTTTCATTTGATTGACAGAAAGACTTTATGTAAGTGACAAACAATGAAAGTGCTCCAGGCGCTGCTGACTACTAGAATGTATATTCTGTTCCACTTCCTTTTCCTGAAACTCCACACTAACAGAAATCAAACTAGGTAACCATCCACTTCTATCGGTACCCCAGTTCTCCACATGCAGCCCACAACATTTCTTCAAATGACTATTTATTTTAGATTAACATGAATATAAAACCAAAAACATTGTATGACTACTAAAATATAGTTGCCCTAAAGGGCTGACAGTAATATATTTAAACGACTAAACGTCTGTTTTCATTTCAGAGTGGCACTTTTCATCATGGCAAATACAGTATGTCCATCAGCTCTTTCTTTGACTGCTGCAATAACATTCACGTTCTCATAATTATCCATAAATACTTTGTTAGAGTTTATTACACTTTTCCAGCTGACGTTTTTTTTTTGACATTTCGTTCTTTCTGATACAGTCAGATACCGATTCATGTGAAATACTGTTCAATGCATATGCATACTGTATATACAGTACCTTTATCGTTTTATCACAAAAACTCACATTCATTTCATTTAATATTGAACACAATGCTAATTAGAGCGTGGTGGCTTAGTGGTTAGCACGTTCGCCTCACACCTCCAGGGTCAGGGGTTTGATTCCCACTGTGGCCCTGTGTGTGTGGAGCTTGGATGTTCTCTCTGTGCTGTGGGGGTTTCCTCCAGGTCATTTTTGACGTGTCTAAAGTCTCCGCAGTGTATGAGTGTGCGATGGATTGGCACCCTGTCCAGGGTGTACCCCGGCTAGGCTCCAGGTTTTCCCATGACCCTGAAGAAAGCCTAAGCAGCATAGAAGATGGATGGACAATGCTAAATACACTTTTGAATGTTGTTTTTTAATGTAAGTTAAAAAAAAAAAACATCCCATTAAATCCCACTGTCTTCCCATGAAGACAGAAATTAATTTAAAACAACAGCGTTCATTTACAATGTAATGTTGTTACTATACAGAATGCCATTTTGGGCAGAATTCTTGATTTTGTATTGTTGATGCATTTACTTGTACCTGTGTGCTGTAATTACAATCGTCAGGATGAATCATGCAAATCATCATGGTGGAATCCATCAGCAACTAGTGGTATAACACAGACACGTCAACCAAATTGCAGGAAGTGGATTTTTATCAGAATATAAAAAAAAAAAAAAAAAAAAAAAAAACCAGACCTGAGAAAGGATTCGTGGCTATACTTAAAGAGAAGAATTCTGTATACTTTGTATATGAGACAGACATTTACATACCTATTGGGCCAAAAACCAAACAGACAAACAAACTATAATTCTCTCTTTCTAACAAAAGAAGCAGAGACAAGTTATTTGAGCTGAGAATTAAAAACTATAACATTAGTCTATGGGTTTATCCTACTACAAACATGAGAAGTGTATTTCAGTTATTTGGCTCATTAGTTTAATTAGGAAAAAGGTGTGTATTATTATTCTCTTCCTTGCTAGAGGTTTGAATTCGAATAATAATAATAATAATAATTATTATTATTATTATTATTATTATTATTATTATTATTATTATTATTATTATTATTATTATTATTATTTATTCCATTTCAAACACCTTTGAATTAAAACTGGCATTCTGTATGCTACAGTGTGATGGAGAATAGAGCCAGACAAAATGGGACCCACTGCAATCTTACCTACACACTATGACCATATATGAACATAATCAGGTCAGTATTTTGAATAGAGTTTGCAAATAAAACTTACGAGATAAAACCTCCATCCTTCTCATTGTTTCTTACACTCGTCGAGTAACCATGAATTTAATTAGCAGTTTGATTAGAGAGTTTATATGACATTTCCATTTCTCATAAATTATCTTTCATGAAATGAGTAATACGTTTATTTTCAAATGCCGCACAATCCTATTAAATCGCTAGAGGACTGTGCCATTTGTCAAGTTGTCACTTACACCGTATGAGTGAATGTTAAAATCAACTGTTGACACTGTCACTGTCAGAGAGTTCACCACGGCACCTTGTCTTAGAACTGCCATGGGCGTGTGCCCTTTGCACCTCATGTCACTTTAAATTACTGCTGATTACTGCTAAACATGTGCACACGCACCGACACACACAGACACACACACAAAAGCTAACAGAAGAGAGAGTGATGAAGGCTCACTTGCTAAATATCTTTCCCACTGAATCTGTGACTAGCTGGGAATAGCTGGGCTGGCATTTAGTGCAAGATCAGAGCAGCGAGGTTACTGAAAGAGAGCGATGATGTAAGCCTGCGAGAGTCAGTCAAAACAAAGCTCAGTGAGTGATGAGTACAGGGTCCTGCTGCCTTCCCTTGCACATCAAGAGCACAACAGGCCTCTCATCATAATCATTATCATCCAATAGATTAGATTGGCATACACCCAGTTTACACAAGCTTCAAGCTGCATACACACCAGGGGTCAATGAGGAAATGGCACTGAAGTTACTACTTTGGGGCAGGCTTTGATCCTGACTAAGCATAGGGGGAAAATGGGTTCAAGACTGCCAGAGTTATGATCGTGGATAAATCCGATTTGATTCGCAGCTCAAATAAGGCTGCAAAAGTCAGAGCAGCATTTATTCATCCATCACACCCCCACCTGGATCTTCAGTAAGAACGGCTTAAGCTCTATCGTGTGTCACACTGCTGCATCCAGTAGACTTAAAACAGGAACACTTCCTCCTTGAAGTGTACATACATTAATTTTAGTGACATTCTCAGTTTTGTTTTGGGTTTTTTGGGGTTTCTCCCATGGGTTTGCTGACAGAATAGTCAGCATTGTGATACTCAGAAAAAAATCAGATTCAAATAAAAAATAAACTATGCATTGGAACATCATAATTAGTGCTGGAATATTGATAGTTAACTACTCAGTTTCTTCTGAAATGCCCTCAGAACCGTCCTGTACAGCATATGATTGCTTCCACGATTACTTGGACCCTTCAAGTGAGTGGACAAAAATTAGCATGTAAAATAAACTTTAGGAAAATATGAACTCAAACTACTGGGAAATAGATTTACCTGTCTTCTTAACAAATAGTCAGTCTTAATGTGGTTATTGTATATAAATACACAATCACACATGCAAAAATATCATTAAGTACAATCGGGGCTGCAACGTCTGAAAAGTTTGAAAAGTCTGAAAAAGTGTATTTGTCATGTGTCGGTCAGAATGTCGGCGACAATTGCACATTGAAATGTGAGGCTCAGATACTCAGGTAAAAATATATACATCAGAAGATGAAGGGGGCGGAAAGAGGGACGGGGGGATGGGTTGGGGTCTCAAGAGAGGTAACAGGTGAAAATATTCCAGATTTGAACAGACCGGAAATGATTTTGGAAACCCAAAATCAGTGTTTTGTAAGGTCAACTCAGACTCTGGATCTGAACCCTTTTCCTATTATCATATTAAATTAACTCACACACTGGCTCCTGCGTGCTTTGTTCTCTCACATACATACTCTCCTTCTTTTGATGGGCTGCAGTCTTCCGTCTGTCACTCTGCAATCGGACTTCTTTTGTGCCTCAAGTTGGGATTTCAATGGGCTTGATCCATATGACATGAAGCATGTACACAAATGTACACGAATGTACACAAATTCCGCCCCGCCAACACCGACACAGTACTGACTGTGAATTACTATTACAGGATTGTCAGGGTGACTCACTGCAACTTAGAAACATATCATCTAGAATGTTTTTCAAATAAAATCTGCTGTAGACAATAATTATGTAGTTTATTCGATTATCGGTATTTCTTGTGTTTTAACGTGTTTTTTTTGTTGTTTGTTTTAGCATTGTATATTATCATTATTGTGTATTACCATTGTCCTCTTGTTTAATTAGTTGTTCGGTTTCATTTGCAATGCATGCATTCAAAAAGGGTGGACCGATAAAACTCTTGAAATTAGTACATTGCAAATCATTCGAACAGAAGAGTCTAGAATTTACATATAGGATGTTATTTTAATGCAATTCTCTATTGTTTAGGCTTACGCTGCCAAGAACTCCCCTGTCATTACATTACTCTTAGTCTAGCGACTCTGTAAGCCTCATTAACAATAAAGTGAGAGTACCATGTTCTAGGGTTTGTCACAAATATATCCCTTGGGTATTCACATGTTAATCAATGCAAAGCTCCTCATGTTGTAGGGCACGATGAAGGTGTGTGCTGGCCATGCTCCACTGACGCAGTGGCATTGGAGCTAACAGGCGCTAGTCAAGCAGGACGAAGACAGCCGGGATTAGCTACAGCCAAAGCGATCACACACGAGGACCTCATTAAGAGATACTCAGGTCTCCTTCTCAGCCCGTATTCTGCATTCTTCATCATTCTCATACTTCTGCATGCAAGCACATTTATGCCCTTCCATCCCACAGCACTAATGCTGACGCCAACATTTTTCTCCACTCCTAATTACACACATCTCAGGTGAATTATATAAAGCAGTTGACATATACTGTATATTTACACCACACCACTTTGGCATAGGGGGTTTCATGAGGGAAGTTGTTCCACAAAGGCACTTGTATGAAAAGGTACAAATGAGTCAGTTTAGGGTTGGGGTGCGTTTAGTGTTCATAGCTTTTCCTATAATATCCTTCATTCTTTATCTAAAGAAATCAATTTCTTTTTTTTTCTTTTTTTTTTTTTTCAAGTGAGGTCAGATTGGGCTTGGTGGTATTCATTTTCTTTAATAACCACTTTGTTCTGGTCATGGGCGCAATGAATCCAGAGCCTGGATTCTGGGAACAAAGGTCACCAAGAGGAATACACACTGGATGGTGTATCACAGGGCTCCATGCACACAAACACAACATTCTAGTGAAAACTTAAAGTGGCCAATCCACCTATCAGCATGTTTTAGTGGAGAAATCTACCCTGGGGCTATGAGGCAGCAATGCTTCATTCTGCACTACTCGTTCATATCAAGTTCACTGCTGAAATAACTTAATTCATTTAAAGTCAGTGAATTATCTAATGTCGCCTTGACCTGAGGTACAAAACGGCACTACAATGGCATTACATACAGACCCATGTTTCTTTCTGTCACACTTTTAGACAGATCCTACTTCATGAAATTCGCATTCCTCTGTTTGAAAAAATAAATAAATAAAACTGCAGATAGAATCTGATGAGCGGTTCCTTTTATAAAATGGTCATGGCCAGACAGCTTAATGGCAGAGAAACCAGTAGAGTGAGTATGTACGTAAGAGGAGCAATCTCTCCATTTGTCTTCCCTGTCGACATAGCCATTCTGCCATTACAAAGTCCTCCATGGAAAGTTAATGACAACTAATCAGGCTGTGGGTGTCACAGTGGTGCATTAGAGGCCCTCTTCCTGTCAGAGATGAACTTCAAAAGCCATCCAAGTGGCAGATGGGAGATAAAGTTGCTTTAATGTTTGGGATGACTGCTTTATCCTGTTGTGATGAGGAGTGTGCTAGGGACACAGATAACACATTAGTGCCTTATCAGAATGCCAGAGTGAGATTCACTGTGGATAGAGATTGATTTAATTCATCATGACTGTTGAGTGGTGAATAAGTTACTGGGAACGATGAGTACTGTTATGCGGTTCAACTTCGGCATGGCGCTCATTGAACTGTAATTAAATCTAAATCCGGTCCAGACATTCAAAATGTTTGTCTTCAATGTTTTCCTTATATGCAGCAGGGCAGTACTTCATTTTCTTCTGTCCGTGAGTTTCTAAACAGATTGCATAACATGAATTCCAGTAGCAGGATGACTGGACAGGTTTTTACTTTAGAAATATTACCATATCTGGTGGCAAGTAGTGGTCAAATGCCATTATTCATTTATTCCTCTTAGTAGCCATTTTATCCTGTTCAGGTTCATGTCGGATCCAGACCCTATCAAGGGTTCTCCAAGTGTGAGGCAAGAATACCACTTTGTGGAATGCCAGTCCATCACAGAGCACCATACACACACACACACACACACACCATCACACCTCACAACTAGGGAAAATCTGGTGTAGCCAATCAAACTACTAATTTTAGGGGGTAGGAGGAAAGAGGAGTACCTAAAGAAAACCCATACAGACACAAGAAGGAAATTTGAGACTAACAAAGGATCGAACCAGGGACCAATTAGCTGTGAATCAGCAACCCAAATGGGCCACCCTCAAAAGCAAGGAATACATAATATTTTTGAGTGCTGTCTATGGACCGGGAATGTTGAAAGAGTGTTTCCTGAATCCATAAAATATTTCTGACTTACAATATGACTTCTAAAATGATGGCTATAAACAGGAGAAATATACATTACTAATACATACTGCATTATGCAGCTCAATAATCTGGTGATAATCCAATTGATAGCTCTGTAAATAGTTAAGTCATAAGAGTTGGATAATCTATCTGTCAGGTTATTGCTGGTTGAGAATGAGAGTTTAGAATATAAAACAATAGTCATGGAATCAGAATTTATTTCTTCAGTTTGAAGAAAATATTTACATGTAATATTTATTTTTTCTTTTTTGGAGAATTTATTTCTTTTGGGATTAGTTTTTTTTATCCATTTATAATTGCAATGTATACAAACATTGAGTAGAGGCATTTCATACATTTGAGATACATTTTCATTGCACATCTAGTTAAAGGTTCTATCCCTTTAAAATGTAGACATAGTATTAAAGGGTCTTCTGTATTGAGGGATAAGCATAGATGTCAAATATTCAATTGACCAATTTAAAAATTGAAAAATAGGTTTTTATACCACACCTTTATTCTACACCTATCTCCTACCTATTGGACTAACCCTAACCCCTGACATTGCTGAGCGTTTAGTTGTTATTTTGCCTTGCCCGTGTTTGACCTTGGATTGTTTACCCTATTTTTGAACCTGTGCTGCCTGCCTATTATCCATCATTCAGCAATTTCCTCCAACGATTCCGTGACGTGCTCAAACACCCGGTGGGAGGTAAAGATGCTGGTGATCAGCTGCTTTATCTCTGGCAGGAAGAAAACGCTGCAATGAATATGCTCTCACTTTTCATACACTTGCGGCTCAAACTGAGTAGACTGAGGATACATTGAAGCTGTTATTTCGTAAAGGACTGAGTTTAGAGCTTCAATCATAACTGGCTTGCCATGATGAAGGAAAGACTTTGGACCAGTTTATTGACTTAGCCACCTGAATGGATAACCTTCTCAGAGCTCGAGAACCCACCAGCACTGTAATATCTCAGCTGCTTCTTACAACACGATTGAACCTGAGACCATGCAGATTGGACACGATCATCTTACCTCTGAAGACCGTCGTATAAGACAACATCTGTGTCTGTGTTGTGGTCAAGATGGTCATCCAAGGATCACCTGCCCTGTCCGACCTCAGCTTTGCTCCACTGTGGTGAGTTTATGTAGTTCATTCACCCGCTCAACTTCATGTGTAGAATTGACAGTTATTTGAATATTTTCTGGGAAATCTTTAATTACCACAGCCTTGTTTGAGTCTGGGGCAGCAGGTAACTTTATTGATAAGGAATTCGCCAAATCGCATGACATACCACTAAAACCCTGTGACTCTCTCTTTGAGTGGCAGTGTTAGACGGACACCCCCTAGGGCAGGGGTGTCCAATCTTATCCAGAAAGGGCCAGTGTGGGTACAGGTTTTCATTCCAACCAAGCAGAAGACACACCTGAGTCTACTGAAAGCCAAGATCAACTGATTAAACAGGTGGAGTCAGGTGTGCCTCCTGCTTGGTTGGAATGAAAACCAACATCCACACTGGCCCTTTCCGGACAAGATTGAACATCTGTGCTCTAGGAGATATCCTAGGGTATCCTACTACAATTTGGAGCACTGCACACTGAGGCCATTTGCCTGTATATTATCCAATCACCTCACCATCCACTAATCCTAGGATTGCTTTGGCTGCAGAGACACAACCCTCAAGTATCTTGGAATGAGAAACAAATTACTCAGTGGAACAATTCTTGCACCTCCAGTTGCTTAAATCCTGTACCTCCAAGGACCATCAGAGCTGCTGCTGTTTGAGTAGAACCTGCGATATTTCCCAAAATGTCCCCTGAGTACTTTGATTTAGTTGAAGCCTTCAGCAAGACAAAAGCCTTGCAACTTCCTCCTCATCATTCCAGTGATTGTGCCATAGAGTTACTACCTGATACCACACCTCCACAAGGCAGATTTATTCCATTATCCCAACCTGAGCCTGAGGCTATGAAGTCATATATCGAGGAGGAACATTCCAAGGGCTTTATCAGACCTTCAATCTCACCAGCATCAGACGGGTTCCTCTTCATGAGCAAGAAAGATGGAGGACTTTGCCCAGGTATCGATTATCATGCTCTTAATGAAATCACAGTCAAGAGCTGTTACCTCCTGCCTCTGGTCCAGCAGCTCTTGAACAATGGCCAAGTATTAAACAAAACTTGATCTGTGCAATGCATACAATCTCATTTGTATTCGTGAGGGTGATGAGTGGAAGACGGCGTCCTCAACCAGCACAGGGCACTATGAATATCTTGTCATGCTGTTTGGGCTGGTCAATAGTCCATCTGTAGTTCAAGCCTTTATCAATGATATCTTCCAAGACATGGTGAATCATTGGGGAATCATATGTATTGATTGACGATATCCTCATACCCCTACTTTGGGGCCATTCTCTCCCAGAATTATGGTACACTCTTCTCGTGTTCCTACTTCTCTCGCAAACTCTGCCCCACCAAACAGAATCGAGAATTATTAGCCATGAAAGCAGCATTAAAAGAGTGGCACATTGGCTGGAGGGAGCTAAATACCCTTTCCTCTTTCTAACTGATCATCAAAACCTACAGTACTTGTGCATTGGAAAGAGAGTCAACCCTAGACAAGCAAAATGGGCGCTGTTCTTCACATGCTTTACCTTCACATTCACATATCGACCTGGTTCACAGAACGTCAAAGCCGATGCCCTCTACCACCAACATGAATACTTCCTGAAAATGAAAATTTCCTACCAAAGAACCCATCAAATTACCCATGATGGTCATCACTCCAGTGCAATGGGATATTAAGAGAGAAATAACCAACGCTCAGACTCATGACCCACCGCCCCTGACTGCCCTCCTAACATAACTTATGTTCCAATAACATTCTGCAAAAGGATCATTCAATGTTTCCACTCCTCCCGCAGCTCTGGCCATTCTGGAATCACTGCCAGTCTCCAGTTATTAAGCAATTGTTTTTGGTGGCCACCATGCAGGCAACACCATTACTTATGTTCAAAACTGTTCCACTTGCAACATCAGTAAATCATCCAAACAACTTCCTGCTGGGTTACTACATACCTGGTATGGGTAGCCATACCTCAACATCCATGGTCTCACATCACCATAGATTTCACTACAGATTTTCCAGTTTTTCAGGGTCACACCCCCATACTCACCATTGTAGACCACTTTTCCAAGGCCTGACATTTAATTCTTTTGCCTAAATTGCCCACTGCCTTTGAAATTGCTGAATATCTATGTAACTATGTATTCAGATTCTACAGTCTACCAGAAGACATCATTTCTGACCGGGGTCCTCACTTTAGCACCTGTGTATGGTCAGTCCTCTTTCAACAACTGAACATAAATGTCATTCAAATCTCAGGGTACCATCCACAATCCAACCGCCAAACTGAACGCATCAATCAGGAACTGACTTGCTTTCTCAGAACCTACTGCAATCAGAACCAATCAGACTGGAGCCACTACCTACTCTGGGCCAAATATGCCCAGAATTCATGCCGCAAGCCTTCAACAGGTCTAACTCCTTTCCAGTGTGTTCTTGGGTTCTAGCCTCGCTTATTCACTTGGTCAGGGGAAGCTATGGAACTGCCTGCTCTTAGTGACTGGCTCCAAAGAAGCAAAGCTACCTGGGACCAAGCTCACATCCACCTTCAGCAAGTCATCAGAAAGCAAAAAGAACAAGCTGATCAGCATCATCGCCCGAATCCTGAATACAACCCCAGTCAATGGGTTTGGCTCTCCACCCACGATCTTCAGCTTCAATTACAATGCAAGAATCGCAGTCCCAGGTACATGGATCCATTCAAAATACTTACACAAATCATACCTGTATCATACCTTCTTGCACTGCCTTCAACTTTTTTGCATTTCCCCCACTTTCTACATGACTTTGCTCAAGTCTGTTGGTGGTCCGAGAAAGGAGGCAGAGGAGGTCAGTGACTAGGGTCCCCCACCCATCATCATGGAGGATGTCTATCAGGTGCAAGATCTCCTGGACTCCAGACATTGGTTGGATATTGGGTTTTGCCTCTGATCTACCTCTGCCTGCCTTTACTTGGATATGCACATGGATTCCAACTCCGTCGATTCATCATTACAATATCGAAACACTTCCATACTAGAACTGTGTACTGGTCGGCACTACTCTGTAACTCACTGTGCCCATTGTCCTCTTTTAATAGTTACTGTACTGTGTTTTCCTGTTTGCACACGTTTGCACATGCACTTTATGTAGAATGTGAAGGTCTTTTAGTTCTGTGGCATATCATGTGGTTAGTGTGTTGTTTTATGTAGCACCATGTTCCTGGAGGAACATTGTTTCATTTCACTGTGTACTGTACCAGCTGTATATGGTTTAATTGACAATATAAAGCCACTTTACACTTTTATTACTAATCCTTGATATATTGGGCAACTATATACAGGGTGTCTCAAAGGTCTCCATACCTAAGGGGACTTATGTTTGAAGCATCATGTCGCTTTTGCCTTGGTCAGTGGATGTCCGAGGATGTCCATTTCTCGGTTGGTCCACAACACTTCCAATCTTTTTGATAAGTTTGGCAACAGTGTTGTGTGTGTGATGTGCTCACCATGTTTCCTGTTAAAGTCCATTGCAATATATATGATTGATAGATCCACATAAGTATAAATAAAATGAATTAAAAAAAAATAAATATACATATATTTTGCTGAAACTATGGGAAAACATTTTTGGGCTACTTTTTAGGCCTACGGAGATCACATTTATTAAAGAGCCAATAAATCATCGATCACTCCTCCCTGATGTAAGAGCAAACAAAGATCTTTCGAGTGAAGAGACAACAATGAGGCTTGTGTTTAAATACCGTAAGTGACTTTTTACCTCAGGTGATGAAACAGAGATCGATATAGATGATGGAGGGAATCAAAGGGATGACTCATTTTATTTTGTAAACTATTAATTCTTTAAAAATTGGCAGTAATGTTGTTGTTTTTTCACAAGTAAAACAATATAAAGGTAGGCATGGCAGCTTTTTGGAGGGTAATTAAATTTTAAAATGCATATAACATTACGTGAGGTACAAAATGTACAAAAGAGAAAGATAGTTTAGGAAAACATAGTTTTCAGAACCTTACCGTATACAATAGAAAATGTCTAAATGTATGGTTCTCTCAAGCCACCACACATATACATACCTCTTACTCATTCCCTCTACTCAAACTGCCATGGTTCACACCATCCCCAAGGCACAGGCTGTCACGAAGTATCATTATACACCAAATTTGCAACATTTCACTGCGTTTTGATGAGAAGTGCTGACAGAGTAAGCAAGTTCAGTACCCATTAAATAAAATGCCAGCAAATTTCCCAAGGTGGTCACATAGTCTCTAGTTGCTAGAAAAAGGTTGTAAGTTGCTAGAAGAAAGAAATGGTGTCACGTGAAGTTGACTAATGTCCAGGCAATAGTCCAAGACACAAGCATAGACCGAGAAAGAGAAACTAACCTCATTTTTGTGACTGTTGATAGAAGACTGCATTAGTCATACTAATATGAGCACACGCAGATATACACACACACACACACACACACATAATATAACACACACGACAGTGCTTGAAGGGCTAATTCTCAACCCATAACTGCTGATGACTAACAACAGATCAGAAAGAGACAGCTACAGGGAAAGTTGGTCTATCATGCTGCAGGGCTTAAAAGTGTTAATAGAGTGTGGTACAGGATTTATTTCTATGGTTTGAGGTGACATGTGTGCAGAATGACAATGGCATCATCCAAACAACCCAAGGCTATATAAGTGCATCTCACTTTTGCAGCTGGTCTTCCGCACACATTTGTATAATTTCATTCCTTGCTATAGAAAATGCACGGAAGCTCTTCAAAGGGTTATATAAATTGATTGAGCAAGAACCTTCTCTATTCCCATCCCACTACAATACAAATACGGAGCTATGCATCAGAGATAGACGCTTTGTCCAGCCGTATGAAAGAGTGTGTGTGTGTGTGTGTGTGTGTGTGTGTGTGTGTGTGTGTGTGTTGGGAGGGTCTGCATTCAAAACTGCTGGCCTGACTGAGTTGATGGGCACCATGAGTAGCATTTTTCTTAGTGGAAATCATTTGCATAATGGGAAAGTGGTTTGAGTTGGAGCCTATCACTGCTCTGGCATGAGGACAATCAGTGGAGTGGAAGAGCACAATTAGATAAAGGCCAGGCTGCGCTGGAAGGAGATCTCCAGCTGCAGTACATTTCAGTTCTCTCTTTCACCTGCTTTTCTCATCAGCTGAACAATTTGAGAAGCGGTAAGGTGGGGTCATTTTTATATATATATATATATATATATATATATATATATATATATATATATATATATATATATATATATATATATATATATATATATAAATTACAGATGCACCAATGTATCGGCCGATAAAATCTATTTTTCACGCTATGGGCTATCAGCCGATAGTTTAAAAACATCTGATGATCAGGGCCGGTTACATACTGTCACTCAAAAGAAGGCGGGAAAACATCGATTTCCTGCTGTGTGGAAAGGAGATGTCTCTTTTGTGGAATGATGTAGTTTGTAAGCGCTGTAAGCTCTTATTATAGCCTATATGTGATACAGTCCATCCAGAAAGTATTCACAGCGTTTCACTTTTCCCTCATTTTGTAATGTTACAGCCTTACTCCAAAATGGATTACATTCATTATTTTCCTCAAATTTCTACAAACAATTCCCCATAATGACAACATGAAAGAAGTTTGTTTGAAATCTTTGCAAATTTATTAAAAATAAATAACAAAAAAAGCACATGTACGTAAGTATTCACGGCCTTTCCCATGACACTCAAAATTGCGCTCAGGTGCATCCTGTTTCCACTGATCATCCTTCAGATGTTTCTACAACTTGATTGGAGTCCACCTGTGGTCAATTCAGTTGATTGGACATGATTTGGAAAGGCACACACCTGTCTATATAAAGGTCCCAGAGTTAACAATGCATGTCAGAGCACAAACCAAGCCATGAAGTACAAGGAATTGTCTGGACCCCTCCGAGATAGGGTTGTATCAAGGCACAGATCTGGGGAAAGGTACATAAACATTTCTGCAGCATTGAAGGTCCCAATGAGCACAGTGGCCTCCATCATCCGTAAATGGAAGAAATTTGGAATCAACAGGACTCTTCCTAGAGCTGGCCGCCCGGCCAAACTGAGCGATCGGGGGAGAAGGGCCTTAGTCAGGGACGTGACCAAAAACCCAATGGTCACTCTGACAGAGCTCCAGCGTGTCTCTGTGGAGAGAGGAGAACCTTCCAGAAGATCAACCATCTCTGCAGAACTCCATCAATCAGGCCTGTATGGTAAGAGTGGCCAGACGGAAGCCACTCCTCAGTAAAAGGCACATGACAGTCCGCCTGGAGTTTGCGAAAAGGCACCTGAAGAACTCCCAGACCAAAGATTGAACAAAGATTGAACTCTCTGGCCTGAATGGCAAGTGTCATGTCTGGAGTAAACCAGGCACTAGTCATCACCTGGCCAATAACATAATATTTTTCAGCGGCAGGAACTGGGAGTCAGGATCGAGGGAAAGATGAATGCAGCAATGTACAGAGACATCCTTGATGAAAACCTGCTCCAGAGCGCTCTGGACCTCAGACTGGGGTGAAGGTTCATCTTCTAACAGGACAACGACCCTAAGCACACATCTAAAAATGGCTGTGCACCGCCGCTCCCCATCCAACCTGATGGAGCTTGAGAGGTCCTGCAAAGAAGAATGGGAGAAACTGCCCAAATATAGGTGTGCCAAGCTTGTAGCATCATACTCAAAAAGACTTGAGGCTGTAATTGGTGCCAAAGGTGCTTCAAAAAAGTACTGAGTAAAGGCTGTGAATACTTATGTACATGTGCTTTGTTTTTGTTTGTTTTTTATTTTTAATAAATTTGCAAAGATTTCAAACAAACTTCTTTCATGTTGTCATTATGGGGCACTGTTTGTAGAATTTTGAGGAAAATAATGAATTAAATCCATTTTGGAATAAGGCTGTAACATAACAAAATGTGGGAAAAGTGAAGCGCTGTGAAAACTTTCCGGATGTACTGTATATTACCAGTTTGATGTTCAGTGATGAAGTAGAAATTGTTTTGTTTTTTTGGTGAGTGAATGTGAAGCCTAACAGGAGATATTTCAGTCACTTAATTCTGTGAATATGAGTGAATAATATTCAATGAGTTATGAAATCTTACTTTAATCTTCAGAATTTTGTTCATGTGTTAATGTTAATTAGAGTAATGTGTTTTCTGGTTATGAGACCAGTTACTGTGAAACAACTTGTTGAAATGGAGAGAATACAGTTTTTATTTGCATTTCTTTCATTATTGTGGAATTAATTATTATTAATTTAAAGGAAGGTATAAAAGGCAGAACTATCTGTATCGGTTATCGGTATCAGCCGATATCACTCTGAATAATCGGTTATCGGTATCAGCTGAGAAATGACATACAAATACATATAAATCAGTTTTGGATTTACTGAAAAATGTTCAGGAATAATAGAGCATCGGGTGCCAAAGAAAGGTGATCTGTGAATTTAACCTGATTGTTCAGAATTGCCTAAGGTTCTTATTAGGAATACTGTCATGGCCAACCTGCAGCTTTTTTACTGAAGCTTTAAAAGGATTTGATGCAATAATTTCCCCTGTATTGTGAGGCAGTCTATACTTTTCCAGTACAAATAATACATTTTATTTTTTTGAAAATGCCAAGAGCGGTGGAAAGTTTCTTAGGAGAGGCAGGGTCAGGCATTACAACCAAAAAAAAGTACAAACTCCTCATGAAATATGTACAGGTGGCGCAGAGGAGGCGAGTTTCCAGAAGGCAACAAAACACATGGATTTTCATTAGATGTCAGATTCTTAAGATGTATTTTAAAACGAACAAATACTTAGAAATATGTATCCAATACCCCCATTTCTATTAGTGAAAATATTAAGATGGCTTAAAAAGGGAGGAAATGTAGCAAAGGGAGGCTAAAACAGACATTTTATTGTGTCATGTGACATTAAATCAGATAATTGTACAAGAGGATTTTCAAAAATAATAATAATCCCTGAAACAGTAGAAGATTAAGGTAAGATATATACTTTAAGCTACGAAAATGTTCTAACATAGCTCGAATGCTAGGGTCTTTGCTTCTGTGGTTCTTTTTATCTATTGCGTGAAATGTACTAAGTGAGACAGCATTTGGTGATCTAAAGGATTAGTATAGAACATATGAGAGAGGTCTTCCTGCAACATCACATTAATTCAGAAAAAGTACCACTTTTCCTGGACCATTGCTGGCAGATAATGGTCTTTAATTAACGTCAAATGAAGAGGGCATGTTACTGTAACAGTGCAATGCGCCCTTATTATACTCTGACACCAATAACTATTCATGTTTAGTACAAAAGCAAAAAGAGCTTACAGTCATTTGCATTAAATAAATTATTCACTCCATCTCTTCAAACAAGACTGGCAATATCAAGATGGGGAAAAAAACACAGACCTAGTCAGACAGCCGTGAATGAGACTTATTTAAAATAAATCATTTTTAAGCTAGCTCCACTGGTGTAGATGGTCTGATTTGATCTTGTTTGAGCACCTGGATATTTCAAAAGCAGCCAGTGTGTAAATCAACAACCAAAATACATCCCAACTACTAACTCACTCTGCAGCAGCAAAATAAAATCATATTTCAAATGCAAAAAATTATATATATACATATATATATATATATAATCAATAGTACTGCATAATAATAGATTATGGCACTGACATTTTGGGTCTGTGGCAAGATTATTATATTATTTTAGTCATTTTCGTGACAACCAGTACAGAAACCTGACAAAGACAGTAATTGAGTAATTGTAAAACAGGATTCGTGTTGTATGACTACAGAAATATATTTAGGTGAAATCCAAATTTCATACAGCTTCTCTGTATGAAAATACTGTAAAGGTCAGTATTAAAATAAATATATTAGTAAATAATATGTGCTTTACATACAAAGAATTAGATGGTCAAGATTAAAACACAATCATCAAAGAATCAACTATACATCTATGACAATTAGTACTGTATGAATAATGAAAAATATCTAACTAAGTCACATAGAGAAATAAAAGGGGTGCACGGTGGCTTAGTGGTTAGCACATTCGCCTCACACCTCCAGGGTCGGGGGTCGGGGGCCCTGTGTGTGTGGTGTGGAGTTTGCATGTTCTCCCCGTGCTGCGGGGGTTACTCTGGTTTCCCCCTACGGTCCAAAGCATGGTAAGCTGATTGACAAGTGTCTGTAGTGTATGATTGGGTGTGTGAGTGTGTATGTGATTGTGCCCTGTGATGGACTGGCACCCTGTCCAGGGTGTACCCCACCTTCCTGGCCGCCTTCCTTCCTGGGATAGGCTCCAGGTTCCCCGTGACCCTGAAAAGCATAAAGCGGTAGTAGATGGATGGATGAAAACAAAGGTAAATTATTATGTCAGGAGACAACTGTATCCGCACGTATATCAAGAATTATAGACAGACTCTATTCTCTTTTTGGGCCCTGTTTAATTACAGAAATATATCACTCAAAATGACTCAAGTCCAGCCAAACCAAAACAGAAAGATATTCGCACATCTGAACCCAAGTGTAAGTCATTGACCAATTTAGGTATCAACTTCTACCATTCTATATTCTGTCCTGACAAGCTTCTGGAAACCTGACTGAAATGCATCATGCTTGTTAGTACAATTAAACAAAGCTGCTGAGTGACAACTTTATACAAAATGCATGTTGGAGAATAGATAGTTGATAACTGTAGAGATGGGAGGGGCCAAGAAGTAGTTTGTCTTCTTAGCAACGAATATGGGAACATGACACTGAAGCTCAGTGATGAATTTATTGCCGTAAGTAAGGGCTTTCCACTCACCAATAATAATTTGGAGAGTATTGATTAAAGTACAATGTAGTTAGTTAAAGGCAGAGGTTCTCAAACTTTTTTTTGCATCTAAGCATCCTTTTAACTAAAAAAACAAAACAAAAACGCACTTTCTCTGTTTGTTTTATGCACTATTATTATATTCAGCTCATTATTTGTAAATGTGCAATAATATTTTGACAATTTATCTAAGCCATGTGGCTTTTCATTTCTTAACCTCCCTCTCACAGAACTCATTTAATTAAAAGTGGATTAAAAATTTGATTCCAGTAGACATAATTTATAGGCTTGTCTGTGAACTATTGAGGTTTGTATTAAACCCAAACAATTCAAGCGACCAAACAAACAAGAATTCAAAATAATATAATAACTTTGATAGTGGTGGGTTTAGATTCCCACCACTGTAAATGTAAATAAAAAAAAAATATTTAAAAATAAATAAAAAATTAAATAAAAAAAGATTAAATAAAGATAAAATAAAGAAACTGAAAAAAGAATAAATCACAGCAACAACAACTGTACTTCATGGATTATGGTGTCTCCTAGAATAATAATAATAATAATAATACTATGATTTTATGTATGTAGCACCTTTAATACAAAGAGCAGTTTAAAGTGTTTTACAAAATTACAATTAAAAAAAGTTCAAAGAGGATGGGGAAAGCATGGAGTAAAAATCTTTCATCTTCAGTAGCCACTTTATCCTGGTTACAGTTGCAGGGGATCCAACATCTATCCCAGGAGCAGTTGACATGAGGTGGCCACTTTTCTCTGGGTGGTATGTCATCACAACGCACCATGCACGCACCCACACATTCACACTCCTTCATACTTTTGAGACATCAGTCCACCTCCTGGCATGTCTTTAGGTAGTGGAAGGACACCAGAGAACCCAGTTGGAGCCCACTTGGTCACATGGGGAGAACATGCTAAACTCTGGACAGACTGCTCAAACCGGGGGCCGTCAATAAATAGAATCTTTAATAAATAGTACATCTAGATACTGTGTTAAACAAGAGCTTAGTATTGTACTTATTGCTTTCTATCAAATTTGATAAGTAAGGTGTTTTGGCTGAGACAAAGACCAGATGGTAGTTATTGATAGATTTCCTCCACGCTATTCAGAAGATCTCCAGTTTATTTTTCTGCCATCCTCATTCACATTGTTGGGAGATACTGTATGTTTAATTTCTCCAGTTGATGACTGTACTAAGACACTGACCTTCTAATTATTAATTTTTCTTGTAATTAATTACAGTCACACAGTCAAGCTGGAATCACATGATACACGGCATAGTTCACTTAGATCTGGTGGGGTACTAAGACTAATGCAGCTATGACTGTATGAACATTACCTTGGTAATACAGAATTAATGGGGGGGAAATGACATTTAGGGTGTGATTAAACTTGGGGCCTAGGACATTCTGAATAGCACTGATGGTTCCATCCATCTTCTATACCGCTTATCCTTTTCAGGGTCAATGGGAACCTGGAGCCTATCCCAGGGAGCATGGGGCACAAGGCGGGGTACACCCTGGACAGGGTGCCAGTCCATCACAGGGCACAATCACACACACACTCACACACCCATTCATACACTATGGACACTTTAGACACGCCAATCAGTCTACCATGCATGTCTTTGGACTGGGGGAGGAAACCGGAGTACCCGGAGGAAACCCCCGCAGCACGTGGAGAACATGCAAACTCCGCACACATAGGGCCCCAGTCTGGGAACCCCTGACCCTGGAGGTGTGAGGCGACCGTGCTAACCACTAAGCACTGACCAATCAGGCTGGGTCTGAAGCCAGAAAATCATTAAGGTGTAAGGGTGAATTTTGGGGCAGAGTAAAAACCGTATCCTGATAAAACAACTGTTGTTCTTTTTTTTTTTTGTAATAGAAAAAAAACTCTTTTTTTTTTTTTAAATGATTTGGAGTTATGCCATATACCAGATCATAACCATCATTGTGCATGAAAGTTACACTTATAGCTACATATATACACACACATGTGTATTACACTCATTTAAAACACTGTAATCATGTAGGTTAAAGCGTTAAACTGAGAATATTACAGTCATAGTCCCTGAACAAATTATATACAAAGATTGTCTTTAGGGTCTGAGATCTTATGTTTAGTAAACCCAGCAGTCACTATGCTAATTATGCTACTTACAGATTTACTGGTGTTTCTAAGAGATTTACTGAGCTAACACAACCATATCATTTCCAGTTTCCGAGGCAAGTATAAGTCTGGCTTGTTACCGTAGTTGGATTAGGAAACGGATTGTGTGGGTAGTCATCCACAACAGAGATAAAAGTTGGACTGCGATCAAGTAAAACCATGACAACACTACTATTGTCTACACAGTTATTATCTGCACACTTACTGTCATGAAGGTTACTCTTAAACGTAACAATAATCAAGTTTATCCTAACCCTGCTTCTACCACTTTTAGAAAAAAACAAAACAATCTTCCATTGACTTCTACTGATGCACCTAGTTACACACCTGCTGGTTGAGATAGATAAATGACTGTACTAGCACAATGAAGAGCACCT
This sequence comes from Ameiurus melas, assembly GCA_012411365.1. Taxonomy (NCBI): domain Eukaryota; kingdom Metazoa; phylum Chordata; class Actinopteri; order Siluriformes; family Ictaluridae; genus Ameiurus; species Ameiurus melas. The sequence goes on along the minus strand of CM022763.1, from coordinate 24,410,814 downwards.
AAGTGTGAGGTATCCATAGCAGGAGATGTTTTAGAATCCATATGCAGAGGGCCTTTATTGAGGAAGACAATAAACAAACAATCCAGGGTGGCACAGAGAGGCAGAATATTTAGCAAACAAATCCAAACAAGACACAAAATGGGAATATCCAAATAAACAGGGACAAGGTCGAGACTCTGGAAAACAGAGAGAGAGAGTACCAATGGCTTGGTTAAGCGGAATAATACTGGCAATACTTCGCAAGGAGTAGTATGAGATGCGTGGCTTGTGAGGCCAGAAACAGGAAAAACTCAGACGACGGCTCTCCCTGGTGGAGGGAGGAACTGTTCATGGGCTGAAGTGTTACGGTAAGAATATGATGCTTTACTTACTGTATATCTTTTATTCTTTTACAGTGCTGTGAAAAAGTATTTGCCCTATCATGAGTTCTGTTTTCGTGTGTATCTCATATTGAATTGTTTCAGAAATTAAAACAAAATCTAAGATAAAACAAAGGCAACGCAAGTTGCCACGAAATGAGTAAATACAAAATACAGTTTTTAAATGATGATGTTATTTATTCAAGTAAAAAAGTTATCCAATACCAACTGGGCCTGTGTGAAAAAGTATTTGCCCCCAAAGTTAATAATTCAACATATCTATGAATCTGCATCATAATGGGGTTCAGCTGGACTAGACACACGCAGGCCTGATTACTGCAAACCCTGTTCCATCACATCAACACTTAAATAAGATTTTCTCAACAGCACAAAGTTTATTAAAAGGTCTTAGCCAGTACAACACTACGCCAAAATTTGAAAGAAAATCCTGAAATGATGAAGAAGAAGGTGATTGAAAGACATCAGTCTGGGAAGAGTTACAAAGCTGTTTCCAATGCTCTGGGACTTCGAAGAACAACAGTTAGAGCCGTTATCTCCAAAATGGAAAAACTTGGCACAGTAGTAAACCTTCCCACAAGTAGCCGACCTTCCAAAATTCTTCCAAGAACCAGCAACTACTCATCCAGGAAGTCATAAAACAGCCACGGACAACATCAAAGGACCTACAGGCATCTCTTTCATCAATAAAGGTCACTGTTCATGACTCCACTATGAGAAAAACACTGGGCAAAAACGGCATGGAAGAGTGGTGAGGTGAAAACTATTGCTAACCCAGAAGAACATTAAGGCTTGTCTGAATTTTGCCAAAACACATCTTGATGATCCTCAAACCTTTTGGGAGAATGTTCTGTGGACTGATGAGTCGAAAGTGGAACTGTTTGGAAGACAACGGTCCCGTTACTTCTGGCATAAACCAAACACAGAATCCCACAAAAAGATCATCATACCTACAGTCAAGCATGGTGGAGGAAGTGTGTTGGTGTGGGGATGCTTTACTGCTTCAGGTTCTCTGCAACTTGCAGTAATTGTAGGAAACATTAATTATGCTCTCTACCAGAAAATCCTAAAGTAGAATGACTGGTCTTCAGTCCATAAATTCAAACTCAAGCACAACTGCATGCTTATGCAGCAAGACAATGATCCAAAGCAAAGGAGTAAATCCTAGTCCTAGAAGTAAGTGAAAGACTAATCTCCAGTTATCAGAAGCGTTTGGTTGCAGTTATTTCTGATAAAGGTGGCACAACCAGGTTTTAAGTTAAAGGGGGCAGTTAGTTTTTCACATTTGTGATAGGAGTTTTTTTTTTTAATTGCTTCAATAAAACATAAATAAATTAAAACTGTATGGTATGTTCATTCAGTTTGCTTTTGTTTTATGTTGTATTTCGTTTAAAGATCTAAAACTGTTTAGTATGAGATTTACACAAAAACAGAAGAAATCAGCACTGTATATGTATTATGCCTAAACATACCCAAGCTGTCTGTGAAGCCCATATTATTATACTGTAGAGGCACCAATCTTTAAGCCGTGCAAAGAAAACAAGGTATCCAGGCCTCTCAATGCACTGTAGATGTAAGAATTAGACAAAATGGTAATCAGACTAATTCCATTCATCATATTATGACCTTAGCATTCATATTTTCTCCAATCGAAGGACCATTTTAAAAAGGTCAGAAAGTTTAACATGAATTTCTATTGAATTCGATTCCTTAGCCGTGTTTCTGTGGTAACTCAGCCAAGCATGTATCCTAACACAAGGTCTAGAATTGCATAGACACAGGCATAGAATGGGTTATTAAATGCAATAAAAACATTTCTGGCTTTGTAATACTGTACCTGCGCCAGAAAGGAAGTTTTCTCATGTACTTTTCTAACTGCATGATGCAATTCGGAGCACCTTGGTTCAACATGATACTTCTGAACTCTGAGTTGCCCAGATGAAGGTTGTGCAGGAAGTTATAAATTGCACTCACAATCCCAATTTTTAGAAAGGATTCGAATATTTTACCGACTGATGGAATTTAGCCTCCATGCAAATTGATTTGGGCTTTTTTTTATATATATATATATTACCATGGGATCTTGTCTCTAAGCTTTCGACATGGCTGGCAGCCAGAGGAATTTCAGGCTTGGCTTTTCTGCACTGAATCTTCCCATATCATCCCTTCTGTCTGAGTCACCATGGGCCTCACTGGCCTGCACATATTGCTGCAGAGCTCACGGCAAAATAAGCATTATAAGACTAGAATAATCTTATCATTTCACTTGATCTCTCGTTAATATCCCTGCCAGTTTGATCAAGGCTAATCATAGTCCATATTAATGAAAATGAAAATGAATGCAAACCTGTTAGTATTTTCATTTCAAAACTCCAAGAACAGAATGCAGATTATTTATCCATCCATCCATCCATCCATCTTCTATACCACTTATCCTTTTCAGGGTCATGGGGAACCTGGAGTCTATACCAGGGAGCATCGGGCACAAGGTGGGGTACACCCTGGACAGGGTGCCAATCCATCGCAGGGCACAATCACACACACACTCACACACCCATTCATACACTACAGACACTTTAGACACGCCAATCAGTCTACCATGCATGTCTTTGGACTGGGGGAGGAAACCCCCGCAGTACAGGGAGAACATGCAAACTCCACACACACAGGGCCACGGTGGGAATCGAACCCCGGACCCTGGAGTTGTGAAGTGAACTAAGCCACCACGCGCCCGGCAGATTATTTATATGATTTTCTCATATCCAAACACAAGGAACGTCAATAAACATTGACAGAATTAATGGTCATGGTATGCACGATTTCCAGTGAAATGAGCTTCAATGTGTGGTTTTCTTTTTTTTTTTTTTGTTTTAAGAAGACGGTATAGGGAAGAAATTGATACGTCACGTATAAATTGCAAGGTCCGATAAATCATTAGGATAAATATCTCAGTTGACTATTGTGTCAATTGTGCACCTTATGATCAAGGATCAGTCGTTTAATTAGTATCTGGGTTAAGAATAAAAGGGAAATCTACAAAGTATTCTGAAAAAAAAGTCATGTAACAATCCAAGAATCGGTAGAAGAGAGAGAATCCATTTGCAGGGTTTATTAATACACAATCCAAAGTCTGCGTCATTAGGCAGGCAATGGTCAAAGGCAGAAATGGCACAAATATTCGAACCAAAAGGGCTTTTCTGCACGGATTAGGCAAAGAGGAAATCTGCCACTCAGGATTTACAGAACTCAAACAAGGAAGTAAACAGATAATGAAAACAACTTAGAACCCTGGACATTGATCTCTGCTGGCAGAGAGGAGTACTATCCTGCACTGTCGTGATATACTTATTCTCTCTTAAGTATTCCAAACAGAAAAGAGATTATGTGTTTAGGAGATTGCAAGTAGGCCTCATATATCCACCTGAGAAAACAGATCCATACCTGGAGACAGGTAAATATCCATGAGACGTGAAGATTCTGGCAGTTTATTAATAAGCAATTTTCTTTTCTATTTTATTTACATTATTAAAGTGAGTATCCATCCATCTTCAACCACTTATTCCTGCTTCAGGGTCGCGGGGAGCCTGGAGCCTATCCCAGGAAGCATCGGGCACAAGGCGGGGTACACCCTGGACAGGGTGCCAGTCCATCGCAGGGTACAACCACATACATACTCACACACCCATTCATACACTACGGACAATTTACCAAGCTGCCAATCAACCTACCATGCATGTCTTTGGACTGGGGGAGGAAACCGGAGTACCCGGAGGAAACCCCCGCAACACGGGGAGAACATGCAAACTCCGCACACACATGGCGAACGTGCTAACCACTAAGCCACCGTGCGCCCCGAAGTGAGTATGTGCTTACGATTTTTTTTTTTTAAATGCCACAATACTCTGAGTGAACATACAGCTGCATAATAAGTGATTGTTTGTCTACAGTATGTTTCCCTCTGAGGCACTGTGGGTAGCGATTATTATTCTCAGCATCACTATCACACAGTCATTCAAGCCATATGTCTTGTATTTTCCGTATATGTGTATATACAGTATAATGTGAATGTGCATAACCACATAGTGACCGAAAGTAAAACTGAAACCAGGCAGTTGAAGACTGGAAAAAGACCGGGTGACTTTTTTTAATCTAATCTTCAGCTGTCAAGTTTGGGTGAGTCTGTGCCCTGGACATCCTCGGATTTCTCTTCTTGGCTGACAGGAGTGGAACCCAATGTGGTCTTGTGGTCTTCTGCTGTTGCAGTCCATTGATCTCAAGGTTTGACATTTTGTGCATGATGCTTTTCTACTCAAGAAAAGGCAGGGGACACACTGGACCCATCGCAGGGCACAATGGGACACACGCTCACACACACTACAGACAATTTGGACATGCCAATCAGCCTACAATACATATCTTTGGACTGGGGTGGAACTGGAGCGGAGCACCCAGAGGAAGCCTCACAAGCACAGTGTATATATATATATATATATGTGTGTGTGTGTGTGTGTGTGTGTGTGTGTGTATATATATATATATATATATATATATATATATATATATATATATATATATATATATATATATATATATATATATATATATATATATATATATATTTATATATATATTTATATATTTATATATTTATATATATATATTTATATATGATATTTATCTTAATCTTTATCGCTATTATTCCAAAGAAGTTGAATCAATAAATTAAGAAACTGAAACTTAATAAACAAAAGGTCATTCTCAAAACATAATTTTTTTCAAAAAGTGTTTCTTTTTTTGTTTGTTTGTTTTTGGGGTTTTTTTAAATCATAGGATTCTCATTCCCATTTCAAATGATGTTCCGTATTTCTGTGACCCCTGCTTTCTGTAATAGACAGAATTAGACCATGAAAACAGAGCCTATTATCTCCTCTAAACCTCCATAAAGTACAGGGCCATCAGTCTCAATGTGAAGCCAGGTGTTGGCCTCAGATTCTCTATCTGGCTGGCTCCAGGTGCAGTGTGTTCAGCTGCAAGAGCTCATACTGGACCAACTATTCATTTTGAGTCCCATGCACCATTACATTCTGCCCTGTGAACACTGAGAAACTGTCACACTGCACAGACAACATTACAGTAACCACTTCTGCTAAATTACTTTCTGGAGGGGTTTTGTGTGTGTGTGTGTGTGTGTGTGTGCACAAGCATTTACATCTCATTTTTGACAGAGGACCTGTTTGGTTGCACAACAAAGTAAAAGCAGATGTTCTCATATGCCTAGTATATAAAAGAGGGCAATCACTACTACTGCTACTACTACAACTACTACAATAATAATAATAATAATAATAATAATAATAATAATTATTATTATTATTTATTATTATTATTATTATTATTATTATTATTATAATAATGTGTAAGAGATCATGAGAGTGTATGCTGTTATAAGAAAATAATCAAGCTGGTGTGATGCGTTATCATAACAAAGCTGATTATTTCCCTTTAACAGCATGTCTCGAATTGTTTCATTCCTCTTATACCCCAGCAATATGTTAATTATTAACATTTTTGTTTTATTAATGAATGGTGACATAAGCTGTTCACGTGCACCATGTAACCCATAGCAGCCGCATTCTAATATCTCTCCTGTACCCAAAATAAATGAACATTCTCGAGACATTCACACGTAGACATCCAAAAATCTAACATAGATGAAAAATAATGATAAAAATAAACTAATATTGTACACTCATCATGCTTTTTAACTGTTTACAGATCAAGTTATTTCAGTTATCAATAATGTTATAACAGCTATAGGCAGCTGGGTTGTTTTTTTTTTTGGTTTTTTTCACCAGCCTTTATTATTTCTCTCTTGTCAGTGTGACACAAACTCAGCTTGACATGTTACTCAGAAATCAAAAAATGCAAAATCATCTGTCCTAAAGAGGACAACTTATTGGCTAAGGAGTTTTCCTTAAGTGCAGGGGTGAACAGCACTTTGCTACTATGTTTAAATGCAGGTTAAATTCTTCATAACAATATTTATAATAATAGCAGTAATAATAATAACAATAATAATAATAAATATTATAAGTAGTAGTAGTAGTAGTAGTATTGTTGTTGTTGTTGTTGTTGTTGTTGTTGTTGTTGTTACTGTTATTATATTTATTATTACTATTATTATCTATACTTTCACTTAAGGTTAATTTCATCAGAAAACGTCACTATATCTATCATAATTTTTGTTGTTGTTGTTGAATTAGAAATTAGTCTTATATTATGTGGACATGTGCAAAATATAGACAAGATAATGTATTGAAATGTACACATAAATTTAAAACTCAGATTTAAATAATAGCTGGCACGAATGCCTGAGCCCTAATGTTAAGGAAAATCTATCAATACCTTCTGACCGATTAGACTAAAAAACTTCAAGCATGACCCAAATGTCCCAAATGTTTTCCAAAAATGCTATACTATATATATATATATATATATATATATATATATTTACATAGCCTTTAAGAATGCCTTTGACAAAAGAAGTGTGTTTTGAAATCGTTCTCATAGCTGGATCAGGAAACTGTTGCAAGGTTGTGATGGACTTTAACAGGAAACATGGCGAGCACATCTCACATGACATCCGGTAAGTTTATATGGACAACAATGATCCGATGTTAACATTATTAAGACGATACTCTGATTAAGAAACTAGCATTTAAACAGAGATTATTGTTGACCTTAACCTGATTAAACACGTACACACACTGCAGCGCTCAACCGTTTTACGGCAAACAAGAGAGCACGGCTGCGTCCCAAATCACGTACTTACTTACTATACAGTAGGTGAAATACATGTATCTCGGCTACTATATAGACGGTAAGTACACGGTTTGGGACGCAGCCCACGGCTTCAAGCAGTCGTCTATTTGCACTTATAGCATGACAAATAATTAACTGTACATGAAGCTTTTGTAAAATGAAAAATAAAAACACCCAAAACTGTATACGGTCCCATAACGAAGACCAACTGTATGTCGATACGTGAAAATCTGGAGGGACGGCGTGGTGCGGTGACGTAATGACGTAATGACGTGTGCCGTTAAGCGATCTATGTTCTATAACATGTAAAACCTGAACGTGAAAGGAGTATTCTAAAAGCGACTCATGTAAACACCTTAATCACAATATTGTCTTATTCAGAATAAGGTCAATAATTAGATTACTGCTGTCCGTGTAAACGTAGTGTTGCCAAACTTATTAACAAATTGAAAAAGACTGGAAATGTTCTTGACCAACCGAGAAGTGGACGTCTATGAACATCCCCTGAGGAAGGCACAACTAAAGTGGTTCTGGCAAACATAGTCCCTTATGTATGGAAACTTTTGGGACACCCTGAGGGATAGAATAAAGGATCATAAAGGAGTTTTAATAATAGTCCCAGGGATCATAACAATATTAAGCATTCTGAAATAGGTATAGGTGTGCACTTCATCCTTACTCAGGTATTTATTAATAATCAGCTCAGGTAGGAAGGGCACCTGTGCTAGGTGGGTAACACCAAAGCATGCAGTAGCTATTGTGAAAAGGTAGATTGTTTCCATTTGGTATTTTGACTGAATTTACTATACAGAACTGCTCATTTCTGGATCATAAGACTCTGAATCTATCGCAAAGTGTTCGGCTGCTGCTGACCCCGGCCCGACCACTCCCATCCCCATGCCGTAACCCTGCATTAGTTCAATGAGCAGTATTTATTTATTTATTTATTTATTAGCCCGCTCAGAAGGATCAAGGCCACTGCAATTGCATAGGGACATTTTTAATCAAGCCAATGTGCACAGGCTGAGTGATGCTCAGCGATGCATGTTTGTTTATCCAGGGCGCAGCTGCTGGAGGCCAAGGTGACAAGGGAATTTCTCTCCATGCCAGAGAAGGAGGCAAAAGAAAAAGAGGAACAAGAGGAAGGGTGTTTTTTTTTTTTTTTTCCCTCCCATAACGAGATCCAAAGGCACTTGATGTAATTAGAAGGTGTCTGGAATCAGGACAATTAAAGGTGGTTTGGCATCACAGAGTTGTCTCAGCGGGGTGAATTATATGATGGGGTGGTGGTGGGGGGATTTGGGCCCAAAAGATTGATGAGTTCAGTATTTTCCAAATGGTGCCCTTATACACATAATTACACTGTGGAAATGAATGAATCATCATGATACAAACCCAGACTAGGATACAGTAATTGCTCATCAAATAAGAAGCCTGCACTGTCAGCCCCAAAAGTGCAGCATGAAGATTCTTTGTAATGTATTAATGTGATCCATCTTATTCCTGCTCGGCACATTAATCTTTATTTTACACTGCACGGCTTGTTAACTTTTCAGGTTCTGTTTAGAAACTGTAGCCTGTATGCAAAATATATTAGTCTACTGTACAGTTCGCTCCGCTATGTGAACCAAAAAAATTTGTGATTTGCCACTTTCAGTTTGCTACAAAATTTTTTGTTGTCTTTGTCCCATTTTTAGTCTTAACGCTTTTGGGAGCGCGTGTGCATGTCGCGCAGTCTGATGCCAGAAACCTTTTATCTGATTCAAGCTTTTCTTCATCTTCAAAAAATATGAAACAGTGGCGTCTGGGGGAGGTGAAGCATTTTAGTGCAAGAAGGGAAAAAAAATGCATCATTAACATATAGTTGAGATTACTGTGCTAGAAAATATATTTACTCGTGTTTAGACAGACAGGTTTAAAAGAAGCAGTGAAAACATCAGGGAGTCCAGAGACAGCAGATATCGACTTGTATGTGCTTGGAAGCGCCTCATGATAATGTTGGCCATTTTGGTGTGTGCTTTACACTGCTCAAAAGAATGAGCTGGGTCACTGGCAGGTTCACTGAACATTCACCATCTTTCACCAACATCCATTAACCCCTGTCCTAGAGCTGAGGAAGAGGTTGTCTCTTCTCTGTGAAGAGGATTGAGAATAGATGATGGGACAGTTAGTCATCCGCAAAGACAACATCCTCCTATAAACAACACCGTCTCGAGTGAACATTAGATCTTTCATCGTGTCAATTTGAAACCATCACGTATACTGTATATTTCAGGGCAAGGACACTGAAGGTTATATATGTACAGAATGTATGTAATTTATCTTCAGGCTTCAGCAGGTGTAAGAGCTTTAGTGGTATTTTGTCTTTAAACTGTTGGCTAAGTGTCTAGTAAAGGGGAATGTGTTTCATTAATAATGTCTCGACAAAGATCTGGATTTTCTAAGAGAGATGGCTGGTGTCCGTGGAAGTGGAGCCGTTATGGATTCTGCTCATATTGAAACAGTGTATGGGAATATCTGACTGCAAACCTCCAAACATAACAAGTTAGACAATATAAATGAGAACGCATCAGATCTTCATCCTGCTCATTGATCAAATCGTTGTTTTTTCAACATATATGGATATATTAAAAATGATATATATATATATATATATATATATAAATATATATATAGTATAGCATTTTTGGAAAACATTTATGAGAGAGAGAGAGAGAGAGAGAGAGAGAAATGTAATAGAAAATAAATTACGGAATAAATGATATTTTATATTATATACTTTAAATAAAACAAATATATTTATATAATATGATACGTTTATATCACTTTTTCCCTTCATTTATTATTTTCTGTATTTATTTATTCATATTCTTTTTAACTTTTACTTATTTATTCTTTTATTTACATTTATTCATTTAGCAGACGCTTTCATCCAAAGTGACTTACAAATGAGGAAATACAGGCTAAGAGCTATATCAAGCAGAGAACAATACAAGTAGCGCTCCTGTACAAGATCTTTAATTGAGTTCTAGAAGAAGCAGAGTGTGCAGAGTCGAGGTGTAAGAGCCAGAGTAAGGGTTTTTTAAATAGTTTTTTAGGGGTTAGTTAAGTGTTCACGGAAGAGGTGGGTCTGTAACTGTTTTTTAAAGATGGTGAGAGATTCTGTGGTCCGGATTGAGGTTGGAAGTTCATTCCACCACTGAGGGACAGATAGTGTGAAGGTTGTGGAAAGGGATCTTGAGCCACACTGAGTAGGTACTACTAAGCGTCGTCGTTGATCGATCGCAGATTGCGTGAGGGAGCGTACGCCTTCAGGAGTGTGTTGAGGTAGGAGGGCGCTGTTCCAGACAAGGTCTTGTAGGTGGGGCAAGGCCTTGAATTTGATACGGGCGGATACAGGAAGTCAGTGGAGGGAGATGAAGAGGGGTGTGACGTGGGTTCTCTTGCATAAACTATGGCATAAACTTCTCTTGTTTCAGAGTGATGTCAGGTCGTGTCTCTCGCATAAACTAAGGTGGTTGATTTTAATGTTTGTTAAGTCAATTGACTATCCACAAAGTGTAATATGCAAACATGGGAAAGTTTAGAATTGAAGGCCTGGGGGTAATATTTTAATTCTGTATCGGATATAGCGTTTAGATCATCTGTGGAGAAAAATGTTTTACCAGTGCTCTGTGAAAACTTCAAAGGAACAAACGTTGCTTTATAATACTAATCATTTAGGAAATTATGATTATAAATGATCAGCCCTATTATTCTAATGTAATTAATAAACACTATGTCACTACCAAAGTACAGCGTTGCCATTGGTGTAACTGTATAAGCTATTTGAATGTTTTCTTCTTGTAAATTATTCAAAATGTACATGGTGTCGTTATAAAATTTGTTGCCATTGCTTGGGAAGATTTCATGAAATCCTAAAGTTATCAGGGACAGCATCACTAAAGAACACTGAAATAAAAATAAAAAATAAAACTTTAGAGCCATAGCAAAGGCCTTAAACATTCCTGTCAATACAACGGATTCAATAATATCATGGAACCATCACTGGACTGGTGCGCCACACAAGAGTTCTCAAAGCACTCTCTGACTAATGATAAGGAAGGTAAGAGAGAAGCCATCAGTCACTTGAAAAGAGTTCCAGAATGACCTGAAAGTAGCAGGAACAACAGTTGCACAGAGAACAATAAGCAACAGAGTGCACAGCAATGATCTCCATTCTGACACCCCATACAGAAGTCCTCCACAAAAATAAAAAAAAAGGAATTACAGAGTTGCATGCCTAACAGCCTTCACACAACTCTTTTGGAACAATAAACTCAGGTCAGAAAAAAAAAAAAACACCACATTTTCTGAATGGAATTATTTGGCAGTAATTCAGTTCATCATATTTGGAGAAGATGATCCCAAGAACACCATACTCACAGTCATGTACGGAGGTGGGAGCATCATGATATGGGACGGCTTCTCTCCAAATGGTACTGGTAGTTAAACGTGATACCGAAATATCTCAAGAAGGACTCGCATGGCCTAGCCAATCTCCTGACTTGAATCCCATTGAATATTTATTGAGGACTTTAAAATCCACCAAACTATCAGAAGGACTCTACTAACCTTGGGGAGAAATGACAATTTGCCAAGAGGAATGAGCCAATGAGAATGGGTATTTATTTATGGTTTATGGAAGCCCCAGGGTCCTCCTTACCCTCTACCTGTCTGTATTGAACCACTCCCTGGTCCAGGCTGTAGGAGAACTGGCCACTGTTTACAAAAACAGCACTAGGGATGCCTTCAGGTGGCAGAAGGCAGGCTCAGCATAATTGGTAAGTAGAACTTCTATGGTAAAATATGGAAATGGTATTTGCAATTTCATACTACAACATATAAAGCAGGATACAGAGATTTACTTGTAAGGATATAAATAGACAGAGTTTTTGTGGCTAAATTATCATGTGATGGCTCTGTGGGTGAACATTCTGCGTGCTGGTCTGGTTTGGTTTGGTTCCCCTTCTAGAATCAGAATTCTCCCAACCACACATGCCTCACTAAATGGCTTGATATGTAAATTGCATGCTATGACATTCACAGTGAATAGATTTCTTTTTTTTATTCATCGCTTGAGTGATAGGTAGGTGTAAATGAATGTTTGTTTTTGACAAGTAAGGACCAACGCCAGTTCAGTCACCTGTGGACTTAATAAAACGGTTTTAAGTCACACTCCACTGCTTTCTAACTTTGTATTTTAGCATGTTTTCTTGAGTGCTCATAATCACACTATACCAAAATATGTGGTATTTAATGGTTCTGGAAATACGAACAATACGAACATCTCCAAATGGAACACTTATGCCATTCTGTGATCGGATTGATTAAGTTTAAACGTGCAGACTTTCCGTAGCACGTAGCGTAAATATATTCTTGGGACATTGGTTTTAAAGTCTCCTTACAAAATCCTGTGCAGGAGGCAAGAATTGAGCTCTACGATTGCACATACGCTAAAGAAAAGATGCTCATGCTCACGTTCGTTATCTGTCTTAAGTCCTAAAGGTTTGGAATTTCTTTTGGCCACCATTTATCTGTAGTCATTTGCAAGAGTAACTGGTATGTATACTGAATTTGAGATGTAAATTTTGCATGTACTCAATGTTAATAAATTATTTTGTATGTAAAGACTAGTTAGCTTGTTCCCGTATGGTAAATGGTCTGCACTTAAATAGCGCTTTTATCCAAAGCGCTTTACACTGAGTCTCATTCACCCACACACACCAGTGGTAGCAGAGCTGCCATGCGAGGTGCTAGCTTGCCATCAGGAGCAACTTGGGGTTCAGTGTCTTGCCCAAGGACACTCCGGCAGGTGGAGTCACACAGGCCGGGAATACCATACGATTAGTGGACAACCCACTCTACCAACTGCGCCACAGCCTCCCCAGCCACTCACACACCAATGAGAGAAGTGCTGCCATGCACGGTGCTAACTTTCCATCAGGAGCAACTTGGGGTTTTCAGTGTCTTGCCCAAGGACACTTCAGTATGTGTAGTCACGTGGGCCAGGAGATTAGTGGACAACCCACTCTACCACCTGATCCAGATCCGCCCCATATATTAATACCCATTAATTGCATATGATACAAGCATTAGTAATTATTGCACAAAAGCAAGGTTTGGTATCGAAAAGTTATGGGAAGTGGTAGTGCAAGTTAAGATGTTGTATTCGGAGGTTTGTGAGTTCAAATCCCAGTACCACCAAATCCCACCCTTGAGCAAGGCCCTTAACCCTCAATTTCTCAGTTGTATCAATGAGATAAATGTAAGCCACTCTAGATAAGGGTGTCTGTAAAAAAAAAAAATGCTGTAAATGTGCCACGGTTTGTCATATATTTTCAATCAATAGCACATCTCTGGTCAACACATATACAGGAAGTGTGTGCTTTCTTAAACAAGCACAGAGAAATGCGCCTCAGGTATTGCAAAACACACAGACGGCATGACTAATATTTCCCCAACTTCTCCTGTAAAAATGTTACAGCTTGTCTCTGAAACGCGAGACATGTACTCAACTTCAATTCCTTTCATGTCTGCTTTCAAAAAGCTCATGAATAAAGATGAGCTACCTTTAATTATTGCTCGAATTTGAGGATTTATGCAGGAGTCGGGCCATAATCTGCAGAGAAGGGGATTATCTTACTGCACCTGGAAGATGACACACTGTATCTCGAGTTCCAGCCAAAGCTCTTCAGCAATTTAATAGGGGGCAAATGTGGTCATACAGTTGTCTCTGCAGTAACAAACTTGAGAAAAGATATGCAGGGATTCCCTTTCTAGATGCAGGAGAGTATGTTTATGCAGGGGCACCATTTCAGCGTGTTCATCTCTATCATAGCTCTGGAGAGCAGTCACAACTTGACACTGAATTGTTTGTGTTTACCTCACAGCTTATCAGAGGTTCCCAGAAGCTTTTTTTATTTATTTATTTATTTATTTTATTATTATTATTGAGTGTAGGACGAGTGAGGTAGCAAACAAAAAGAAAAGAGGGGATCTGAAATACAATGTATTGTGAACACGGAGAGTGAGAAGCACTGGCGCGCATATTTAGTACAGCGGTGCACTATAAAAATGCTTTTAAGTGAATAACATTATTTACGGGACAGTGTATATGATGTAAACACTGTAAAAATGTGTCATTAAAATACGGAACTCCTTTAAAAGCACTGAGGCAATATGTGGTTTTTTGGGGGGTTTTTCTTCATATGAGACTCCTCCAGCAAGAGCTCTTAGGTATTTAGACATTTTTAACATTTCATAATCCTGAATGTATACCAGGTTTGGTTTTTTTTTAGGGAATTAGTATCAGTCACTGTAATAGGGGAAATCAGTCATTTAAAAACAAATTCAGTCATAGTACACACTTTATTCTGGGCTGGGTCACGGTGCAACTGGCGGAAGAATTCACCTTGGGTGGGATTCCAGTCCATCACAGGGCAACATTCAAACACTCATTCGCACCCACGGCCAATTTCGCACAGACAATTCACCTACGTGCATGTTTTTGGACATTGCGAGGAAACTAGAGAACCCGGAAGCTGAGAACCTCCACACAGACAGTTAACCCGGGACCCTGAACGTGTAAGGCAACAATGCTATCCAACTACGCCACCGTGTCACCCTTCAAAGACAAATGTAATGGATGTCATTTCAAAAGGCGTAGATCGAAAAGAACGCCAAGGCAGTATTGCCGTAGGAGATGATATAATAAGCAAGTTTCTTTTTTACCGCAGCAATCATGACAGAAAATAATTGCATAGATGACATGACATGACAGATGAATAAAACAGGAGAGCCGCGTGCTGGTGATGATCTCAGTTTTAATTGACAGTTATGTTATTTCCATGCATCTGTAATATGCTTGACAGAACCACTGCAGCCAGTCATTCAGTGTGTTGACTTGTCATCATGACAAACATGTAATCTCCCTAAAATATCTGGTACATTTTACGCTTGTCTGAAACTCATTATTAGAGTGCTCGTATGCACTCACGCTCAACTTTAATAGGAACACCTATACACTTACACGTTTTTGGGCTACGATAGAAGAAGACCAAATCAGGCTACATTCTTGTCCGCTAAGAGCAAGAATCTGAGACCATCATGGACACGGACCCACTGGAAAAAGAACAAGTGATTATTTTATTCTCTTCTAATCTGTCCAGTCCAGTTTGGGTGAGCCTTTTGAACATCTCATTCCAGATTTAAACCTGTCCTCCATTCTTCTGGGAAGGCTTTCCACTAGATTTTAGAGCATGACCTTGGGGATTTGCCAATTCAGCAACTAAATACAGTATTCGATTATTAGGAGCCCTGGAGCATTACCAGTCGGTTATGCTACAGCATACAAAAACATACAAAAACATTCCTACAGTTGTGTGCTTTCAACTTCGTGGCAACAGTTTAGAGAATAACCACATATGTGTGTGATTGTCAGGTGTCCAGAAACTTTCGGCCACACAGTGTATGTGTATATTATAGTCCGGTGAATGGCATATTGTTGTCGGACGTTTTTTTTAGAAACTCGGCAGGAAAGGAGCAACGGTACACTGATGAGTACAGATATGAATTTTTAACAAAGAATTAGTTCTTCATTTCTTGTCAAATTATCAAACAACAGCGAATGAGGTGATATTTTCTTAACACTTGATATTGCTCATAGGGAAATCTGTTGCTGGCACCCTGTCCAGGGTGTACGCCGCCTTGTGCCCGATGCCTCCTGGGATAGGCTCCAGGTTCCCCCGTGACCCTGAAGAAGGAATAAGCGGTTGAAGATGGATGGATGGAAATCTGTTGCCTGTTTTAACAAAAACAAAACCTTTTATTATTTCACCCAGTTGGAAGTATACGGTTTCAAGTGTTAAAGTGCTTTCACTCCGATGTTTTCTTAACATTCTTCTAGCAGTCTGTCATTGTACAGAAGATCTATGAGTGATCATATACAAGGATAAAAGTGTGTGTGTGTGTGTGTACGTGTGTGTGTGTGTGTGTGTGTTTACTTACCTATAGAGGAAAAAGGCAAGGTTTCTGAAAAATAGCTGATTTTATTTTTATTTCCTAACTATAAAACGTGGCATACAGCAATCCAGAAGCATCGCTGAATTAAGTCTTCCTCCAGAGGAGTAAACCTTTCTGAGCCAGTTACATTTTTAGTTACATTACGCTGTTTTTGTTTGTGCGCATTCATTAAACGGGGGAGAAATTTTAAATGCCAAAAAAAAAAAATCTGTGATGACTTACTATTATTTGCCCAGCAATAAAGTACTGGAACAAGGCTTTATATTTTGCATATAAAATGAGTCTAGCCAGAGAGTCAGACTGCCAGTGCGCCATTGCTGCCTTACACAGCAGTGTGCCAAGCAGCTTAAGTTGCCAGATCTGCCCTTTGAGGAATACTAAGTACGAGTGGTGCAGCCCTGGGGATCCTACACACAGATGCCTCTGTGTTTGTGCTAAGCCTGCAGATCCCATCATGATCAGTGCAACATTCGCCAAACAATGAGTACACATCTTGGTGATCAGACAAAAACATGCCTTCTGTTCTAATTGGCACTGGTACCTGTTCTTCTCCTTGAAGAATGTGGGCAGGCCATGATATAAAATCAAAGAAACACACACACACACACACACACACACACACACACACGCTCTCTCTCTTTCTGGGACTGGATATTATAGTGTCGCGTGTCGTTGCCACATGGTTGTATATGAATAACCATCAGGGGTGGTGTGAAATGCTGGAAATGCCTTTTTGTGCACATGCATGCCAAGCCCTTTCAACATCGTAGTGACATGATACTGACATAGTGAAAGCAATCAATACTGCTATCATGCACCTGTTCTATGAATCACCTGTTTGTAGACATCCTCTTGCCAAACAGGGTGAGAAGGGAAGCCCTGTATCCCTTAAAATTTCATTAAAATGCGACAATGAAACATTTATCGATGTGTCTATTTACTTACTCTTGGTGAAATTCAATATTTTATCAAATCAAATACAAAATATCTCTGCAATACTGTGCTCTTCATGCTCTTAATCAATCATTTAATACAAGCTGTTTTCTGTGGATAGAGCAGCCTGTATGAAATAATACCAACGGATGCACATGTTCACTGGGAGTCAATGAGTGTTTCATCAGTGGGTTTTCCATAGAAGAAAAATCTCAGCTTTTATTGGCCCGTGAGTGCTTCGCTTGTCCCGCCCAGATACTCTCTTCTCCTTATTATGATTGGGAGATGTCTCAAAAGGCCTGAACCATGTAACCAACACAACTATAGCTTGTTATTTGATCTTTGTTATTGGTAAATATTGAATAAAGTTATGTTTTGATGATTTATGTGATTTTTGGAATTTTATTGT
This sequence comes from Ameiurus melas, assembly GCA_012411365.1. Lineage (NCBI taxonomy): Eukaryota > Metazoa > Chordata > Actinopteri > Siluriformes > Ictaluridae > Ameiurus > Ameiurus melas. The sequence goes on along the minus strand of CM022763.1, from coordinate 24,393,210 downwards.
TTATTTATAGGTCTAGCTAGCCGTTAGTACGTTCAGTAGATGCTTTTTAGAACAAAATGGCAGGCAACCAGTTACTCTCTCTCACTTCTGTGAGCTGGTTGGTCCAAAATCTGTACCAACTGTTTCTTTGGGTTTTCAAATGGGTACCTCAGACTTTTAAAAATGAAATAAATCTATAAGCGTTGCCATCCACGGTGCTATAGTGCCCTGAGTTTGGCTGTCAAATACAGCATTAGTGTATGTCTAATAGTGCCTGAGGAAAAGTTAGGATCTGGGGTTTTGGGCATTTGTAAAACATCTTCTACTGGAGGACATACAAGGCGCAATCTTGTCCTAGGCAGTCTTGCATTCGGTAGTTTTTCCTGGACTGGACACAGCCCACAGTCGATGATTCCGTTGATCCAGTTGGACCAGACCCACAGATATAAGTGACTTGGATGCCAATTCTCACCATTTAATTGGGAAACATTTGCTCAGGAAGGAAGACGTCCTGGGAAGACTTCCAATAACTATTTAAAGCGGCAGTTGAAACGCAGATCTCCCAAGCCATTTTGGGGATAGATACATGATTCTGTGTCCTGGTTTCAGAATTGTGTACAATGTGGAAATAAGTGATGTTAGAGGTGTTATACAGGTTTTCAGCTAGGGCATCCCGTTCCAGTGAGTAGTCTCACCAAACACAGCCACTAGCAGCACTCTGGCCATTGTATTGGGAGTATTAGCATGTACTGCAGCATTGGTGGTGACAAATACATTGGATCCAGGGTGAATCTCAACCTAAGAAATATAACAGAAACGCAATGAACGTTTTGTTTATAAACCAGAAAGAGTTTGCTATAGGTCACACATACTGTATGGTGTAATTCATAATATTTAACTTTAATCTACTGTAACCTTCACCTAAGCATTTTCCATGCTGAAATAGCTCCTTGATATAAAACGTTCATAAATTAGCATCTAATCAAAAGACAATGTGGACGTTGCGGTTTTATTTTCAGGATAATTTAATTTTCTACTTAGTAATGACACAACCGGCTGCTTGATGGCTGTAAATATTTTGATTTGTCTGACACCCAAGCGGCTTACCATCACTGGAGAAAAATAAATTATACCATTCTCGAATCTGATTGGGTCATTATTTTTGTGCATTATTTATGTATAACAGAACGTCCGTCCATCCGTCTTCTATAGCGCTTATCCTTTTCAGGGTCACGGGGAACCTGGAGCCTATCCCAGGGAGCATCGGGCACAAGGCAGGGTACACCCTCTAAAGGGTGCCAATCCATCGCAGGGCTCAATCACACACACACTCACACACCCATTCATACACTACGGATACTTTAGACATGCCAATCAGTCTACCATGCATGTCTTTGGACTGGGGGAGGAAACCGGAGTACCCGAATAGAACATGCAAACTCCGCATACACAGGGCCACGGTGGGATTCGAACCTCCGACCCTGTGAGACGAACGTGCTAACCCCTACACCACCGTGCACCCTAAATGAAGAAAAAGCTGTTGTGTGATCGACTGTGCTAAGAGATTCATCAAGAATTCAGATCTATCTTTGTACACAGTGCCAAAAAAAAACATTTAGTCCTTTTTGACTAAGTGGAGCAGTGTGAGTGTCTTGCCTTCAGGCTTTGCTTAGTGTATTTCCCCGGCATCGAAATCAGGTACGTATAAATGTCAGGAAAACCGATTTCTGGCCACATGCCAATGTTCATGGAGCACAGGTTCTTGGGCAAGTTGTACAGGTCACTGTCGAGTTCAACTGCCTCTAATTTAAGCTGATAATCGTTAGTTATACCAGCGTTTCCGCAACTTCCTCAATTAAAACCAGCGATTTTGCTGGATGTTTTGCCACTAAGTCCGGCCGAGGGGGCGTGGTCCAGCGGCAAAGTGACATCAATGCACACCCTCTAAATGGGGTGGAGTCAGAACATACACAATATAATTCCAATGGATCGTTTGCTACAATTTTATTCATTGTTAGTATGTATATACCAGTGTTCTTAACTGCTTGTTGTATTTTATCTTGCGATATTATAGATTTCCATGTGTGGGTTTTATATATCACCTTCTTTTCCACATTAATTGATATAGTCCTTATTCCATTTATATATATATATATATATATATATATATATATATATACACACATATATATATACATATATACATACGGTATATATATATATATATACACACACACATATATATATACATATATACATACGGTATATATATATGTATATTTGCAGAGCTTTTTGTGCTTTTTTTGTTTAAAACTACTTGAATTGGCGAAATTGTTTTGCACAGTCTTTCACAGTGATGTTGAGACTGTACTCATCTTCAACACACATGAATGCAAGGGGGCTTTGGCTGAATGCATGTTGTGATGACATCACATGATGTCCAAAGTTGGCCAAAATCTGTGGAAAGCCTGTGGTAATTTTGAAAAATTGCATGCTCCAGCCAATATCGCAATGTTTCTTTGATTTTGTGTTCATTTTTAGGATTGCAAAATCGTGGAGGGACTGAATTGTCTACATACATCCAATATAAATGACCTCGGAACCAGCTGGTTTAAAAGTAATTGCAAAAATGTCATCTATATATGGGGCACACATACATCACCATATACCCAAATTGGTTATATATGTTTTGATCAGAAATGACTATACATGTAACATATATGAAAACCTTTCTCAGATATATGGGCACATATGTTCATGTATCAGATTTCTGTATGGGCATCCCTACATCCATTTTAAAAAAGGCTTCCATTGTAAAAAATAAATAAATAAATAAAATAAAAACAAATCTCTGAAGGCGACCCACTCCCAACTGTACTACTTCTTTTAGGCATGCTCTGCAGGTACAATAAGCTGGTCTAACTATATGGATTAGTGAACTAGTCCTATGGTTGCAAGGCTTAAATTACATGTCACCCTTAGCTTAGAAAAAGGGGAGTGTCTTTAGAAACCTTTTGAGATCTAGACGTAGAATTTTGCACCGTTTGAATGTTGCACAGCATGAACCACCTCTTTGGTATGTTGAGGATAAACCACTCAACCATGCTAGAAGCATGTTAGCCACAAGCCTCCTATCCTGTGAGACAGTGGGAGATATGAAATATTCAGAGGAGAAAACTACACGGTGCAATCCCATAGAGGTAATATAGGGAACAGGCCAGTAATGCTAATGAGAGAAAACCTGCTCATAGTGAATAGAGCTCAAAGCTCAATTCTGCAAAAATGCCTACCATGGGTATAGACTCACCAAAACTGTTTTTTTTTTTCTTTTCTAATGTTCAACTGTCCAGCTGAGCCTGTGCCCATGATAGCCTCAGATTCTTGTTCTTCACTGACAGGAGTGGACCCCAATGTGGTCTTCTGCTGTTGTAGCTCATCCAAATAAAGGTTCGATGTTTTGTGCATACTGAGATGCTTTTCTGCTTTTTTCGCCGGCCCAACTGGTACCAACAACCATGCCATGATTAAAGTCACAGAGATCAAACTTGTTCTTCATTCTGATGTTTGATGTGAACATTATCTGAAGCTCTTGACCTGTATCTGCACGATTGATTTTTATTATTTTGTTTCATTGTGCTCCTGCCACATGATTGGCTGATTAGATAACTGCATGAATGTACAGGTGTAAAGGTGTATGTCTTCAACTTCTTCAGTAATCATCTTCAGTAATCGAGTCTAGTTGCGCAATTATTTATATCCTCTGATATTATCAGAGGAAAGGTACCAGAGCAAAGGTGGCACTGGTGGCTTAGCAGTTAAGGCTCTGGGTCGGGGGTTCAAGCCTCAGCACTGCCAAGCTGCCACTGTTGGGCCCTTGAGCAAGGCCCTTAACCATCTCTGCTCCAGGGGGCGCTGTATCATGGCTGACCCTGAGATCTGACCCCAACTTCCTAACAAGCTGGGCTATGTGAAGAAAAGAAATGTATATGTGACAAATAAAGGCTTCTTCTTCTTGATTGCATCTTAGGCAGATACTTCCAGTATATTACCCATGGCTCAGTCTGTCAACTGTACAATATATAATACCTGCCTTGACATTCTTGATTTCTTTTCAGATATGGACTTTTTCAGGAAGAGACATTCCACTAAGAAATGTAGACCCCATTGTCATTTCAGTATGCAGGAAATGTAATGAAATTTCACACATGTCTACTTTAGATAAGAGAATTATGCCTTAAACGTATGGTTTAAATTGACCTAAATGATAAGATGGCTCAGGGAAAGAAGGTCTCTCTTCCCTTTGTGCACCAAGGTATGCACTGGTTTCTACTGTGGTTGTAGAGTACATTTTACATGTTGGGTTCCGGTAACAGGTTAGGCCAAGTTATTGAACACATTTCACTGTCAACTGGGATTCCTCAATTTAAATAATATTTTCATGCAGAAGACAGATGTACATAGACTTTGCCTTATAGCTTATCCTGTCATGAATGTGAAATTGGGAAACAATAGATTAGGACTTCGTGCATGAAAGCTTCTAGGATGTAGGATAACTGCAAAGGCAAAAGAAAGAATCAGTCTGTTTTCCAGGTGCAGTTATAATTTGGGAAAATGGGGTCGTGTTTATCTGTTAGAATGAAAATGAATTCATTTTGTTTCTATGTAAGCGTATATGTTAGCTTCAGACATTAGTATCATATATATTGCAGATAAATTTGACAAAAAGAAACCGTTTTGGGTTTACATGTGCTTGTGTGTGTGTGCGTGTGTGTGTGTGCTTGCACGTCCAGCTTTGTACTCAGGTTGCTATTTCTGCATCTCCAGTTCCGCAGAGGTAGAGAATGAACTTGCTCCCCAAAGCAGATGGCTGAGTTCTGTTATGCACAGCCGAAACGTATCCCATTAGCTTCTGAAAATTAATGGGTTTTACATTTTAGTGAAGAGCCTTGAATAAAGTTGACCAGCCTGCCGGGGATTTGGCATTACTCTGTCTTTAATCAGCACGCCATTCTGTCAAACATCTCCCAAATGCCATTGTAGGCTAACACATACACACTCCTCCTCTCCACCTCACTATACTCTCAGAACACAAAATGGCCCAGAGAAGATCAAATATTTAGACTAAGAAATCCTGGGCAGGAAAAAAAGAAGTCACATCAAACAGTTTTATGTATATTTCAGAAATCGACAGTATTCCAATCTGCATTTAGTCAAAAATAATTATAATGATGGTCAGTTATGTGAAGCAAATAATACAAATTATAAATGCCCAATATTTATGAAGAAGATTGACATTGCCTATTACATGATCTGTGCCTCATCTACCCAATGTCAAATTATGATGAAGGCTGTCTGTTCATAATTTATTCTGGGTTTTTTTTGTTTTTTTAAAGTAATCTTGGTTGCATTTCAGGGGTGGAATATGAATCTGTGTCCAATAAGCATTTCACACTCTCTGATATAGAGTTCAGGTGACGACACATTTCCATTCTAGCATCAGTTCCATGTTTAATCATACATGCCTCAGTACATTGCACATTGGCAGCACTCCCTAAACGTCATTCCCCTGTACTCCTATTTGAACAGCATTTCTTTTCAGAAAATCCAGGGCCACCTCGCTTGTGCGAATTTTAATACCTTTCTGTTCAATGCATAAATTAATCATTAATGTCACTGCTTTCGAGACAACAGCATATTATTACATTGCACTGGTTGTGCAAACCTATGAGGATTAGTTATCACAGCAGTAGTAGCAGACAAAGTAGGTCTCAGCTGGGATTACATTAGCATGTAGTTTTACTCAAAGGATGAACGAACCATGGAAATACAATAAAGATATCTGAAACTGCTTCGATTATATTCTTTGCGAGGCTTTGATACTGCTGTAAATGTTTTACGTTTTTCATTTAGTGTAAGAATTTGTTATGACGAGGCAAAAACATGCGCATGCCTATATGTCGGCTTATCATGTTATCTGTACGTCTGTGCTACGCATTACCCAGTCCGCCCAATAGCTGCATGAAAACCTGATTATCTGTAGAGCATCACTGCTTTTAAATCATGACGTTGATAGGAGGGCTATCTATAGTGCGGGGAAACAAGTATTTGGACACTATACACACGCGCACACAGGCACATACAGTACAGTAAGTTCTAGATAGAAATGCGCTTTTAAAAAAATCTCATCTAATCTGCACCTAGATGTCATTATAAACCAAAAATATATATATAGACCTAGTACCAATTATGAAGGTGAAGGAGTTTCCTTAAGTTATCAGGGAAAACAGCTTGTGATGTTTGGAGAATACAAAATAATACACCATAAAATATTTGTTAACAACATATGATGTAGAGGGCAAAAATGAACTTTGTTAAACTTGATTTCATTTTATTTTAACTAGCAATATCCACATTATCAGTGTGGACCACAATGGTTAGATTGCTATGTTGTTTTGTGAGCGCTCAAGGCTCAAAATTAGTCACATCCATCTGTTAATCCTTTAGGGTTAAGGATCTACCAGTGTTCTGAGTTTATATCGTTGATATATTTTTGCTCATTCTTCCGCTGAGTGGGTGAAAATTCAGCTAGAGATCATAATATCTATTTTAGTGTCTCACCTGCTGTTCCTAATAATCTAGTTTTCTATTGTACTGAGGTCAGCTGATTGTACAGGCCAGTCAATCAGTACGTTTACATGGACAACAATAATCCGATATTAACCCGATTAAGACGATACTCTTATTAAGAACCTAGCATGTAAACAGCGATTATTGATGACCTTAATCCGATTAAGGTCATACTCGAAGTAAAGACAAATGGAATTAAGACGTGTGGAGTACTCCTGTTGTCGACGTGTATTACAGACATGTACACACCTTAATCACACTATTAACGTCGTGTGGAAGTTCTCACCGCATTTTGCGACAGGACTCATACACACACACACACACACAATGCTCAACTGTTTTACGGCGAACAAGAGAGCACGGCTGCATCCCAAAACCGCGTACTTACCTACTACAGGTCTATAGTAGGCGAAATACATGCATCTCAGCTGCTATATAGAAGGTAAGTACGTGGTTTGGGACGCAGCCCACGGCTTCAAGCAGTCGTTTATTAGCATGACAAATAATTAAGTGCACTTGAAGCCTTTGTAAAATTTTAAATAAAAATACCCAAAAGTGTATACGGTTCCATAATGAAGACCGACTGTATGTCGGATGGCGTGGCGTGGAGACGTAATGTTGTGCTTTTAATCGCTCTATGTTCTAAAACACGTAAAACCTGGACGTGAAAGGAGTATTTTAAAAGCGACTCATGTAAACGCCTTAATAAGAATATTGTCTCATTCAGAGCAAGGTCAATAATTAGACTCCTGCTGTCCGTGTAAACGTACTGAGTGTGCCCCAGTGTTCCATCATGGCACATACTGAGCTGGCCCCGTGAAGATTTGGTCCTTACAGTTATCTTCCTGGAATGGGTCAATGTTGTGTTCTGCTTGGGCATGAAGCCCAAGAACTGACGATCCAGTTATATTCAGCCACGTTGCACGTTGCACTGTGTGCAACACAGTTTTTTTATAAGAGGAGCTTATATAGATCAGTTTTCATCCACCACCATCTTTGTTGGAGAAGTACTTGGTGAGCCAATAACACCTCATTCAGGTATGCCTCATTCAGAAGTGTGAAACCCGCAGGTGTATTTGATCTGTTCTGTAAGAGAGCACAGTGAATCAATTTATCTTCTGACTGACAGGAGGAACCGGTAGCTTCTGTAGTGATATACTGTGTGTTCGACAAGTAACAAATGCTGCCTACTCAGATAGTGTTGGGAGGCAGGAAGGCATTCAGTCATGTCCAAATGAATGATTGGATTATAGTGCTGCCTGATAAGGTACAGTGTGCATGTAAGTATACATGTAGGATGTGCAGTAGCCAATCTGGAGAAACATGTGGCTGGTAAGAAAGGACCTAGTCCCAGAGAAAAAGCAGTTTGTATACAAATACAAGTTATTTGCGGTTGTTTTTACTTAAGATTTTTTTTTTCCTGATGGAAACGTAGCTTGTTCATCCACAGAAATCTCCAAGAGTCATGGACCATACTATTTGGCTTTAGCAAATGGTAGATTATTTCAGTATCTTGGCAAAGTCGTGTTGTATAAAGCATTTGTTTACGTTTGTTGTGCCAGCTTATGCACAAAATGCAAGGCTTAAGGTGTTAACATCTGATTTTATCTTTCTTATTTGCAAAAGTTCGATTAATAAAAGATTTGTTCATGAATGCATTGGTCGAGTGTCTCCGTGGGGATTTTCATCCATCGCACAAATTCCAAAACAGAGGCACACATAGGAGAATAGCAACCTGATTAGCATTGTATATTGACCAGCCATAATTCAGGAGTGGAATATCAATGATACATTAATTTATGGAATATACTTTTGCAAACATAAATACTGACTGTATCTAAATATATTGCAGGTAAGCAACTTCAGAGACTTTAGCCTCGGGATGAACCAATTATTAGACATTCTATTGATCAGTCTGTTGCACAGAGTTTAAAAAATTGCAAAAATAAGTGAAATGTTTAATCTTCGATCACTGAGCCACTTATTCAGAATGAAACAGATTCCAATTGGGCTGGTACAACTCATTTTTATGTTTAAATTTTAGCTTCAATTGCTGGTCTTCATTTAATCGTACAAAATCCGATTATAAGATAATACCTCTTCTTATACGATACTATCTTCTATAACATCAGTAGCAAACTAGCAACTGCCTGCCAATCCACGTGTTAGCTATCATGAGTTAAATGGATTTTACATGGAAGAAAGTGCCTCAAAGTATTCAGCCTATGTACATGCACAAGATAATAAACTGACTACCAAAATGGTGAGCATCCACTTTCCTCCTTCTAGGAGGCTTAGGAAAAGGGGACAAATGGAAAGATGACAGCAAAATAAGTGAGAAAAAATGAATTCATTTGAATCTCCTGCAGTGGCACTGGAAACGTCTAGGAATGAGAAAGTATCACTGCAATTGCCAGTAAAGTGTATCATCTCCAAACCTCTCCACGACAAAAAATAAAGATGAAGCCTTTCATGCACCAAGCTTAACTATACTAATTAAAATTATTAGTATCAGAAGGCTGACGAATAGAGCTTGGGCTTGGATGCCAGCAACAGCATCCAAGAGTTTCATTACACCGCAGAGACACATGGCTCATGCCAATAGAAATCTCTCCTATCCATATATTTATATGTTCCTTGAAACGTTAGTTTCTCCTTGCGTTTGCTTTATTTCAGTCTGTTCAGCTGACCCATTTTTCACTCCTCTTTTATGTCATCTTCTGACAGATAACCTTTAGACCTTCACACATGGACTATTTAAAGAAGACTTGAAAGCCTCAAATATAGCACTGCTATATCCAGCAGTCATTATCCTTTGTCAGTGAGTAAGTGCTGGGAAATATAAGACAGTCTAGTAGGCACTACATTAAGTTCATTTAATAAAAACTAACAGTCAGTTAGGCTGCCTAAAGATAACCTGGCCTTGGTATATAGGTCTGTCTGGGTTAAGAATTACTGGGAGGAATAACTTTATAATACTAAGGTGAGGAGCTTCCAGCTCTACAAACCTACATGGTATTACTTAACAGTCGATTGCAATTATGTTGGTGCAAAATAAACTCTTAATATTGTATAACCTAGATTATACACAAAGTTAACTTAAGGCTTGGGCAAGCCTCCTCGATCATTAGACCAGTCCCAACCAGGAAAGGTGTTATGAAGGAACTTTTTTTGTTGTTGTTTGTGGTGAGCAGCGACTGTGTGGAAGGTTATAAATGTTTATTATCTCAGAGATCACTCTGAAATTGCATTGTGAGTGGGGAAGATTCTCACAGCCCTGCAGGCTGAATATTAGATTTCTCAAAAAGTCAATAGAGAGCCTCATCATTAAAGTGAATAAATATTCTCGCTTCTCAAAGCTATTTCAAGTCCTGCTTGCTTAGCTCTGGCTTTTTTATTATCAACATTATACTGCTGACGCACACTTTTTTGCCTCATGGTTTCTCATATGAAACCGAACAGGAGGGAACAAGTTAAGTTGCCAATAACACAAGAAAGACTTCATTGGACTAGAACACTTTACGTTGCATATCCTTCCTTAAGATGCCGGTGACTCTGAAAAATGTTTGTGTCCAATACACATTTAGGGTGCTGTGGATGTCATCTTTGCTGGATTGAGGAAGAAAGAATTCATGGTGGATTTATATATATGTATATATATATATATATATATATATATATATATATATATATATATATATATATATTAAACACACACACACACACACACACACACACACACACACACACACACACACACACACACACTGTAAAACCGGATAAGTTCATTTAACTAAAAAAAAATGTAGGATAATAATTACCTAAAGATTTTTAAGTTGAAAAATCTTTTTCTTTAAGCCAAGTACACTTAAATATAACAAAAAAATAACTCAAATTTTGTCATTTAAATGTATTTGGCTTAAAGAAATTGATTTATCAACTTAAAATTTTTGAAGTAATTAGTTTACACAATTTTTTTTTAGTTAAAATAACTTATCCGGTTTTACAGTGTATATTGGCATCACAGAATGTCTTGCCAGTGAAATCCATTTTCTAATTCATCAGACACTGGTTCAGGCAAATATTCTGGATTTTTTTATTTATTTTAATAATAAGCTTCATTTGTAACCCTAAGTGTATTTCTAACATTCATGGTTGCTTTACAATTACATTTTGGGGGCGAAAGTAAGGAGAGAGTGACAATGTTGAGAGAAATCCGACTTTTAAGATGAGTCTTTGAAAGGGAGCATGGAGAACAGTCACAAATATCCATGGGGACTGTGTTCCCAAGTCCAAAGACATAGATGTGAAATGATCTGCCCCTCACTGATGTCTGTCAGGTCTTAGGTTCCACCAATAGACCACTATGGAAATGAGTGGTGGGGTGTAGGGCTGCATTAGCTCAGAGAGACAAGTTATTTATGTGTGAGAGGTAAATGTCATCAGGTCAAAGTAACGTGTCTTGCTGTAAAACAGGTAGCTGTTGCAGTACGGGTGTAATCTGTGCTGAGTGCTGGGTAGGTAAGTCACAACCCTAACCAGGACTCAAAGCAGTTATTGACGAGGAATGAATGTATGTCTATTTAAGATTTTAACAGAAACATCAAAAAAGCAGAAACGACAGTAATACCGGTGTGATTATGAAAATAAGAAGCAGTTTCCGCATTTTTCAAACTAAGTAAGGGTCAAATTTGTGAAAGCATTTTTTTTGGAAGGAGCTCTCATATGGGCTTTGAAAGAGAGTCTGTTATTAAAGATTATTTAATTCCAAGATTCCAACACTGTAGGGGGCTTAATGTGGTGCTCTCAATCAGACTTGATGCCCTTATTTACAGCTTTCGGTAATATGCAATCTGTATTACTGTATCAATATATGGACAACAAACAATCCAATTTCACTCTCTCATTTACACCTGGTATTTATGTGCATTCTTATCGACTTATCCCCTGCAATAAGCAAATAAGCTAGTAATCCTTTTTATATATAGGTTCTTAGTGCCATTATTACAAAAAAAGGTGCAAGTTGCTAAGTAAAAGTATAATGCACAAAAGCATACATGGCTAACAAAAGCCATCAATGTCTAATTCATTATTTTCCTGTCAATGTTAACAGTTAACACTGTTTTGTCAAAATACCTGTAGTCATGTCTATATCGGAGGGGGTTGTCCTAGTCTTTGTTTCTTAACTTGATTGTTTATGTTGTTCACACAGCGGACTGTGTGGCCTGATGCGGAAAGATGGCCATTGACATGATTGGGATTCATGTAAGGTGCTATATCACGTTGTGCCGGAAGCTTTGAGAAGCCATAGAGACAATTTACTTCATCTCCTGCAGCCACCCTGCCAAGTCAAAGTTAATTAGTTTATTTATGAGGGGGCTAGAGAGAGTGGCAAATGAAGACTTAGCATTGTTAGTTATACAAACAGAATAGCATCTCAGGCCGATTAAAGCTGCCTCTCCACTGCATCATTCACAGTGAATTAATTACCCAGGAGAGAGTGTAGAGCAGATGTCCTGTTGTTACAGCAATCGGACAGATTCGCTCTGACATGAACTCTAGCAAATCCAGCTGGAGTGGTTCTGTAATCATTAACCTGGGCCACACAACCGAACACAAGCCTCCATATAGGGGCACAAAGGAGACGCACGTATACTCCAAAATCAGATTTGAATTACAGTATATTGTGAGAAACACTTTGTTTTTTGGAAGATTCAATATTCAATACACGTCATTATTTCTTTCGAAGGAAAATATTACAAGTGCATCATGTTTGGACTACAAATGCTAGGAACTTATTCGCATAACATAACCCAAACCGCCCCCCAAAAAAAAATAATTCAAATACTCCTACAGGCTCATTTTATACAAAATAAATCACCTTACGGAAAAAAATTATTACCTAAAGTGGGGCTTGAAAGTTTTTCTTAGCGTGTTCAATACTTTTTTCCTGTGTCATTCCACTTTATTTCACATAACTGTATTTCTGTACTTTAATCTTGTGAATTTTTTATATTTGCAGATTTCTTGAGTTAATACTTATGTTTGTTAAAAATTTCATGTGAATAACCTCATTTACATGTTCAATACTTTATTTCCCCCTCACTGTAGATAGATAGAGCTACCAATTAAATTTATTCATTTACAGTTTTTGGCAGACACCCGTATCCAGAGCAACATACATTTATCCCATTCATACATCTGAGGGTTAAGGGCCCTGCTCAAGGGCCCAACAGTGGCAGCTTGGTGGTACTGGGGTTTGAACTCATAACCTTCTGCAGAAGTTAGCAGTAGCCCAACACCTTACCCACGGAGCTCCCACTTCCCTATTCACTCGCACTATTCTTTTCACTAAAGAGAAATGAGCAATAATTATTTTGTACTTGTCTGCAGTTCTATAAAACAATCTTGGATCATCGCATCCCTGTTAACAACAATTCACTACTGAAGGTTAGTTGAATGTTATATTTGAGTCTACAATGCTTTTCTAATCAATGATTCCAGACATCCTCTGTGTTGAGCTACTCTTATCAAAGTGTAAACAAAGCCTCAATCCCACTCGCCTATCCACCTTTTAATCCACTTCATTAGTGAACTCTACAAACCAAGAGCAGTCTCACAGGTACACGCATATGGGTAAAAAAGAAGCAAAGAAGTTAAACATCTATCATTCACTGCAGGTTCAAAGGGCTTTTGAATCAATATCTCACACTTTGAACTCCAAAGAGTGTGCCATTTGCCCCTAACAGTATGCCTTGTTTCCCTACTCTAACGCTCAGATTCAGTATGCCTAGCTGAACCATGTGCTGAAGACTCGTGTCCTTACCGAGAGGGAATGATGGAGTCTCCCTTTCCCTATATATATATATATATATATATATATATATATATATATATATATATATATATATATATATATATATGTGTGTGTGTGTGTGTAGATTATATGTACAATATATATATGTACATATACATATATACACACACACACACACACACACACACACAAAACACACACATATATATATATATATATATATATATATATATATATATATATATTACTTTCCCTATTACTATATATATATATATATATATATATATACATATATATATATATATATATACACATCAATTAATCAATTTTAATTAACAAGTTCAATAAAAATAAGTTTTGAGAAGCAGAAATACATATATATATACATATATACACACACACACACACACACACACACACACACACAAAATATATATATATATATATATATATATATATATATATATATATATATATATATATACACACATCAATTAATCAATTTTAATTAACAAGGTCAATAAAAATAAGTGTTGAGAAGCAGAAAAAGTATACATAAAAGTATAATATAATTTTGTGTCAAGAGATTTGAAAGAAGCAATAGTAGTATGGGAGCCATGGCACTAAAAGGCCTGCCACCTATGCAGGATATTCTGGTATGGGGAACAGTAAGGAGTCTGCTGCCAGAGGACCAGAGTGTGCGAGATGGGATATAAAGATATAGAATCTCAGAAAGATATAGGTAGGAGCAGGACTATGCAGGGCTTTGAAAGTAATCAAAAGTAGTCTATATTGAATGTGGGAAGAGAGTGGGAACCATTGTAACCGATACAGCAGGGGTGTGATATGAGCAGATTGCAGATAGCGTGTTAGTACTCTAGCAGCTAAGTTTTGCATGTTTGCAAGTTTGTTCAGAGTTGTACCTGGTAGACCAATAATAGAGAGCATTACAGCAATCAATTAAACAGCTAATGAAAGCACGTACTAATGTTTTCGCATCATTAGTATTTGAGAAAGGACGAATATCAGCGATGTCACAAAGGTGTATAAAGGCGAATAAAAATCTAATGCGAGGAAGTGAAAATGTAGAGTCGAGAAGAACATCAAGATTCTGTGCAGATTTCACCGACACACTATCAATGTCGACAGAAAAATCAGATGAGTCTGGATTGGAGGCCTACTTGCAATAATATATACTGTATTTATATTCATATCATATAGATTATACAGTATTTATATAAATATATTTTTAGATTTTAATTCAAGACAAAAGAAACAATTTGCTATTTCGAATCACACATCAATCTTTCTTAGAGACGTGGTTAGAGGGTGTAGATTTTTCTCCTGAGTGCCATTCCTTTTTAGTTTCACTACATTGTTTCTGCCTTGATCCCTGCTGTTTCCTCATTCTGTCTCTGCACAAAACATTATTAAAATATTAATAATGATATATCTCACAAAGATAAAGGTCATTTTGATTTATAATTCCAGACTTTTGTTGAATAGCATAGAATGGGCATTACGTCTAAATAATGCATGTAATAAATTTATGATGCATGCACTTTGTAGCAATATGATAAATTTATAAGTCAAAGTGTGTGTGTCTGTGTGTGTGTGTGTGTGTGTGTGTGTGTGTGTGTGTGTGTGTTCATAATTGTTAAATGGCATCTAGCACTCACAAAATCATGTTGTGATTTTATGGACAAAATCACAACATTCATGTTATTAATATACAATCCCCCCCGAAACTATTGAAACAGCAAGGCCCATTTATTTGTTTGTGTTATGCTCCAAAGACATTTGGGTTTAAGATCAAAAGATGGATATGAGATGAGCGTTTAGGATTTCAGCTATTCTTTGTATTTACATCTAGATGTGTTAAACAACATTAAACATACAGTGCGTCCGGTAAGTATTCGAAGCGCTTCACTTTTCCCTCATTTTGTAATGTTACAGCCTTACTCCAAAATGGATTGCATTCATTATTTTCCTAAAATTTCTACAAACAATTCCCCATAATGACAACATGAAAGAAGTTTGTTTGAAATCTTTGCAAATTTATTAAAAATAAAAAACAAAAAAAGCACATGTACGTAAGTATTCATAACCTTTCCCATGACACTCAAAATTGAGCTCAAGTGCATCCTGTTTCCACTGATCATCCTTCAGATGTTTCTACAACTTGATTGGAGTCCACCTGTGGTCAATTCAGTTGATTGGACATGATTTGGAAAGGCACATAGATTAGATAGATAGATAGATAGATAGATAGATAGATAGATAGATAGATAGATAGATAGATAGATAGATAGATAGATAGATAGATAGATAGATAGATAGATAGATAGATAGATAGATAGATAGATAGATAGATAGATAGATACCTGTGTCCCACAGTTAGCAATGCATGTCAGAGCACAAACCAAGCCATGAAGTCCAAGGAATTGTCTGGACCCCTCCGAGATAGGATTGTATCGAGGCACAGATCTGGGGAAAGGTACAGAAACATTTCTGCAGCATTGAAGGTCCCAATGAGCACAGTGGCCTCCATCATCCGTAAATGGAAGAAGTCTGGAACCACCAGGACTGTTCCTAGAGCTGGACGCCCAGCCAAAGAAGGGCCTTAGTCAGGGACGTGACCAAAAACCCTATGGAACTCTAGAGCTGGCTGCCTGGCCAAACTGGGGAAAAGGGCCTTAATCAGGGAGGTGACCAAAAACCCAATGGTCACTCTGACAGAGCTCCATCATGTCTCTGTGGAGAGGGGAGAACCTTCCAGAAGAACAACCATCTCTGCAGCACTCCCCCAATCAGGCCTGAATGGTAAGAGTGGCCAGATGGAAGCCACTCCTCAGTAAAAGCCACATGACAGCCCGCCTGAAGGACTCTCAGACCATGAGAAACAAAAATTCTCTGGTCTGATGGAACAAAGATTGAACTCTTTGGCCTGAATGGCAAGCGTCGAGACTGGAGGAAACCAGGCACCAGTCACCACCTGGTCAATACCGTCCCTACAGTGAAGCATGATGGTGGCAGCATCATGCTGTGGGGATGTTTTTCAGCGGCAGGAACTGGGAGTCAGGATCGAGGGAAAGATGAATGCAGCAATGTACAGAGACATCCTTGATGAAAACCTGCTCCAGAGCACTCTGGACCTCAGACTGGGGTGAAGGTTCATCTTCCAACAGGACAACGACCCTAAGCACACAGCCAAGATAACAAAGGCGTGGCTACAGGACAATTCTGTGAATGTCCTTGAGTGGCCCAGCCAGAGATCAGACTTGTGTTTGGAGATTGAGTTTGATTGTATGCTATTTTCTGACTGCTGTTTTGGTATTTGACTTTTCTCTGGTTTTTGACTTCGAGTTGTCCCTGTATCGGTTATTGTGTATTCTCTTCACTTTTGTATATATGTTCAATTGGTTCATTGGCAGTAGGGGTGTGGCTGCCATTTATTTTGGGATAGGGTCCTTTTTTCTTTGTTTCTTTGCTTAGGTAGTTACGGAAGAATGCGTGTATTTTCTTTATTTTCCTTTAAGTTAAGCTAGCTACCTAAACAATAGAATTCTTTTGTTTATTATTTTGGCCTTAGTTTGGTTTGGTTAATTCGTACAATTATACAGTATGTATATATTGTCTGTTACATTACACCACAACCTATTTCACACCACCTTGTTCGCATTGTTATTCCTGGCTTCCCTTATTTAAAGATCAATCCAATTGAATCCCGAGCTGGTTACACTGTGCGGCCCAGCCTAGACTGGGCTGTGACAGCTTTAACATAACAAAATGTGGAAACAGTGAAGCGCTTATTCCTGCTTCAGGGTCACGGGGAACCTGGAGCCTATCCCAGGAAGCATCGGGCACAAGGTGGGGTACTTTTATTATTATTATTATTATTATTATTATTATTATTATTATTATTATTATACAGCATATGAAAGTAAATACCAAGGTCTGGTGACTGACTTGGCCAGTCTAGAATCTTTTTTTTTTCCCATGATGAAGTTCTTTGTTGAGTTGGCAGTGTGTTTTGGATCATTGTCTTGCTGCATGATAAAGTTCCTCTCAATTAATTTGGATGCATTTCTCTGTAAATTGGAAGACAGAGAAAACTCTTGTTTCTGTAAACTTCTAAATACATTCTGTTGCTACCATCATGAATTCCATGATCAATAAAGTTTAGTAAGCCTCTTCTAGAAGCAGCCATGTAAGCACAAGCCATGACACTACCTCCACCATGTTTCACATATGAGCTTATATGTTTTGGTTTGTGAGCAGATGCTTTCCTTCTCCACACTTTGGCCTTTCCGTCACTTTGGTAGAGGTTCATCTTGGTGCCAGAACTTTTGTGGCACATTTCTGTATTTCTTTGCGAATTCCAGTCTGGATTTCTGATTCTTACTGCAGTGAGTGGTTTGTATCTTGTGGTATGGCCTCTATATTTCTCCTCTCAAAGTCTTCTTTGAACAGTAGATTGTTATACCTTCACTTCTGCCCTGTGGATGTTGTTGGTGATGTCACTGATTGTTGTTTTGGGCGTTTTCTTCACAGCTCTCACAATGTTTGTGTCATCAACTGTTATTCTTTTCCTTGGCCGACCCATATGATGTCTGTTGCTCAGTACATCAGTGGTTTCTTTCTTTTTCAGGACATTCCAAATTGTTGTATTGGCTATGCCCAATGTTCGTACAATGTCTTTGATTGATTTTTCTCAGCTTTAGAATGGCTTGCTTTTCTATGATAGACAGCTCTCTGTTCTTTATGTTAGATTATCCCAGCACGTAAAGTATGCATAACGTATGCGTGTGCTTTATCCTAATAATTAGCGTGTGTTGTGAATGATGCACGTGTAGTGCAAAAAGAATATGGACAGATTTCTTAAAAGAAAAGCTCCAGATGCTTCTGGACCATCAACTTTATCCTCATGGAGCTAAAGCCTTGTTTATACTTTCACCTGGCTCTGCATGCAACGCGTGCCTCCACTGACTGTGTGCGCACCTCCCCAAACGCAATGGCGTTTATACTTGACGCGTTCGCCATTGTAATATTCTTTGAAACGAAAGGGGGCGACTCTGCGTAATTGTCCTATAAACCAAAAGGAAGCAGCCAAGAGAAGAAGTAGTTTGTCGGAACAACCCAAGCAGCGCTTACAAACAAGGCGTCTCGCATGGAGTTTCTGAATGCTGAGGAACTGTTGTGTTTGCTGTTGATGATGTTTGTTTTCAGTACACTTCACTAAAACCCACAGTATGAAAAAAGAGCAAAGAATCATATAAGAATCATATAAAACCCAGTAAACCCTGAGCTTATCACTTGTCACATTACAATAAAATATAGCTATAAAGATGAGAACATGTATAAAACTAAATTGAACAACCTATTTTTTTTTATTCATTTCATTAACATTTTTTATTAAACATGGACCTTTACTTTCATTAAATAGACTTATTATTTATTGTAGGTTCATTTTGTAAATGTTAGCAATTAACGGAAACTGAGACTTTTGGAAATGCCGAAGCCCCCGTTTTAGTTTGAAAACTCCGGGCTCGCTTTTCAGTGTAAACAGACCAAAACAAAAACTTCTGAAAACAAAGGCGTGGCTCCGCCCACATTCGCTCCCTGATTGGGTCTTTTGGATCATTGTGTATCCTTTCCTGATTCTTCAAGCCCATACAATATACACAACCGTATATACAACTACACAGAGACTAAACCACAAGCTTTGCTGATGTCGTTGTCATTCTTAGCAGCCATTGTGCAGTTCAATTCTGTATTATATAATCCTGCAGCTGCCTAAATGAGCAAGAGGCAAGCTATGTTTATAGAAATTCAGCAGCAAATCTCATCAAGTGGCATAAGTCCTACATGGAACGTCGGTTTGTTGTGCCTGCCAGTGTCTAGCAACCAACTTCCTGTTTACACTTGTATGAGAATGCCCAGTGTGCATGAAGGGTCATGTGACACGCGTTTTCGGTCAGGTAGTGTGGACGGAAATTGTTTATGAAACACGGCGGAAACGCCAGTGTGGACGAGGATCGTTTTAAACGCAATAGTGTAACTAGGGCCCGAAGGCTAAAACCAAAAGTAGATGTTCGTAGCACATCTTCTGTTTAACACAATCAGTCTAACAGGACACACATGGGTCAGAAGAAACACCCGTCTGTCACATGTTCCAATATTTTTTGCTCACCTACACATTGAGTGGGCTGATACAAAATGTTCTATGTCATTTAACACATCTACACATCTAAATACCAGGAAATTCTAAACTCTCTTCTCAGCTTCTGATCTTCAAACCCAAATGTCTTCAGTCTACAGCAAAAACGAGTGAACTGGCCTGGCCATGTTGATCGTTTCAGAGGGAATTATAAATCTATTAAATCACTGTAAATGTTAATGAATACTAGGATCTCAGTGTATACATTGTATTTTCCAATAATCAAGTCGATTCATTGTATTTACTCTATGCATGTACTGTACTTATTCCTTCAGTGTCCATGAATTTTAAGTCATGAGCGGCATTTTGTAGCACTGTGATCACCTGTGACATTACTGAATTATTAAAAGCCAACAGAAATGTCACGGCATCTATTTGTAGGCTTGCCTGCAGAGCACCCGCATGATTAAGCTCACTTGCTGCTTCTTGTATCACACACGTATGCTCAAACACACACTAACATACAAGGCAAACGACTTCGAAAGCTGGTATGGGGTGCCCACATACAGCTTAATGGAGAACATTAGAGTGATGTGATAAACGATTCTCTGCATGTACCCTGAACGGGTAAACGTGGTTTGACGTTAAACAATGATAAGTGAAGAAAAATCGGAGCTGACATTTTGTAAGCCAAATATGTCAGGCTTCATCTGTCAAGACAGTGTAAATCTATTTACTGGTGCAATGTAAATTTCTTTCAAGGATGAAATGTCTCAGATTTGCACGGAAATGCCGTCTTATTCATAGAGATTCGTAGAGTCATGTTTGATTCCACGTGAACGAGGCAGCGGTAGCTCAGTGGGTAAGACATTGGGCTCTTGATCCCAAGCTCTTGACCTTCTCTTTATCAGAAGGTCATGGGTTCACATCCCAGCCCTGCCATAACGTGCTCCCTTGAGCAAGGCTTTCAACCTCTCAAACTGCTCAGCTATATAAATGAGATAAATGTAAGTCACACTGGATACGGGTGTCTGCCAAATGCCAGGGTGTATACAGTGCTGTTGGATAAATAATACAATATATATACATACACACACACACCTGCACCCCCATCTTCTCCCCAATGCACTACTAGTATAGTATTTTATAGTGCCAATAATTGTGTGTATAGTCTTGACAGTTGTGTGTAAGCACCTGGGGAAAAAATGTAAAATCATCTATGGGTCCATTGCACTAACTCTTCCACCTTCTTAGTATTGCACCTGCATTTCCAGTTCTTTCGCTGCTCTCACAATGGCAGTATTTCACAGTCGGCAAACCTGGAAAGCACAACTGAAAGTGAATGATTTTCATGGTGGTGCATCAATTCAGATCCAAGATCGCAAAAGTAAGCATTCTCTTGAATTCAACCTTATTATATAACGTACAATCACTGAAACGTTATCGTGACACAGTGTTATTGTAATCTATTCGGACACTTGTTTCCTATAATGAAACAAAAAGGTTGTGCATTGTAATGTAACAAGCTGAAACAAAGGTGTTAGCGGCGTGATCACAACGGGGCATGTCTAACTCATATTCAGCTGTTAGCTAGTTGTGATGTCACATGGCTCACATGGCTCTCTGTAGCCCTCGATGTGTTCTTCAGTTCTTTGTTCTTCACTACCAACATGGGTTATTTTATGATGAATAGCCTTGCTGAATGAGTTGTTCGTTACACTGATGTATTCAATGTCTTAAACAAGAACGAAATGAAGAATGAACAAGAATGAAATGATAAGATAAACCGTATAATTACGGCCCTGGTAAGACTGCATGCAAGCTGTAGAAATGCGGCAAACTGCAAGCTCTGTCATGTATGCATGTAAGTAAAAAGATAAGCAAATAACTATGAAATGATGCAATATTCATGATATATTACACATCTGTCTTAAATACCTTTGTGATATGGCATTAGAGAAACCTGAAGGTTCAAAGTGCTGCACTATATCGAAATCGGAAATGCATCATAGCACTGAATGTACGGAAGCCATCAAATGGGCTCTTTGCACAAACACTTGCGCATTCTATTGAGTTCTAGTCCCTGCACTTCTGGTTTATTCACTACACTTGCAATAGCGGTGTTTTACAGTATTCCCGAAGATAAATGTCAATGATGTTTTTTCGGACATTTAAGAACACTTGCAAAGCCCCCTCTGGCAAGCTGAAGAAACGCTTCGAACTGTGTGCTGGGTTATAAAAATCTATGCAGGTAGGAACACACAGAATTAGATTAAAGTAAATACCTAATTAGTGCAAACTAATGTTATCCCACACAGTTCACTGCGAAGTAACTTGTGCTGCTGCCAACAGTTTTCAGTTGAAACTGGACACTGCCCATGAGATTTGTTATTATCCAGTATTATTATGCAGTACATTTCTCTCCCACACAAAGGGCTGTGGTGTTTGAATACCGGTAGCCGTTCCGTTCAAAGAGCGCTGCACTTTTTGGCAGTTTTCTCTGACCCTCGGTGGTTTGGGTTTCAACTAGCTGATCTGCTGTGGAATGCTTAAGTAGTTGTTCAATCCTGAAGACACTGCGCACAGGGTGACACAGGGTGCACTGCTCAGAGTATTCGTTCATTATAAATAAATAAATAAATAAATAAAACCTGTCTTAAATACCTTATGACATGGTGTGGCGTTAGATAAACCTGTAAAGTAAAAGTTGCTGTCTGACTGTACTGATGAACATAAACAATGCTGCTATAAATGCGAGAGCCACACTATTTTGAACTGGAAAGGCATCATAACACTGAATGTAAGGCACAGGTGTGTAACCACACTCAGGTGAACTTACAGCACTACTGAGAAGGAATCCTTTTTGCTTGCCAGCCAATATTTTGAGGGTGACATTGGTTCTAGCTCTGATCCTGTTATTGTTTTGCAGACCACAACTCCCTGAGGTCTGTTCCACAAGGCTGGTTTAGGTGGCTACCCAGGTAAGTTGGAGTTTAGTTTGAGTAACTCTGGTTTTTCAGTCTCAACAAGGTGGATTGGTGTTTAGCGAGTTTAATCGCCGTTACACTACACGGCTAACCTTTCAGGCCCATATAGTACACACAAAGGAGTTGAGGTGTTATTGGTCTACTAAACTGTTTTTAGCATTAGATTAAGTAAAGTGGCCCGTTACCTGAAATGACTTTTAGAAGTTATCTTTCTTTTTTTCTTCCGATTCCTTTGGGTATTTCGCACTTGGTTGACAGCAGGCCCAGATGGCAAGGTGAGACTATCTTGGTTCCAGACAGGACAGATGTTTATTCACCTTGACAGGAAATGATAAGCTCCTATGGAATCCACATGTGATCTACAGCCATGTGAAAGTGTTATCTTTGCAAGACAGTTCTGTGTGGTGTTTTTTTTTTTTTTTTTTCTCCATTGTGTGCCTTCATACACCTCAGTGGACAGTTTGCTCCTTTGCTTAGACCTCGTTTTCCTCGGGCGTTTCTGTTGTAGATCCCGAGGTTCAAAGATGATGCTTTATATCATGTCCATATGACTCTCTTCACCACTCTGCTTAACGTTATCTGGTGTAATATGAGAGCTAGTGTAATTAAATTAAATTAGCAGTGTGTGAACAGAGCAGGAATAAAGCTGGAAATGATGCAATAATTTTGAATTACTATGTTAGGTTTTTATGTACAAATGGCCCTGTTGTGTTGTTACTTCCATTATTTTGATCCTGTGGTAAGAACTGAACAAATGTAGCCTAATTAGTCACTTGGGATTATTTTATTACTCTGTGCTGCTTTTACGGTGTGGGGGCGGTGATGTGCTGCGCAGACTCTCCCTGATCTACAAATCATTATTTACATTTTACCAATGAAAAAATCATTATAAAACACTGTGATTTTTTTATTATTATTTTTATTATTATTATAAGAATTCTAAATGTTTAACCTCTAAATGTAGCATGTGTGTAATGCAGTACTGTATTACTGACCTAATATATCATCCTATTCACGGATTACAGAATGACCTCTGCTGCTGTTTGCCATCGTTTTAATGAATTCGAATACCCTTTGTTACTCTAGAATTATTATAAATGAGGAAAGCATTGACAAGCAGGCAAACTATGCCATGAGCACATATGGTTAATATATGTCAATTAATCATGTCAAGTGGATGCACAAGCAGCCTTCTGGCTAGCATTTAATCCTGAAAATGCAAAGCTC